>OX243813.1:9270887-9870887 GCA_945859605.1 Lumbricus rubellus | reverse complement strand
ACCCCGTTGATTACTCAATCTGGGGTGCTTTGCAGCAACGGGTTTATCGTGAACGGATAGTAAACGTCGAGCATCTGAAGCGCGTCATCACTCGTTGCTGGACTGAGATCAGCCAGGAACTCATCAATGGAGCCATAGATCAATGGGCACTTCGCATTCATGCAGTCATTCGAGCTCGTGGAAGACACATTGAATATTTATTTGATTAAATAATTCTTGGATTTCTTAATGGCTATCAATAATGCAAACTTGCAAAGACTAATTTTCCAAGTAGTCCTATTGTGTTTTGCAAGATAGACGAATTAAAATCATTGTAAACTGATACATATTCAGTACAGTAGTTTTACGCAATTATTATTAAAGCTAAAAAAGTAAATTTTTGACCAGTTATAGCTGATATAACGACCTTTAATTTGATGCATTAAGCATACAATTACTTGCTAAACTGCCTAAGTTATAGGCCTTCAAAGCTGTCATCTTCTGTTCACGGCGCAATGATGAAATTATTGTTTACGTCAGAAAACAAGGTAGGTGCAGTACACAATAATTATATGGCGCGTACTGCAAGCTACCGTAATGAAATTTGTCGCACTTATAGCTGATATAACGACCTTTAATTTGATGCATTAAGCATACACTTACTTGCTAAACTGCCTAAGTTATAGGCCTTCAAAGTTGAACAAATACTTTTGGGCCACCCTGTATTTATTACATGTAAGTAGACAAATGATTTAGATAAAGAATAATTATCTTCTTTCTGCAATTAAAACATTTTTATAATTAATTTGTATTTAGACCTGTTACAAATTACAATACCAAATGATACGGTTTTATACAAGCAGTGCAAAAAATAATATTAAACTACAAACTACATGTATATGCATCAATCGGAATTTATTTATGGTTCATCATACATAATAAAACATAGGCCTACCTGCTGTCAACGAAAGAACAAAAGTTTCAAAACTACGTATGTAGGCCTAGTTGATTTGTACTACATGTTTTATTATAACGCAAAACTAACAAACTTGTTATTTAAGGTTAAATGGGAGACCTAATTATTTGCATTCAAGCAAAATAACAGTACCAGGCAGCACATAGGGCCTGTTATTAATTTTGTTAATTTTTATGTCTAATACTGCTTCAGAAATTGAGATCCATGATACGGAGGCACTCTTGAAAGACCGCTAAAACTGTTGACCTATTGACCCAATGGAGTATGCAAATATCTGGAACCCCCTCCCGCTATCTGCAGGCATCAGTTTCCGAGATGAATCGTTGATGCAGTCACGGGCGAACAAATCAACTCCAGATTAGCCAGCTCTTCCCCTAGCAGCCAGCCCTTCCCCCTAGCAGCCAGCCCTTCCCCCTAGCAGCCAGCCCTTCCCCCTAGCAGCCAACCCACAAAGGGACAGCTCAAGATCTTGGGGACAGCTGCTACTCGAGCCAGCGTATAACCTTGTGTATTGAAAGAACCTTGGTATACCCCAGTCGTGGACACTGAACCCCGTAACGCCCCCCCTTCCAATGGCCAACGGAAAATGGTGCAGCAGAATGTAGCCTAGATAATTATTCGTTCCGGTTTCAATTGATATTCTACTCCCCCTTATAATCTATCCCCCGGGTGGTAACTACTGGTCTATGCTATCCGGTGGATAAACGATCGATTCTATCCACTTTATTGACAAATGCGTGTAATTGAAAGACTTATGCTGTAGGCCTAATCAAAATTTAAAGTGACTCTAATTGTTTTAAGCGTCCTAAACAATGTTCAGAGCACGGCAACTCAAATTTATTTAGTGCCTCTTAGTGTTCGAAATGTTCTAAGTGCTCTAAAACCAAAGCCAGTAAAACTATTTAGTAGGAACAAACAAACCTGTTAGTGTCATTGTTAAACAAAACAGATGGAAGTCAATTTGAAAAAATAAATACACACGAACATGGCTTTTTTTAACATCTCATCTGGGGGCAGGATTATTCGGGGGATACTCTATTTCGTGACACCGGCAAAGATTCCTTCACACCAGGGTTGACCGCTCAAGCTTGTGCTAGGTGGCTCATTAACTTGGGTGGGGGTATTTCTAAGTGGAAATCTCTTGGATGCATGCAGCCAGACTGTGACTGACGTACAACTCTTAATTGTGGTCTGGCCATTTACAATGAGTATGGGGCGCCCCTTAGAGCACAATGGGGCCGGGGGCGCCAAAATCATGTATGGCAAGCGGTTTGCAAGTAATGAAAATCTACGTGGATTTTTGGGGCGCCCAAATAAAATCTTACAAATTTTGGGTAAATAAGCTGAAAAACAGTGTAAAAATGTCAAGTTTTCCCCTCATTTTGGCGCCCCCCTCCCCTTGGCGCCCGGGGACACGTGTCCCCCCTGCCCCCCCTAGCTACGCCACTGAGAATATGACGACTCATTGACACACATCACATTGGTGGATATGTATAGACGGTACCACTTGCAGGCAAAAGAATAATAACTCATGTTAAACTCATGTTAAAACTGAGTTTTAGAGGGATTTAGTAACAAACGATTAAATGCCATCCATGATGTAAGAGCATCAATGGCATTGGACATTAACGATACAGTGGACACTGCATCAGTGGCAAGGCAGTGAGCATAGGCCTGAACGTCATCAGCATAGAGTTGGTGCAGAAGGCCACATGCAGACAACAAGGAACCAATACCAGCTGTGTAGAGAATGTACAGTAAAGGGCCCAACACAGAACCCTGTGGCACACCAAAAGGTGTATATCTGTATTTATATGTATGCATAGAACCTATTTTGAAATACAACGCCTTGAAAGCGACCCTCGCAGTCTTAAACACAGATTAACTATGCTATGCATATAGCTACAATATATATAATTACATATATATATATACATTGATCCCTAAGATAAGCAGTCTCTTTCACTTGTGCACTGTACGATCTTGTCTATTTCTAGCAACTCTTTCAAAGCTTGAACTAGTCTCTGAAAGTAGCCTACCTTTTAAAGGGGCTACAATACCGCTACATGTCTATGAACATCTAGTATTCTATATAGTTGCACGAAACGAGCAGAATCATGATTACTATTCAGTTTCTAATCGTATTTTCGATACACATCAATTGTCAAATTTTTTGGGTAAACTTATGTAGCGCTATGAAACGATGACGATCGATATGACGAATGCCAGAAAATGTTGGTATACCTTCGTCGTTTAGCAACGACACAGACGCCGAGTGTTATCATTCCCGTCATCAAAACAACTCCACCAACGACTACAGCAATGATGATAACCATCGTATGATCTGCGAAGAACATCAAAACACACACATCACAACACTAATGTAATGTAGTTAGTAATGAATTTTAGCCGATCACTGTGACAATGTAACTCTTGACAAATATGACTGGCAAATATAAAACTACGAATTAGAAATAAATTTGGCCTGCATGGAAAGTCTTCGCGTAACCTTGACTTGTGCCCTGAACGCGTTCTTTCTTTGACTCAGCATTAAAAGACAAATTCAAGGATGTTAAATCGGCTACGAGACAGTCATGAGTTTGAAGTGTTGGCCACTTCATTTTACTTGCCTCCCCGCATATGAAGGCGGGTGGTCGGGTGGTTGGATATCCCCTTGTCGCTGTCAAACACAGAGAGGAATTATAGGTCCCATATGAGTGGGGGGAATGTCCCAGCTATAGCAGCCTAGATCTGGCTTTTATGATGGCTCAAATAGACTGGTATAGCATCAATCATGTTAGTCGAGAATTTTAAATGACGAGGGCAGATGAGTTTTGAAGCAAATATGGAAAGGTCGGCAATTTTCCAGATGTTAGCGCCTTTAAAAATGCGGCATTAGTGATACAAGTTATTTGATAGTAGCAAAACGAAGAGATAATTATAGCCTACCGATGATTTGAAGCGGAGCGTTGTGTGTTTTTGCCACAGGTTCAACAGTTCTGTCGTTTTTAAGAATCGCTGACACATCCAAAGTACTCGAAAGAACTCTGGACTTTGACCATGGACTGACTTCATGGATTGGAGTCGTTTTTGATGGCATCAGCGTGTGGTTTATGTCGACGACAACTTTGGCCGTGGTTTTTGTCGTTGTACTGTCTGCGGTTATCTTTCCTGCCATTGTTACTGGAGTTGGTTTGGAGCTTAATGTCGTACTACTGGGTAAAGTCGTACTACTGGGCAAAGTCGTACTACTGGCTAAAGTCGTACTACTGGCTGAAGTCGTACTACTGGCTAAAGTCGTACTACTGGCTGAAGTCGTACTACTGGGCAAAGTCGTACTACTGGGCAAAGTCGTACTACTGGGCAAAGTCGTACTACTGGGCAAAGTCGTACTACTGGGCAAAGTCGTACTACTGGCTGAAGTCGTACTACTGGCTGAAGTCGTACTACTGGGTAAAGTCGTACTACTGGGTAAAGTCGTACTACTGACTAAAGTCGTACTACTGGCTGAAGTCGTACTACTGGGCAAAGTCGTACTACTGACTGAAGTCTTACTACTGGGCAAAGTCGTACTACTGGGCAAAGTCGTACTACTGGGCAAAGTCGTACTACTGGGCAAAGTCGTACTACTTCCTGAAGTCGTTCTGCTGACTAAGGTCGTTCGGTTACCTGAAACATGCACGAATTAAGAATAAGCAATGAGTGCCATGGAACGCTTATAATGCACGACACAAGAATGTCTCACAGGCGTTGTGTATAGACAGTTGTATGTGTGCAATAAATGGCACAATTCAACTGATTGGTCCACATAAAAATGCATGCATTTCAAATTATCTTTTCAAAATGGTTAATGAAACTATTCCGCGCTTATTCTAATTTTTAAGCACATAGACAGCTCATAATTATTAAGTCCTGCGCATTACTCCAAGAGCTACAAGCTGTCCTTTAATTCACACAATAACCAACGTTGTTATTAGCCTACTAAAAAGCAACAAGAATGATTAAGCAGCTCTGTGGTTACTTTCATTCTCAACGAAAATCAAATTTTCATCGCATTTCATAGTGGAATCATGGAACCACATCGAAAAAAAAGAATCAAGTTGAGCACAAATCTCATGTAAATGTAATGTATCCATGAATCGCAAAAGTGTAAAACAGAACGTTCCTCATGAAGTCGCCAATATCTGATTCCCAGCTTTATAGATTAAAGCAGTGACTACCACAAAAATTAAGCAAATAGATTAGGCCTACTGAACAGATGAATTTCCAAACTTCGATTTATAATATTTTTATATTTCTTATGACGAGTCTTCGCTCATCCGGAAAAATCAATCAATTGATTTGATTGATCGATCGATCAATCAGTTCAATCAGTTGCTTTCGATTATAAAGTTACTATATATATATGGACTATCAATAAAATGCCACAATGGAACTAGTAGCACAACGAATTGTATGATCCTACCTCTGGAGACACTAGAGTTATAGTAGACTATTCCCATAAGTCTCCCGAATATCTTTGGCTTCTGTTCCGAAAGCTGGTGTGTTTTCCTGTCCAATTTCCGTACCGCCCTAGAACAAAGAAACCCGTAACACTGTAGCTTTGGAAACAGAACTTCAGTGGAAAAAGAATGATAAGAATGACCGAATTTCGGAGTATATAATATTGTATTTCAAGCCAGAACAGAATGAAAGTGCAAGAAGTAGCCGGTGCTATTATAGCCGACCAATGGGGTCTGATTCTGATTCACACACTGATCGAGTCGATTAGGCCTACTCTGAATGATTTCTTAGAAAGCAAACAATATGCTGAGACATGCAATGCCATACATGCATAAACTCAGGTAACAAGCTGATGATGATGACGATGATGATGACGACGACGATGATGATGAACAAGCTGCATAACTAAGATAAGAAACTACAAACGGACAAACCATAGGAAAGCAGTGCGTGCGACAATCGCTAAAGAAGCAAAGATTGATAGACGATAACAGAGTTTCTAGCATCAACTCGTCTATGGTTTATCAATCTTGCTACTTCTATAGATGTTGCATTGCTTTCCTTTCAATTAAGTCGCAATAAGAAGAATAGTTACAATCGTCATGATCATGATGACAATACAAAATAGGCCTATAACGTATTTAAATTTATGCTATCATATTAAGCTAAGTTTAGTGGAGTCAAAGGAGCCTAGCATGAAACTCCCTGGAGCTTCCTTACCCGTGCAACCAGTCTGTGATGTAGAGGTATTGTGGACTGAGTGCTATGGCAAAATAGTGCGCGTTCGTCTCCGTGGCCAGCGTCACTCGTCCACTGCCATCTATGTTGGCCATCTCTATGCGGTCGATATGAGCATCTGCCCAGTACATGACGCCCTCTATAAAATGACAAGCTCAATAGTCTGAAACTTATCACCGAAACACCGCATAACATAACATAACACCGCACAAGTAGTTGGTCATCATAAGAGCACACTCATACTGATTTTAGGAATTAGGATTATGCGTGTTATTTTCAAACATTCGACTTCTTATTGGTTCTATCATAGATGCTGTACATTTATAGTAGGCCTACTATGCATGTTTATCAAAATTTACACAACTAAATTACGGAAAGCTATAGTGGTCAATAAGTGCATGGATCGAGCTAGGGCGCTCCTAAGTAGTAACCTTAAAGGGGCTGCTATATTAATTTTTGCAATGACTGAATGAATGAATTATGGAATATTCTTATCTTATAAGACAGTAGTACGCTTTTTTAGATGATAAAACTTTCAAGTCAGAGAACATGATCAGCAACGGTCTTAAAAGTAGCGATGTTCAATTTGACTCTTTCATTGTGTCATATTTATTACAACACGGTTAACAATCTTTCATACTATCAGTTGTTTACAATAAAATACAGTTGAATATGAAATAACGAAGTAGACCCAGTTATAGTCCGGTGTTCAGTTAGAACATCGCGTTTTCCAGAAATAACATCAGATATTGACAGCTAAAGCAGAAAAACACTTACCTTCGAAATCGATTGCCAGTGCATTCGGCCAGACCAAGCTGTCCGTCAGAATTGCTCTACGATGTCGTGTGCTGAGGTTGACGACGTGTATTCCTGGCTGATCTCCCCAGTCGGTGTAGTAAAGATCTCTAATAGAAACACAGAATACAATGTAGTCTCTGACTTCTCTGGCGATGGCTATCGATTGCTCCTTTGTGTTGTCGACTTTAAAAAATGCCATCTACCGTCTCCTTTTCCTCTGCTCTTCTGGAAACCGATTTATTTATGTTCTAACAGTTCTAACTGGACAATCCACTGACAAGATGCTGCGCTCGTCAATAGGCTTGTGCCCTTATACTTAGCTTTTAACTTAAGCAGCGCTTTAGTAAATATTATGAGTTTACGGTTACGACAGCGAGGCAATATATAGGCTATCAACTCTTTAAGGTTAAATAACGCTGTGCAAGCAACGACGTGTGCAAGCGTTCCGATTTAACAGCCTTGAATTCTGCTTGGATTATTTAGGCCTACAGTCAAGAAGAAAAAGAGGTGAAGGCAAAAGCCACGATCACGTTAAGACTTTCTAGGACAAATCCAGGCCCGGATTAACCACGGTGCTGATTGTGCTGCAGCACAGGGCCCCGAGTTTCGGTGGGGCCCCCAAATTGTAAAAGTAAAAAATAAATAAAGTGAGGATTCAGGAAAGAAACAGTGCAAATTGCAATGCATTATGCATAGCAAATTAGCCATCATAGCTATGACTAAATATATAACCATATAATGTCATAGTATATGATGACGTCAACTTTTGTGGAGGAAATGCGAGGGACTTTCGATGATATAGAGAAGAAAACCAATAAGGGTTACGTGGATAATCACCAATATAAGGAATCCGAACCATGGGCGGTGGGCGGAGTTTATCAGGGGCTAAGGGGAGGGGCTAAGTCCCCAAGAAGGTCCAGAGTCATATTTTTACCATGAAAATGGTACTTGAAAATATATGCGGGGAAAAAGGTTTTTTTCACGATCCGAAACTTCAATCTCATGACTAAAAAAGGTCAATTTTTTGGCGGAGAAATTAGTAGGCCTATGGTTTTATGAGATTTCGATCTCATGACTAAAAAAGGTCATCAACTTTTTTTGGGGGGGGGGGGAGAAAATAGCATGGTTTTATGAGATTTCGACCTGATGACTAAAAAAGGTTATCAACTTTTTGTGCCGAGGATAAACAAAATTTCGGCGACGCTTGCTCTGGACTAAGCTTCCGCCCCAAACTAAGCCCAAGTTTTTAGCCTCTCCCCATGAACGGAAACCAAACCACGCCCATGATGTCAGTGCGTGAGTCGTGAGCTCGTGACAATATTATTGTCCTATCTACTTCATAATTATGTGCTGTAAAGTATAACAAATTATGTTTCGGGTTATTGTATGTCTGCCTGGCTTCTTAAAATTGTAAGGGGGCCCCCGTCATTCGATCAGCACAGGGCCCCAAAAACTGTAGATCCGGGCCTGGACAAATCAGCTTCTAAATTCTAATTCGTAGCTATTTGCTAGCTGACGATCAAGTGTGAAACTTTCAGTGATAGTTTCCAGATATAGGCCTACAAACATAATTATTTTAATTATTAATAAATTAATAAATATTAATATTAATAAATAAATATTAATATTAATAAATTTTAATTATTTTAACAAGGACCTCGGAAGTATGTCATAATATAATGTCATTTTATATTATTATATTATATTATTGTATATTCAATTTTGAACTTCTATGCAAAGTGAATCCTCCTCACCTGTTTTCTGCGTCTAAGACCAAACTTCGTGGTTTCATTTCACTTCCAGAGATGATGATAATTGGTTGACTTCCATCCAGATTCATCTCCACGATCTTCCGTTCATTTCCTGCGTCCGCGTAATACAGCTTTCCGTTCTCAACGTCCAGCGCTAACCCGTCGAGCGGAGACGCACCTATGTTCAGAGAATTTAGACAAGTCTAGACATGGTAATGTATACAGTGGTGAAGCAAGATAAGAAGACAAGCGCCTTCGTTGTATACGGGGCTAGTAATAATTTATAATGGAGCCACAATGTTATAGGATATTAAGCTATGTTAGTCAATCGAGTCCATATAATAGTCCAGCTATAAGCTAGATCTGAGAAATCCACATGATGATCAAACATAGCAAGAACTTCGGAGGTACATGTATGTCATAATATAATGTCATATTATGCTATGTTCACTCTTAGGCTGCGCTATGTAGCTACCAGTGTTGCACCTTATCTTTTGTTGCAATGCTATGCTCTTCTATGCTTCTGTGTGTTATAAAGAACGAAGGCTGGTTATAAATCTCCGCCAAAGCTGTTTGGATCGTATACAGAAAGTTCATCGTAGTCGCAATCTAAAAAATATAGGCCTACAAAGCGCCACGCGAAAGCCAAGCGCAAAGAGGGCACCAGCTTATTCACTAGCGTTGAGTAGTTACCGATGGGATCTTTGAAAATGATGGTTGAGTTTGCCCGACTTCCGTCCAGTCTGTCCTTTCCGATCCATCCCTGGACGACGTCCGTCCAGTAGATGACCCTGTTGACCGGGTCAAAGGCCAACGCTGTCGGATTGATTGGTCGACTGGATAGAAGTGGAATCGTGGCTGAGGACTCGAGGTCGATCTGATACACGTTCCGCCGCTGTTCGTTCGAGTCGACGACTATAAGGAAGTTGTCCTCAACGGGATCTAAGAATACAACAGAATGATCAACTCAACTCGACTGAGGTCAGGTTAATCAGCAATAAGACCAGTCAACGATCGTGTGTAGTCAAAGATGCGACTGAACTTTGGAGTGTCATCGACCGATGCCTTCGGAATTATACACTCGGCGCTATGTGATTTGATAATTAGTGATGATGATAATTAATGATGATGATGATGATGATGATGATGATGATGATGACGATGAGGAGGAGGAGGAGGAAAAGGATAAGGGGGGAAGAAGACGAGGGTGATGATGATGATGAAGAGGTGGAGAAGAAGAAGAAGAAGGAGGAAGAGAAGGAAGAAGAGGATGATGATGATGATGATGACGATGATGATGATGCTATTATTATTATTATTATTATTATTATTATTATTATTATTATTATTATTATTATTATTATTATTATTATTATTATTATTATTATCATCATCGTCATAAAATGACGACGACGACGATGATGATGATGGGGATGATGATGATGATGATGATCATGATCATAAAGATGTTCATAGATCGTAATCGAACCTGGAAATCTGTAGCTGGAATGCGATGTCACTACGCCACCTGGTGAGTTAAAGACAGTCATTGGTTGTTGCTGAGAGACATTCAAAGTATCTCTGTCGATCCGTTTGATCCATCTGAACACACACAAAAAAAAAGAATCAGTTGTGTACACAGTCGCTAATTTCAATTGAAGGTAACCGGTGTTACGTTGGCACTCATTGTATGCCAGGTCTTTTAGGAAACCTTTAGAACATCTACACTGAGAGAAAGCCATCCAGTCAACTCTCGTTGGGATTTTGTTTTGGCAGCAGTACAATTTCACCACTAAAATTTCAGTCTTGATATTAAATTGGTCTAGAAATGTTCAAGACCTCTATTGTTTTCGTAATAATAGAAACAATGTAAACAGATCTGCAGGTACCTTTTTGCCCCATATATGGACAACAGACCATTTTGATCTTACCCTCCCAAGGCTCCCCTACTGAATTTTTCTACAAGAAATGTCTTCCGTTGCATGCATTTACTGTTACATCTGACTGCTTAAATTACTTTTAAACGCAATGGCTTTATATAATTTACATAATTTATATAATTTATATAATTTATATAATTTATATAATTTATATAATTTATATAATTTATATAATTTATATAATTTATATAATTTATATAATTTATATAATTTATATAATTTATATAATTTATATAATTTATATAATTTATATAATTTATATAGTCCGTTGTTAGCGCTTACGAGAGGTACTTAGAAGGCCTACAAGTATGTAGTCTATACAATACATGCATGTAAGCATGCATATGCATTCATAGAGACATGCATACATGCAGTATATCTTGATGCATAAAATACATACTGGAGATTAGAGTTGGAGATGAAGATGCTGTTTGCGTTGACAGCTATGGTCGTCATTGCATTCGGAGTGACCACTGGTTCCCTGTGAATCAACAGTCGATCACTTCCATCCATCTTTGACTTCCACACGGATCCAGTTAAATCATCACTCCAGAACAACTGTTCCACTGTTCAATTGATAGAAACAACTCTCTTCCATTTAAACGATGAAGCAACACATGCGATATGATGCACATACTTTAGCATAATTATGCATGTATGTGAGGTTGCATGCATATGTGTATATTTGTTAATGTGTGTGCACATATCTGACTTTGTATAGCGCCTTTACACTTTTGAAACGTCACAAAATTCGCGTGCATTTTTAATTGATGCTCTGTAGCTGTGGTGATCTTAATTCTTCACGACTGTTTAATGAAAGGATAAGATTTGAATTTGCAAAGCGAACAGAAGATTCTTAACACAGTTCTACGTATAATTGCCCAAGAACGCAAATAAATAAATGTACTAGTAAAAGTGTTTGTTATTTGAAACATTATTTCATATTGCAACATGCCATTTTTCATTGACGGCATTTCATCATTAAAAGCAACAGCATGAGGGGACAGAGAGACATTGGCTTCGAATATAGGTCTAGATTTTAGGCTCCGCAATAGGACCAATACTTATAGAAAGGTTGTTTACTTCCTCATCAGGCGCTTTAAGAAATCTCACGATTGCAATTAGTTTGACGTCAACCTCGTCTAAACCGTGCAATGTATCTTTTGCCAGCTGATCTGTTCATTAAAGTGCAGCTCTGATTTTATTCGCTTGGCTAACTCCGCCAGTGTTTGCACTGTGACAGTGCCAGGCCCAAGCGTGTATAAAGGAGGAGGGTGACGCCAATGACCTTTGTTTTAAACTGAAACAATAGCCTGCTGTTCGCTTGGGTGTGGTGCTTCGGATAAGCGATGTATGATGATCAATGCGCATCTTCATTTGCCTCTGCAGCAGCAGCAGCAGCTGTTATCAGATTGCAGTTTATTACACACACGGACTGCATGCAGCATGGACTGAACAATTGAAGTCTTAGACTCTGTGTTTGCGACTTGACTGAGTCGTACGACTTACGTTCAGAGTCGATGGCTATCGAGGGACAACCGATGTCTTGGTTGACGATGACCTCGATGTCGTAAATTCCGTCGTCAGATGTCTTCGCTCTTCGTATCGATCGACTGACGAGGGAAGAGCCACAGTCGCTCCAGTACAACTGCCTAACAGATAAACAACAAGACATTACTGTCACATCAGTCAGAATCGAATATAGGCCTACACTGTAGCATACACTGTACTTGTCATACAGAGCGCAGATATAATATACATAGATTATATTACATTATATATAATTATATATTATATATATATATTCAGCCACAACTCACAGTTAAACGACAAGTTCTGCAGGATCAATCATCAATCAATCAATCAATCAATCAATCAATCAATCAATCAATCAATCGATCAGAATTTATATAACGCATCTTCAAGATCCCTACTCATAACAGCAATCATGAAAATGATGTTGAATTTGGGTTAGTGCACGAGTAACGAGTTAGACTAAGCATACGATAATTAACTTGCCGTATTATTTTCAATCTATTGCGGTAATTTTACTCTAAGGAATGTTGGCTGCAATTGATTGCGTTGTATTTTCTGTGTAACTTTCAGTAGTTGGCCTATAATTATTCGATTGGATTTTTACTTGTAGATAACTGGGAAGCCTCATACTGCCGTTGATTCATCCGATCGTATTCAACTTAATATTACGTTGCATGAATTGCGATCGGAAAAATCAATCTTAAGAATGCTTCAGTATCACATGCCATACCACTGGAGAGGGATGCGATCAAGCGACATACCACAGGGAACGCAATTTATCTGACCTGCGCAGTATTCTAAGAGAACTTAAATCCTGCTTTCAACGGACTTTACTCTACGGCGGTCAGTCTTTCGCTGCAAATAGGCCTACGTACCAGTGTATTATAAGCCTACGTTATTTTGTCTATTCAGCAAGCACTTGTAAACCGCCTTAAACGGATCTTGTCTAGAATAGTCAGATATATAATTATCGCTTGGGCGGCGTTGTGAGGACGCACTTGAAGCACGAGCTCATACATACGCGATGCTTGTTAGCAAGCCCACTTATTGTGTCAATCATGCGACTGTACAGTTGTGGACGCTTTGAACTCATGTACAGAACAGCACCCTTTTCTCTGGCCTCGGCATTCTACATGTATAGCGCTATGTTAATCGTCTCATTACTATAAATACTGATTTTTACAAGAGGTATTATGAACCCTGTGGATGTAAAATTGCTCCCAATAATACGATAGTTTTATCGTAATTGTCATTGTATTATTGTCGCTTTCTTAAACATCAATCTGCATTGCAATAATCTAAGATCAATGGATCATAGATCTATATATATATATAATTACACATAATATACAATACATATAATATACATTATTTATAGTTGGTCTGAGCCATGATTAACGTTGAGCGATGACCAACCTAGTGGCAATGTCGATGGCAATGGACTTTGGTTTTGACGAGCTGTCGGCATAAACGAGTTTGGCATCGCTGCCAAGAGTCGTCATGCGAATGATTCTGCCGAGACCAGAGTCCGTGAAATAGAGCAGCTCCTTAGAAAGGTCGATTGCAAGACCAGCGATGTGACTCAACGCTGTAAGACATAATTTATAGCTGCAAATTTCATTTTTTTTAGCACAGTTACAAGCGCGATTGGTTGAGTACCTGCCTCTGAATACGTAGGCCTATATACTACCGCTAGCATATATTGAATACTGATGATGGTGATGGTGACGGTGATGGTGATGGTGGTGGTGATGATGATGATGATGATGATGATGATGATGATGATGATGATGATGATGATGATGATGATGATGATGATGCTGATGATGATGATGACGATGACGACGATGACGATGATGATGATGATGATGATGATGATGATGATGAGTCATCTGCCCGAAGACAGGTCCATAGGCTTTTAAACCACTCGGGATGAGATGAGTTTCCCGTTGCCTTACTCGCAGGCAATTATTGTGAGTGAACATCTAGAGTTCTAAACCAAGGTTGCTGTGCAGTGGCCTGAGGCAGATTCGAACCTGCAATACTCCGGTCACAAGGCACAAAAATACCACCACGTCCCATAATGTGAATATCATAAGTAGCGACTTTTATGATAAATGTATCAAACCACTTCAAATCCTCCAGCATATATAATAAGGTTCTATAAACTATCAATTAAGTGCCATATGATATTTCATGGGCGCTTGTGATGCTTACGTGACGTATATTGGTAGATGTATCCGTTCAGTCTGCCATCTAGCGACGTTTTCCCGATGGCATTCGTCTTGTTGTCTATCCAATAGACGTATCTATGAATGAAGTCAAAGTCAATAACCGTTGGAAGGCGATCTCCCAATGGAAGGATCGCCCGCAGCTCTCCAGTTCCAGGTCGCACCTGGAAAATGTTTCGCTGAAGTGTATCAGCCACGAAGATATAATCCTCGTCAGTGAAAGGCTCTGGAAAAGAAACGCAAACATTGCTTTCCATAAGACACATTAGAAGTTTTTGTTGGGGCGCTATATAAATAAGCACTTACAATAACAATTGCAATCGAAATGAAATTATCTGTGTCTCTGCTATCACCTTTCAATAGAATTTATACCAGCCATAATTCTTGAAGGGGGGCTTGAAGTGTTCGAGAATACTGCCACAGTTAGGGTTGTAGCTGACACTCATCTCTGGATTGATGAGGTAATAACCTTTACATCTTTAGCAAGAACTTGAAAATGCAAAACACGACATTAACAACATGTATGCGCTTCTATATGTACATCTCTCAGTGTCACTTTGTGTAACATCAGCATCATTAGTGCTTTAGTGCTAAGAAAGTTTCCATCGATTGCATGAACAACTTACGTATCGTGCAGTTAACGTTGCCTGGTCCAGGAACGAAACCAATGGAACATTCGCAAGATCTCGAGAGAACGGGATCGCTGAAGCAGAGATGACTGCAACCTCCGTTTCCAAATTTACACGGACCTGCGGACAAATCGAAACTAATCAAGCGCTTCGCTCCTCGTATTATGACTATGACTGTAGCCAATCTGTAGGTTATCATCATCATCGTCGTCGTCATCATCATCATCATCGTCATCATCATCATCATCATCATCATCATCATCATCATCATCATCATCACCACCAACATCACCACCATCACCACCACCCCATCACCATCATCATAATCTTCGTCATAGTCATCGTCGACATCACCATCATTATCATCATCATCCTCATCCTTATCTTCCTCCTCCTCCTACTCCTCCTCCTCCTCCTCCTCCTCTTCCTCATCATCATCATCCTCTCCACCACCCACCACCACCATCACTATCATCATTATCATCATTATAATGATCATCATCGTCACTATCATAGTCTATAATCACAATAATATTTATTCATTTATAAAATTCTTTCATTTTCTTCTAAACCCGAATTGTACTTCGTTTGACCCTGTGGTGACACATCTTCATGGTCCAACAATAAATTACACCCAAGTGTCAATACCGTTGACTGTCGATTTATTCTGTTAGCATTGAAGAGTTAAGTGCTTAACGACACTGTTTCATATCGAAGATGATTAGTGTCGGAGGCAGAGAACAACCTCACACTCCACGTTTATATTGCGACCGAGCCACCCGCAGTAAAGATCCGACCGGGAATTGAACCCGGGCCGCCGGCGCGGCGAGCGGGCTACAACCCACTCGACCACGCAGGCATTAAATACTCGTGGGCTTTTATACTAATATGTTGGTCTCACTTGGAACATCCGGCTGATTTGATTGAGCAAAGAAAACGGAGTCGATGGCTCCAGTGAGTCTCGTCAATGGTATTCGGAAGTAAACGGTCAGACGGTTGCTTCTCACTCGATAGACGGTGAACTTTGGCAGAAGACTGTCCCCCACGAAGATATAGTCCTGCAGCAGAGGATCAGAAGAGGTTTTCCATTACACGGATTACTTTGTCAGATGGACTTTTATTGCTTTAAAAAAATATTTCTAGACTAGCCTATCTATGCATAATTTAAACTATATTTCAATTTTTTTTCTTCAAAATGACATTTTCTTTCGAAAACAAGTCACTGGTAGGAATCTAAAAATGATAGATATAGTACATTAATAGGCCTACTGCAAACAATTAAATCAAGAATTCTTGGCCTAAAACAGTGACCAAACTTGGGAGCAGTTTTTCTTAGTTTCGTCAAAATCTACGATAGAACATTATAATTCAAGAAAGGCGACATGCCTACAAAAATGCATGCATAAAAACATGCATAGATCTATTGTATATAACTGCAGTATGCCTACATTGCCAAAATGTACCAAATGTATTAAGGGCCACAAACGAATACATGGCTACTACCACAAGGAATACCTTGTACATGGCAATGGTGGCAGCTGTCGATAGTTCCGCATCCGTCCATACAGTGATGTTCGTTCCATCGAAGTTTACCGAACCAATGGCATTCCTCTGTCTGTCCAACCAGAACAACCGTTGACCTTGAAAGTCGATGGTCAAGGTCGAGGGCGACGTCAAGTACGACGAGGAGACGAGAACCGTGCGATTCCGTCCACTCAACGTTGATCGCTCGATCTTCGGACTTGAACCAGCGTCGCTCCAGAATAAATGTCTGCAAGCATTCAGAGAAAGTTAATTATGACCCTACGTCGATATGACCCGGATAATTATGACAAAACTGCAGATGGAGGACGTGCGGAGGCGCTTTGGCAAGATGTTGAACGGCATGTAACGTAATGACGATGATGATGATGATGATGTGATGATGATGATGATGATGATGATGATGATGATGATGATGATGATGATGATGATGATGATGATGATGATGATGATGATGATGATGATGATGATCAGATGATGATGATGATGATCAGATGATGATGATGATGATGATGATGATGATGATGATGATGATGATGATGACGACGACGAACTCAAAATGCGGCGGCGCTATATATCAATTCAAATGCGCAATAGCCATGTTGCTCTGTTCGCTCCGGTGCCAGGTCGGAATCTGGTAGGTCATACCGAGGAATGGGCGCCCGCAGAAATTTTTGCTGGAGGGGCAAAACACGATGGTCAACGTTAAATTTTTTAGCAGTAAAATGCAAAGCGGGGAGTTAAGAGCATGCATGGGTATTTTTCACAGAGGATTCTTGATGTAAATGTTTCAGTTTCACTTGTTAAAAATTTCTAATATAAATTGTGACTTTTTGCAAGGAAATTTGTTTAAAAAATCGAAAGTATTAGTTAAAAGTAGGTTTTTTAATTCTCTAATGCGAAGATTTTTTTTATAAATTCCAAAAGTATAATAGTGAGAAAAATAGGTTTCAATTTTCCAGAAGGGGGGGCAAGTGCACCTTGCCCCTATGTGCGGGCGCCCATGTACCGAGGAGATTCTCATATACTACGCTGGCAGTCAATCGCCGACAATCGTTGAAGACGGCGGTAGGTTGTTTACGCAGATGATGATGACAGTTAATCGGATATGAGTCAGATGTTTTTTGTTTGCTTACCCGGTGACTGGATTGACGGCGACATCTCGCGGTGAGCTTAGATCTGAATCGATGATTGGTTTCCAGATGAGAATGAGATTCATTGAAACGACGCTGATTCGTTTGTAGAATCCATCGACCCAATAGACGACATTCGATATCCAATCGAACGACATCCCTCTCACCTGCAGACACAGAAACAACGTCTAGACGGCGTCGACCAGACCTATAGGCCTAGCTCGGAAATTTGAAACTCGCTGTATAAGCCTATAAGCCTATAGAAGTATAACGATCATTTAGAATGGACTCTGTACACTTCTCAATGTACATTCTAACAACGTTTGAATTAATTCGTTCACTTGATTTGTTTAATTCATTGAATTCTATTACAATTTTAGCGCCTGCTCAACTGATTTCTGATCAGCCGACGTCACGTGATCCAACTTCTGACTCGGCTACAGAGCGTTTCGTATTTCCACAGCAAAGCAATTTCACGTGATGACCGTGGAAAACCCGGGAATGGCAGGAGGGGCTGAGGAGGGGTAATTAATGTCCGGGAGGTAATGTCCTAGACCCGTCAAACCCTACCTATTAGCCAAAAGAAGATGATTTCAGACTTGTAAAACCCTATCTTTGTATTTTCATTTTCATGACTCTGTTTATTCGATTCCAAAAAAGTCCGGTTCATGAGAATCGTTTATTTGCTCAGATAATTGACTTATTGTTAATTGCTTTGCAGAAGAGAACTCACGCAAGCAACAATTACGGTTGGGTGGGGTGGGGGGAGAGTATACATTATAGCGGTCTGTCTTGTCACGTCATACCCAAAATTAAAGGCATTAGCGTAAGCTTATACTTAGGTCTAGAAAGTGCCAGCCGGAAATCCCACGACGTTTACCCTTCTCGACAGCTATATAAATATCATCGCACCATCACGCGCTATGCCTAATGATGATGATGATGATGATGATGGTGATGATGATTATGACAATAATTTAAGTAGGCTAGTAGTAGTTATGCCAGTAGCAGTAATAGCAGCAACTTCAACAGTAAGAGCAACAGCAGCAGCAGTAGCAGTAGTAGTAGTAGCATCAGCAGCATCAGCAGCAGCAGCAGCAGCAGCAGCAGCAGCAGCAGCAGTAGTAGTAGTAGTAGTAGTAGTAGTAGTAGTAGTAGTAGTAGTAGTAGTAGTAGTAGTAGTAGTAGTAGTAGTAGTAGTAGTAGTAGTAGTAGTAGTAGTAGTAGTAGTAGTAGTAGTAGTAGTAGTAGTAGTAGTAGTAGTAGTAGTAGTAGTAGTAGTAGTAGTAGTAGTAGTAGTAGTAGTAGTAATTATGACAATACTACTAGTAGTAGTGGCAGCAGCCATAGTCGTAGGAGACGGGGGTCCAGAGGGGGCAAATGCCCCCCAAATTTCGGGCAAGTCTGGTTTTTCTGGCAAGCAGTCCGGGAAAAGTAAAAAAAATGTATAAAGAAATTAAGAAATTTCGGAATTTGGACCGGACGAGTAAAAAAAAGGTCGTCAGATTTTTTCGGGCGGAAAAAGTAAAAAGTTACGGAAATGTTCGGCCGGACGACAAAAAAAGTCGTCAGATTTTTCGGGCAATGCCACCCACTCCTGAAATGTCCCCCCACGCCTATGGCAGCAGCAGCAGCAATAAAATTAATAATGATTGATATGAAGATGGTGATCGACGACGATACCCTGCACTTGGTTCAGATCTTCATGAGGGCTTTAATGAAGGACCATCTGTCTACTAAGGAATAGACCTAATAATAATTGGACGTTGCTTATTCAATATTTGTGGTATGAAAATAGGCACCCTCTTTAATATCAATAAAGTGGAGATAAGAAGCCTACTTCTCGCACCCCCCCCAAAAATTAGCCTCAATCTTCCTCTGGGGCCCATGTCATCTAATACGACACGTCGACACCCACAGCGAACCTTTAAGTTAAATGTAGCCCTTGGTGCAGGCAGTCATGTGTGTGAAGTGGTAGTGACTAAATTTTTTATTTGCTTCACCGTACGAGTCGGGCAACGAGTCCTTTCCTCGCCGTCGTATCTGACCACCGACATCATTGACCTAAGTTCTAACGCAAAACGCATCCGATCGGACTAAAACTCCGCTTGATGATTGGAAAACATTTCATTTTCATGGGGAGGAAAACCATACGTAGCCTATGTTAAGTACAGTTTGAAGATCCTGCCTCAATATATAATTATGCGAATGTCAACATTGTTCTGATCTGAACAAATAGATCACATTCTATTGAATCTTTGTTGCATTCCAGAACCTAGGCCCAGATAATGCGAAGTCACTGCCTGCACATGACCACTGCGATAGCATCAGCCTGATCTGGAAATTTCCACCGAAGCAAAGAATAAAGGATTAAAGTGTAACAGCCGAAGTGTATATTATTATAATTATCTGGTCGTTGTTGGCATGCGCTGTGAACAGCTGTGAACGTAGATCACAGTCGTCAGCAATTATATAATTTTATAATTGGATTCGGGATTTTGTTCAAGTGCGAGTGTACGAAGGCATATTTTGACACACCAAATTCATGTTCCGAACTTCCGGGTTCATCAATAGGCCTATAATAGGCTACGTAAGCATTAGGCTAGCCTACTTCTCGCCGTTAGAAAATTTTTAGAACATTTGTGGCTTTTTAGTAGGCGGCTATGCCTGAATAATTCAGATCAAATTATACGATTTCAACGAAATAATTCATCAACCCCATGCAATCAAATTCAAAGCTGCGTTAAAACTTTGTGATCTTCTCGTTAGAGTCTGACCAATTGGTACAGTTTCCTCAGACCTATTGCATAAACATCATAGGCTAGTTGTAAGAAAAGGTTGTTTTCGTTTTTTTTCTCTCCCAAAAAACGTCGTTTTCTTCGTTTTTTATTTTTCCCATGTTTTTTTATGGTTTTTATTATTTATTTAACTTTATTTATTCATTTACTTTCTGTTATTATTTTTCTTTATTTTAATTTTTTCTGATATTCCTTAGGATTCAGCTAACTAAAGTAATTATTTCATCGTTTAACGTCATCATTTAAGAGATACCCTGTGTGTAGTAGGCTTTCAAGGTTAAAATGCGGTTTTAGATGTAGCAAAGTCAAATTATTTTCCGTTTCCGTTTTTTATCGTTTTTTGTGTTTTTTTTTATTTTTTTGAAAAAACGACGTTTTCCCGGCTTTTTTATTTCGTTTCCATCGTTTTTACATCTATGATAAACATCATAATATATTTATCTCCAATGCTTTGAGGGGATATAAAATTGCGCTCCTTAAAAGCACCATACACATGTTGCATCATACGAGTACCAGTAGGCCTACTGACATTTCACATACATAACGCATTAGACAAAATTCCTCTTGTCCTGTCTATACTTTACAGAACATGGAAACTGATCAACGGACGTTTTCCTTCGGGCTTCTTATAATAAGGAATTTGTAGAACTGTACAATTCCTTCGTTCCCTTCCAATCCTACATGGTAAATAATACTCTACACAAGCTTATTTTTTTTAAAATCACATTTCTTGACCCCATGTCATTGGGCAACTTTTGGTTGCTATTACTTTTCGAATTTCCGAATTTAGTTTTTTCTCACTCCATCCTAATAGTTATAGACAACCAGCCGCATGTAGGTAGCCTATACCCTAGGGCCTAGAGGGCCTAGACCCTACCTACTAAAACAACGAAACATCCTAGTGATACGGAAGCCACTGCTCAATATTCGCTCAACACTCTCAGCACGAACTGCATAATGTGCATCAGGTAGCCTAACTGTTATTAGGTTACTCGCTCGTCGTTAATGTGCTAAAGCAATTGTCGTTAATGTGACATAACAGTTGTCGTTAAAGTGCTAAAGCAATTGTCGTCAATGTGACATAACAGTAGCGTTAATGTGCTATAGCAGTTGTTCTTAATGTGCTATAGCCAGGGCTGAAAGTGAGCCAGGGGTCGGTCCAGGTCTGCGACCCGGCATCGATTTTCGAGACCTGCTGTTGCCGGGTCTCAGCAGGGTCGCAAAAGGCCCACAGGCGCCAAAACTTGGTAAAAAACACTGTGATTTTGCATAATTTTGGGCAAACGACTAAGAAAACGTCGGAAGAAAAATGTACGGCTCAAAGGCGTGCTCGTCCGCCAAAGTCAAACCCGGCAACTTTTCCAAACCACTTTCAGCCCTGGCTATTATAGCAGTGTACAACTGTAAGCTACATGTAGGCCTACCTGATCGCTGACTTGCGTAGGATTGAACCCATGATAGTTCGAATGGTTGTGGTAGATGAACGTGCCAAAGTTGAGGCTTCTATCACCCGAGTCTTCGAAGTACAACAGGTGACGCCTGTAGTCGAAGGCCAACGTTTCGAAGCTGGTGCTCAGACCGTTCGCTTCGATGCTTTGAAACGACAGTCCAAGATCGTTGCTGATGTTGTTGGCCAGCTTTGTCAGGTAGACGTTCGGGTCTCCGAACAGCTTATGGATGGTCGACACCTGAGTCAAACTGATCTTCGACGTCCAAATAAAAGCGATCGACTGGTCAACTGTATCAAACGCAATGGCACTCTTTATTGGTGTAGGCTATTTCTATGTAGAAATTCACAAATAATCTAATAACATGCATAGTTTTAAAAAACTCTAATCTAATAACATAGTTAAAAAACTCAATAATTATAATAATAATAATAATAATAATAATAATAATAATAATAATAATAATAATAATAATAATAATAACAAAACAAAAAAACAAAAAAAAACAAAAATAATAATAATAATAATAATAATAATAATAATAATAATAATAATAATAATAATAATAATAATAATAATAATTTCTGTCTTCCGTTGCAACCCATTCTGCAAGATTTATCATCACCGCTGGTTCTGGGCTACATGGATGACCTATCCCTGGGAGGAGAGGCAGCCATGGTGGCGAAAGATGTAAGTCTTTTGAAGCAGAGATGTGAACAACTTGGACTGCAACTCAATCAGAACAAATGCGAAATCATCTATCACCATGACCTGCAAGGCATCGACCGTGTTTTTCAGAATTTTATCGTCACGTCGCCCGAGAAAGCCTGTCTGCTGGGTGCGCCACTGTCCACCAGTGAGGCCTTGACAACTTGTCTTGAAGGCAGATGTACCGAGTTGTCGTTAGCAATTAACAGACTGGAGACCATCGCCAAACACGACGCTCTGATCCTCCTTCGATGCTCTCTCAGCTCCCATCGATTGATGTACACTTTAAGATGCAGCCCCTGCACAGGGCACGTGCTGCTGGATAAATTCGACGAACTCCTTCGGAACGGTTTGAGTGCAGTCCTCAACATCGCCCTATCCAACGACCAATGGCTACAGGCATCTTTGCCCGTGAAGATGGGTGGACTAGGAAATAGTAGGAATTCGCCGGGTGGCTTCGCTTGCTCTTCCCGCCTTTTTGGCTTCCGCTGCAAGCACCCGAGCACTCCAGTCCTCCATGCTAGGCAATGCATGCCCCGATATTGACGAGCGTGTGGAATTGATGGAGCATCTATGGTGTATCGAGAGCCAAACTGGGCTACCTGAGAGTGGTGTGGCTCACAAACAATCAAGTTGGGACAAGCCTCTCGTGCAGAAGATGTTTACCGAGCTGAGCAATGCACTTTCCGACCCATACCATCAAGCACGTCTCAAGGCAGTCGCAGCGCCTCACGCCGGTGACTGGCTTTTCGCCCTCCCCGTGACATCATGTGGTCTACGTCTAGACGATGAGGCGGTCAGAATTGCAGTAGGTCTCCGTCTGGGATCATGCATTTGCGAGCCTCATGCTTGTCCATGTGGAGCTCGAGTGACAGCAATCGGAGCACATGAACTTTCTTGTGGTCTTGGACCTGGACGGATCGCCAGACACGCCACACTAAACGATCTAATTAGTCGAAGTCTCACACGATCAGGTTTCCCAAATATTAAGGAACCACCAGGTCTCTCTAGAACTGATGGCAGACGCCCTGATGGTCTCACGCTGATACCTTGGTACAAAGGCCGGAATCTGGTTTGGGACGCCACGGTGATCGACACTTAGTCTGTAGCTTCCTCATACGTCCAGGCGACATCCATTTCTGCGGGTGCGGCAGCGGAAGTGGCGGCTACCAGGAAGGTCGATAAGTACAATCATCTTTTGGCCACCTATCTCTTTGTTCCACTGGCTTTCGAGACCATGGGACCAATCAACATCGACGGATTGAAGCTTTCGAAGGTTTTGGGGCGTCTCCTGAATCAAACCACTGGAGACCCCAAAGAGTCAAGCTATCTGTTCCAACGGATTTCAGTTTGCATCCAACGATTCAACGCTGTTGCTTGCAGGGGCACATTCGAGAAGCAGCCACAGCTATCAGATTGACCACAACTGATTCCATAGTCTTTATATAGCCTACACTATTCGTTGTCTTGTATACCTTTGTGAATTGAACTACTTCGGATAATTTAATAATAATAATAATAATAATCACTCAGACGTATTAAACAATAATACGTTGGAGACGAGAACCTAGAACACAATTTTAATAATTTATAGCCTGAGGGATCTTTACTATCTCGGGCAAAATAATAATAATAATAAGGGCCTAATAATAGGCCTACTTTCTTCAGCATATTTTAACAGAGCAAACCTGTCAAATAAATAATCAGCCATGTCAGGCGCAAAATTAGGGTACAAAACACTGTTTAAATAGTAAACTTGTCTTGCACAGCGGAGGATGAAGTGGCGAAATTTGGCTTTCGAACCTGCCTAGGGGCAGAGAACCTCAGAAGAATAGACTATCCGGTTTTTAAATAGCGCATTTCTTCCCATTAAACCTAGCAAAAGGCCAACCGTATCAAACGCAATAGTGGCATCTCACCGCACGGCTTGCATAATTGTCCCATAAGATCACAACAGCATTATATAATCGCTTCGTCGCTATTCTCTTAAAACACGAGAAATTTATCAGCGTTAATAAACATTTCTAATGCCTTGGTTTAGAAGATTTCATAGACGATGATAGAATGATCTGAACAGCTGTGAGTCATTTCTTCAGTTCTGAATATATTTTCAATAGGATTAAGGTGCAAAGATTCGGCAGGAAGTGTCATTAGTAAACACACACAAACACACCACGCGCGCGCACACACACGCGCACACACACACACGCACGCACACGCGCACAAACACACCTCTGCACACGCGCACAAACACACCTCTACACACACCTATATATTTGTGTGTCGCGGTGGTGTAGTGGGTATGTTCGCCGCCTTGCAGACGAAGGGCTGCAGGTTCGAATCCACCTCAAGTCACCCCGTAGGGACCTTGGGCAAGTTCTTCACTCGCAATAAATTATTGTTCAGAGCTTCGGCGTGAAACTCCGATGCAGTGTCCGCTCTGTAGCCTAGCCGGGAGCGCCTGTAAGTAGGAAGCTTGAAGGAGCCCTATAACAAGTGCAAATGCAAACAAACAATACAAAACGCACGCACGCACATACACACACACACACGATAGAAAGGCAATGATCAATTGAATCTGCAAACTTATTACATAATTTTTAATATTTCAGATTTTAGATATATATTAAGGAAACCTGGAATGCAGTTGAGTTCATCGCTGTTGTCGCCACAGTCGTTAACTTGATTGCATTTCTTCACAGTGGGCAAACATTTCATGTTGTTACACCGGAAATCCAGTGGAGAACACACTGCAGAAAGGGGAAACAACCGGAAATACAGATTCCATACTTAACCGGATGAACAACAATAGCCTATGTTGAAGAAACATGGTATTAACTAGAATGACTCTAGTCTCAACTGCAGTTTTGACTATGCAGGTCTCTTCTATTAACCTAATAGTTACCTACTCCAAATTCTAAAAGCTACTCTAAAGTTAAGCGCATGGGCACCTGCTTATTCACGAGCCCTGCGTCGTATCAGACGTGTTGTCGGGAGAGTGCCAGAGTGGTGAGCGGTTGGAGTAGTAATGCACGTGTAGTTGTACAAGTAAAGGTAATAGGCCTATGCCTACTATTGAAGGTGTTACCGAGCCTTATACCGACAATTCACACGCTCTGGTGCCAAATAGCAAAAAGAATAGGCCTATATCATTGGCTTATAATGGCACTGGTACCAGAAGGAATAGGAATAGTAGGAGTGTGGCATAGGCCTTGCAATTTTTATTGTTTATTTTTATCTTGTTTCTTCTCCTGTAATTTGTTATCACTATGCAAGTTACTCTTGCTCTTTTTACGATGTTTTAACCGTCGATATGAACAAATAAAATAAATAAATAAAATAAATTAAATAAATAAATAAAACTGAGATTTAACAGCTTAAAACTCCGAGCGCAGAACGCAACAAACTTACCCTGTCCATACGCTGGTGGAATGAACACGAGCAGCAGAAAAGCGACGCTGCTTAGCAGGAGGCAGGACGTCATGCGACGCATCTTTGTGGTTGAACGACGCTGGCAAAGCACGGCAGCGCTGCTCTATGTGTTAGTCTAGAGCAGAGACTGTTCGGATTCCACGTTCCAACCGCATAGAATTATAAAGACTGAGTAACTACAGTCAACAGCGTTCCGATTAAAAGCCACGGCTATCATATGCTTTTCATGACTCCTGGTTTTCACGCTGATGGTATACGGTAAATACGCAGCCTGGAGAATTGGAGATGCGCAGTTTTGCGCACTTGACACTCTGCAGCTAATAATTACCCTGCTTTCCAACTAACTAATTAAGACCGCTGCAGGAAGTGAGCGGAGTAATCCCCAAGATTAGGCCTGCTGCGCGGTGTCACATAACCAACATTATTATTGTTGTCAAACTATCATAATTATAATCTTTGGGTAACTCGGTAACGCTGTATAATGTTCGTTCGTTGGTCTATTATAGCCTTATAGGCCTACGAGTATGCGAGAGTCAGTCAGCGGTGACTTTTCCCAATAATTTCGGCATTGCTTGATTACGTTTGAACAGGCTCTAATCTACAATGTAACTCTAAAATCATTTACTGGATGGGTAAGCTACTTTTAAGCCTTTGAGAGACACCAACGTCGCCAAATAAACGCATGTAGGGCCTACATGTAGGCTAACATTAAAGTTCCGTAGAAAGCACTACCGACATGGTCAGAAGCACAAACTACAGCTATAATTAGGCCTATAATGTTTGTTCCGTTTGAAATATTTTTGTGTAACATGGCCATTGAACGTAGATATGAATTGCCTTTCAGCCTGTAAAATTTAATTTAAAAATTCTTACTTTTGGCCAAGATATTAGCAAAACACCTTAGGGGTACTCTTTTGGCCCACCCTGCAGCTTCACTGATCGCTGGTTTTAGACCTACATGTATAGGCCTACCAGGCCTACCTGGCCACATTTTGCCGAAATAATTATAGGCTAATGTTTCATAAGCACAATGACACACGCACCAACATTCTAGGGGTAGGCGAGGATTGCCCTCGTAGACTGTGGACCGCCGTTTACTTGAGCACTTCCTGTTTGTCCATCGGAAATAACCTGAATTTACTGAAGAAGCTGTTAGAAAAATACGCCGTTTGAGCATGCCTACACTTACCCAAACAGCCTAGCCTATTGCAAATAACTGTCGCAATCTCATCAGATATTTATTTTCGACATTTAGTCATAAAGCTATAGGGCCTAAATTGTTGACGACGGTGAAGGCATAGTCGTGATCTTCAGAGTCATTTTAGGTCATAGGCCACTAATAATCGGCAAATGTTTTAGGCCTACTAGATGTCGCTTAATTATCTTTAAACTACGGGTACCAAATGCTTGCTATAAAACCATTGTCTATGCTACTGACGTAACCCTACTGACATCATAAACGGTCATTTAATAACTCGTGCCATACCATTTAGTTGTCTATGTTTGCCAAATCGTAATACTGCTGTCTGTAGGCTATAGCTGTCCTTTAACTCTTTGCAGTGTATAATGGGTCTACAAGATGGTTGCGAAGGCTGAGAATGGCTAGCTGGTTGTTGGCGGTCAACTGTTGTGACTCGCACGTAGCCTACTTCGTGGAATTTCACCTCCTAAGATCAAACATATGTAGCCTATGCTCAGAGACCGCGTCCACATGACTTTGATTTGGCAACTAAGAACAACAGAAATTTCATCCCAACGGATGTAAAACACAATGTCATGTACTAGTTCTCTCTGCTTTGTAGGAGCATTTGTAACAATGACAGTTTTGTTGTTGTTGCTGCTGCTGCTGCTGCTGCTGTTGTTGTTGTTGTTGTTGTTGTTGTTGTTGTTGTTGTTGTTAAGCAATCATACTTTTTCGTGTTCTGTACTGCATAACTCTATACTGTTACTGGTTGCGGTGTGTCAACTTGATTATTGAACAAACGAAATTACTTACTAACTTACAATACTTTTGTGTGTTTCTACCTCTTTGGCGTAAATTTGTACGTTCATGGTTACCGCATAATTATAATATATAGGCACATCACGCAGATTGTTTTTCTATGACGTCACTGTCATTGTAATTCTTTATTATGAAGTGAACTTTTTAATAGGAAAAGTATTTGAAATAGTAGGTTTAACTCAATAATTATTTCCAATAACAGACCTTTTTGTAGATACAATTTAGAGACTTGTGAGATTTTAAGGATCATTAGCGACACCGCGCTCCTTTGACTTCTAAAGACAGCGACCTTCTTATAGGCCTATGCGAAGGTCCAGATACTTAGTTTGTGATCAACCAGCAAGTAGGCCTACCTGTAAGTTTGCCTCCCTTGACTATTGCGCTATTGAACAATTTTTGCGAAAGGCATGGAACATAACGAAAGTTGCTTTGAAATAGCCTATTGCATGCCAAACATTATGCTTCTACCCACATTAAAGCGTTTTCTCATGTCGTAGACTCAGTTTAACGATTGTCCAATGAGAAGGTGGAACGTGGCAACTATTTTTTGCATAAACAGCCCTGCCGAACCTGCAGGCTATCTTTGAAAGCCATTTTGGCTTCAAATCCACAGAAATTCGGCTTCACTCTTCACTTCCATGTGAAAAATGCACATAAAACACACAGGCCACATTCTGCAAGTTATCGGGGCATGAAAGTCCGACGCAAGATCTATCCCATGTGGTACATGCATGTAATTCTATGTGCATGGAACCCATAATGTTCACGGGCTTGTTTACAGGGATCGCTTGTAAGAATCTATTCCAATGGAGCAGTGCGAAATTTAAACGTGTCACTAGCTGTCGTGAGAGGCATGTGATGGGCACGGTGCATAACGGAAGATGTCAATACTTGTGTGATTGATGGCGTACAATATAGTTTAAGTCCTGTAACAACCACTGGCAAGTAACACTACTCTTAATATATATATATATATAATTACATATATATAATATATCATATTATAGGCCTACTCTATTATATTTACAACTAGCTCTTTCTTTCATTCTTCAAATCCTGTCTGTGTCAGCTGAATTGTTACATGCTACTAAATCTAATCAATTCAATATCAAATCAAATCAATTTATTGTCTGTTTAGGTAGGGAGGGATGGTTGGACGCTCTTTTCAGCCACAGCAACGCGTGGCCGGGTACAGCTAGTATATTATATAATTATATCATATACAGGGTGGTCCAAAATAAACCGCACAGTGACAGTTTTCTTGATATAATGTATAACAATTCAGTGTTTAATGCCATTTTCTTGCGTATGATGAAAGAATTTCCAAATAAGACATGGAAACGTCGTACTATCGATGACCTCATTAAAAAATTGATACCGAAGGTACCACAGCTAGGAACCCGGGTAGCGGTAGTCCGAAATCAGCTCGAACAGATGCAAATATCAAGTTGGTAAGCGACCTTATCTGTAGCCAGGAAGACAAACCGCTAAGCCATAAGAGCCCACGGGAGATCGCACGTGAAACCGGAATTTCACGTTCAACTGTTAGGCCTAAGCGTATTGTAAAGAAAGATCTCGGACTTAACCAGTAGGCTACAGGCCCAAAGTTGGACAGCAGTTGAACAGCGATTGCGTTTCATTGACCGCGCAATTGATCAATGGCGTCGTCGGCTTCAATGCGTGGTCGAGCAGCAAGGAGGACACATTGCACATTTTATGTAACGAAATCCATCCATGTAATGTTACAGTAAAAATAATTGGTGTGTTTTTGTGAATTTTCACGGTTATAATTGAATTGGTCTGAATAAAGTACTATCAATTTATCATTGTGCGGTTTATTTTGGACCACCCTGTATATATTATATATATATTGTATAATTATATATATAAGCAATTATTCATACATAGTTCATCATTTCCAGGTCAAGACCTTTGATATTTTTTTCATCCCCTTAATATAGGCCTACTTAAAAAAGATCTCCAGTACCGTAGTTCCTATAAACATAGGCTATGTCTCATCTATAATGAATAGGTCAAGAACTTCGGTGACTCATCAGTGGCCTGTCTATAAACTCATAGCAACCTACTTCGTATTCCATCAATAATTGAATTCTGTCACAGGCCTTTATAAAGTAGGCCATCATTCTACAGGATGTATCTTAGACTCAATCGTGCACGCAGTACATGTAACTGCAATATGGTCACTGCTGATTATTATAGATTCGACCCTTGCTTGACATGTCATGTGCATTCAGTGGAGCCGACAGGGGGGGGGGTATATTCTGGAGGGGACTGATAGCGTAAATCTAAATCCGAAGATTTATCAGTCGGCATTTGAAGCACGCGGTCGGTCTAATAATTCTAATTATTCTACGAATGAATAGTATTTCCGGGATAAATAAAACGCTCATCCTGTATTAAAATCAATTTGATAGCGACTGGCTTTAGGCCTATTGCGCTAGAAATTCGGTGCAATTTCTTCATTCCGTACGGGTTCCGCCGAGTCGGCCCTAGAGAAGAGGAACGTTTAGCACAAATCTGTTTTTAAATGATAGATTAGATGGAAAACCAATCTGCCGAAAGAAACGGCCGTTTACTTAATACTAGCGTACCCGGCCACGCGTTGCTGTGGCTGGAAAGAGCATCCAACCATCCCTCCATTCCGATCCCCCCCCTCCCCCTTCTTCTCCCCAGCCCCCTTCGAGGCCCTTCTTGGTCCCATTAATAGCGCTGGGATCGATTTCATGTCCCAAGTCTAATGTCTAGAGACCATTAAGAAACCTCGACAAGAAAGTTCTGTTGTCATAAATAATTATCATCATTGCTCTCCTCCGGCCGGCCGCGCCGACGATGAGGCCTTTACATGGCGTCTCCACCCTGTTCTGTCCTTGATGATATCCATGGCATTCCTCATAGGCTATCCATGTTCCTTTCTTTCAGATCTTCTCTTATGTTGTCCATCCAAGTTTTCCTCTGGCGCCCTCTGCTTCTCCCTCCCTCCACGTTGCCGTGCAGGGCTGCAGCTGGTAATCTTCTGTCATCCATCCTTGATACGTGTCCAAAACACGTGAGTCTTCTCTTCCTGATCTTGTCCACTATTGTTTCCTCCGCTCCCAGTTCTTCTCTTGTCTTCTCGTTTCTGATCCTTTCCCTTCTACTTCTGCCCAATATTCCCCGCAGCCAACTCATTTCAGCCACCAGCAGTCTTCTTTCATCCTCCTTGCGCAAGCACCAGCACTCCGATCCATAAAGCAGTACTGGCACCACCAGAGCTCCATACAATCTCATCTTGGTTCCTGTAGACACGCTGCTTGACTTCCACACCTTGTTAAGACGGCCGAACATTGCACACGCCAGACCTATTCTGCGTTTAATGTCATTTGTACATTTGTAATTTATACCAGTTGTGGTGTAAAAATGTAAATAATTATGGCTGCAAGCAAAGTCATACGGTCTCATTCGTAGTTTGGTGAATTTGTATTGTAGGCCTGCTGATTGATAATTTATGCAGCCGGTCGCATTCGCGCAAACTCATCTCCTTCTATTGACTGCGTCCTCACTTGTCTTGTCACACCATGTTAAATTGTTCATCCCTCCAATCCGGACGCGGTCTATGATCTTCGTCTCAAGGTGATAAGTTATTGTTGTCACACGATCTCTTAGGCATAGGCCTATAGGAAATTTGGAAACCGTGCGTTTTCACTAGGCTATATCTTCCAGACTTCCACTGAATGGAAAAACTTCCGGATTTTATTCGCAAAGCTTTATCCTTGTCACCGTTCAAGAAAAACCTTAAGATGTAGCCTATAAAAATTTTGTTCTGATTAGTCACCGTACCAGGTAGGTCTAGGCCTACATTGAAAACGTCCTTCGAGTAGGCTAAGGCTGCTGGTTTTTAAGGCGTGCTATAGTCTAAATACAAATTTGTAAGGTGTAGCCTAGGCCCCAAGGACAATTTCTAAATATAGAATCCTTGCCTAGGCCACAGTATAAATACAGTAGTCTATACTGTACCTATGCCCTAATTTATACCAGTTGTGGTGTAATAAGACAGTTTTAAAGAGCCACATGCATGCTTACTTTAATTAATTAAATTTTTCATGACGTCACCCCAAAAAGTAGTGACGTTGCAGGAAAAGCCATCAATGTGACAATGTCTATATGTAGACCAGTGGTTACCGCAATCCGTATTATCCGTAGCCAAAATTATAAATTAATCTAGACGATTTTATTAATTCGTATATTATATGCGAAATAACGTTTAGTAGACTGAACTATTCGTAAGAATTAGCATACACTGTAAGCCTACGACGCGGTGTTTGATTATGGGGAACTTCGGAACGTCCAGCTTTCGTAAGTCTAAGCCTTGTAATGTGAAATGTGGATTTGCTCAGAGGTTCACCGGTTTATTGCGGTCTGTCAAACTGAATAAGACAAAATTATTATTAATCAAACATGGTTTTAGTCTATTTGAGTTCGGTGCCATTTCCTTCTGGGACCTGGGACTAACAACGATGTCCCAGGTTACAATGGTCCATTTTGATAGCTGTAGCATGCTACAACTGTAATTTCATGTAGGCTAAGCATCTTGACCAGGTTATGTGTAAACATTCATCAGAACCGTTGTGAGACGGTGTATAAGTTGCGTATTAATAAATTTTGTCAGTTTCTTTAAATGGCTTGAGCAAAATAGTAACATTTAAGCACCATTTCGTACTAGAAGTGTGGAAAAGGTAGCCTGTTATCTGTTGTTTCTGTAAAATACCCACCTTTATCTTGAATAGCGAATCTAACTTCTGCACGTGAATGGTGATCATACAGGGATAATCAATCATTTTAGCGGAATAAATTATACTACATTTTTGGACTAGCACATTGCATTATATCTGTTTCAGTGGTGGATATGAGCGAGAAGGATGTTGTGGCTGTCCACATCAGTTGTGAGCACGCTGTGCTCAGGTCTGTCCTTCTGACTAAACGGGTACCAGATACGGAACATTATACAGGTGGGCTACTACCGATTGTTACAGTGTGGAAGATGAGGTCCAAAGGCAATGTTTTTGTGCAGGATATGTTCGGTGCCATGGAGCCGGAAGGTTGTTCGAATCCACCTCAAGCTGCCGCTGCATAGAGACCCTGAGCAAGTCTTTCACTCACAATAATTGCTCATACGATTCAGCGTGAAACTGCGATTCAGTGTACGCGCTGTAGTCAGGAGCGCCTGTGAGTAGACTATCTGAAAGAGGTGCTTATACATATATCTTGCGGATTAAAGCATGAAGCTTAAAATAACAGCCTCAAGAAAAACATGTTTTGAAAACTTTTTCAACCAGTGGCATTGATCATTTAATCCAGTAGTAACATAAAAAAATTGATATTTGAAAATATGCTGAAAATTTTGCACATGTTCCAGAGTTGATTTTCATGACCGTAATATGGATGTCCAGCCTTTTTGGCACCACGGGCCACAGAAACAATAATTATTCTTAAAGGCGTGGAGGTGTTTTTTTTATAACAATGAGGTTTCTTTCTTCAGGTTTTTTCTATGTGTTCACTGTGTATTCATAATTGGCATTTAAGTATGCCAGGCACTTAGGCCCTTTTTGAAGTGATGGATGAAGCTTGGGTTTGCTGATGATGTCTCAGACTAGTGAGTTTTTGGTGAGTTTTAGATGTTTAAATTATGTGGATTAGAGGTTGAGAAAAACAGAATTACTGTAACCAAGCTTGGAGTGAACAATATAGGTAACGATAGTAGAAGCAGTTTCAAAATTAAGAATTGGCTGAATGCAGCAGAGTTCCCAAATATGCGTGAAGCAGGTTCACTAGAGGTTTGAAATGTGATTATAGAAAAGGAGATATGTAGATAGAACGTTGTATACTTCAATTATTAGATTTGATTTTATTTTCCAATGTTTCTTGTTTTTCCCCAGAGCATCCTATTGGTCTCAAAATGATCAAGGGAGGTGTAACATACGATGCCTCAGGTCTGTGTTATCTTGCACCTCGAGATTACCCAAAGATTCACTTTCAAAAGAACGATGATGCAGAGTTCTTTCTCGATCAGATAGGTAATTCTTCATTTGAAATAGCAGGCAAACAGTTTATATATTCATACAGTGCTATTTACATGTTAACGACCAACTACATTGGCTTCCCATTCGCTTTAGTACACTCCAATTGTTAAAGAATACTGCTTTGTTCATTTTAATGATGGAATGCATGTATATGTTAATTTATACCTTTTGGAATTTCTATTAAAAATATTATTATTATTGAACATTTGTTTAATGCATTCAAGGTCACTGAGAGTCAATCACCAGGGGCAGTGCATTTAGTTATCCAGATGTTTGAGGGTAAATGACTGAACCGACAATTATTATGCTAACAATATCTTTGTTGACAATCAGGCAATTTGAATGTAGGTCTACATCGACCTTTTTTTGCTTCATAACGTTCACATAACATATGCAGTCAATAATTAGAAATCTGATTCTTATGCAGAGTAACCAGTCAAAATTTGACTTGGTGAAATAGAAGAATGTATAAAGCACAACAAACTTACAAATGTAGAGAAAAGGTGTTTTGAATGCCTTAAATCCTTGGGCGCTCAACTTGACCACCAGATGGCTAACCTTTAAAAAAATACAATCAATGTTAATGGATTTGTTTTTTTGTGTGTGTAGGAAATGTGACGTTGTTCTTTGAACTAACCGGTGGTGATGGTGCACATGCACCAATCGTCGCCATGCCAGAGAAAATTTAGGTATGCCTATTTTATTTAGAGTATATACTATAAAAGATTTTTCATTGTGCTTATTCGAAGATTTGTGGGAACTCGCTGGTGTAGCGATTGGTGCACTGAATTGTCAATGAATCTTTGCCAAGCAATGACTATTATGGTACTTAATCCTTTATATACCAACGTGTTACTGCTTTTAGGCAGGTTTTCAAATAGGTTTAAAAGAATGTCACATTCTGAATGTGAATGCATGCCTCTGAGTAGCCTTCTTCAACAGACGCTATAAAAATTTTTGAAAGGATGTTGCAATAACGTTCATACAATAATCTCGAGATAATGACTTTTATGCCACATTTACTTGATTCAGATGTTTAATTGCTCTTCAAGTTGTGTTTCATGAAGTGCTGTTGGGTCTCTTAACCAGAAATTTGACACACACACACATGCACGCACATATACACACAGCTATTAGGCTGTATTAAAATACAGTGTATTATGCCATGTAGAAACAGTGACAGCTGTTCAGAATAATTTCCTCTCAACAGCCTTTGTTGCTATAGCTGCACAGCACCATTGCTTGAGATGTTATTTATCTAGATATTGATGCCATGCAATTTTCTTGATCTGGGCTTTTATTTTTCTGTGTTTGTGCAGGTACCACAGAGAACATTGCAAGTTCGCATAAGTAGTTCTGCGTCATAAACTTAGAACTTTTATTTCACGTATGCAATAAATGCAACATATTAATGAAAATGACTAACTTTTGGTGTAGAACACTTGTGATCTTCTAATGTCATGCACCCAACAATCTCCAGGACACGATTGTCACAAGATGGTCTATTTGAATTAAAGATCTGCATGAAACATCATCCTTAGAAAAGTTTTAGGTTTTGAAATTTAGGTGTTGAAGTTTTAAAATAATAAAATTTGTTGAACATGCATTTATTCAGTGATTAATTATTCAGTTATTTAGTCTATCTTCATCTTGTCTTGATACATATATATCTTCGGCATCCACTGAAGAATGGCAGAAGATAATTTTTACATGACAGACTTGCTCACGGCCCCACACAATCATACTCTAGTGGGGACTTGAACCTGAATTCTTCATGTTACAAACAGAGCACTTAAGCCATAATTAGTAATATCAATAATAATAATATTGACAATTTCTATGACGCCGTAACAGCACAAGCCGTTACAAGGGCGTCTCTACAAACGCAAACGCCACACTGCTACAGTACTGTGCTCCACATCTCAGCAACTATGTTTCGTCCAAATCCGGAGGTCAGAGACCGAGGAGACAGATTGGTGCTATAGTTGAATCATTGGTGATGGTGTATTAATAACTGCATTGCGATTTCATAGAGGCTATAAACTGCCATAGTATGATAGTTAGGCCTAATCTCTTATGAAATAGTTGAATTGTTATTTCAAGGAAATATTGCATAATAGGTTACTACGACAATTTATTGTCTCAATGGAATCGCAATGAGCTACAAATTTTCTTTCGGTAGCATTCACAACAGTTTTCGAATGCAAAAGTTCAACAATTAGAACTACTGAGTCAGGCATTGTGCACGCTAATGTTCAAGTAGCCTAACTCGTGGTAGGGCCTAATTGAAATTCAAGCAAAATTTATACTTATGGGCTTACTGTGTCAGTTGTAGGCCTATGCTGCAATGTTGATACAAAGTCGGGTAAACTTGACGTCACACTTGATATAGGCGTATAGCAACACCACCCGCACGTCGGTATTATCGATCACGTCTAAAGTGCCGAAACCCATTGATCTGGCGCGTGATTCCCTGGTGTTTCTTGTTGTAATGATTGTGTTCTGAAATTATAGCCACTTGTACTCCATAGCCAATTATCTCCGTCTGAAGTTGTTCGAGCGCAAAATTGTTGATAATCATGATAATAATTTTCGTTTATTCAACAATCCGGTTGACAGAACGCAACCGGTTACACAGTGTACAATTATGCAGTTGAAACAAATTACAGGAACTCAGATTACAGAATACATAAATCTTAACTATACTAGGCCTAACTGAACAGACAGCCTGCATAATTATAATCGGCGCTAATAGCAGCGTACAAAACATATCCGCCCAACGGGGCTCAAACTCACTACCTCTCGCAATCTAGACCAGCGTGTTATCCATAACTCTTTAGTTTCTCAAAACATGTCAATCAGCTGACTCGAGGCTGTTACTACCAAATTCGTCAGCTACGGGTGATCTCTCGCTCCTTATCAGAGGACTCTGCTGCTCTGCTTGTTCATGCTTTTGTCATCAGCCGCTTGGACTAGCCTACTGTTGCTCTATTCTGGTTGGTTTGCCTCTGCTCTTGATATCCCGACTTGACCGTGTTCTCCGGTCTGCAGCCCGGCTAATTGGTCAAATCCCGAAATATGCCTCTGTTTCATCTTACATGCGTGATACTCTACGCTGGCTCCCTATCTCACAGCGCATCGAATACAGAATTGCTTCACTGGTTTGGCGTTGTCTCCTTGGCTGTGCCCCGACTTAGGCCTATCTCTGTGAACTTTGCTGTCTAATATCTGTTGTCCTGGCTCGCAGAGCCCTTCGCTCTGCCTTTAGAGGTAAGCTTTTGGTCCCACGTGTTGAAACACCAACCTGTCAGCGTCGTGCTTTCTCAGTTGTAGGTCCATCTGTCTGGAATAGTCTCCCGTTGCAGATGCGCCTGCTACCTAGGGTTGACTCGTCTGTGTTCTACAAGCTCCTTAAAACTTTTTTGATTCACCGTGGTTGGACTGGGAGCGCTTATGAGTGGATTTCTTGAAGAGGCGCCATATAAATTCTTGAAATAAATGAAAATGAGTATTCTACCAGCCCCCTCCCCCAAACCCCTAATTTAGCAAGAGATCAGGCCTTAACCAGTGTAAGAATTGTGGGAAAATAACTGGGGGTGTTGGACCATTAGGCCTATCCACTTGGAATCGGGGTGTGAAAAACAGACTGGGGCTCTAAGAAAGACTGGAGGATTGAAAACCCCACCCCCAAACCTCCGGCAATTCTCAACCTGGCATTAACCATAAAATTATGTAGGTCCACTCATTAACATTTGGTTTAAGTTACTTTTCATGTATAATTACTAGGCCTATACTTCATTATTAGACTACTTGTGTGTAATATTGCAATATTTGTCGATGTCCCATTGTGCGCTTGCAAATTGAAAAAGGCTATACTTAGCTGCTTGCTTGCTTACTTATAATTAAATCTTGCATGACGTCACAACCGAAACTAGTGAAGATGACGTCACAACAGAAAGTAGTTGAGATGACGTCACAACAGAAAGTAGTGACGTTTGAAAAACTACTTATTGGACTGGTAGAAGATAGTCGCATAAATAATCTAGACGGTTTAATTAATTTGTTTTATATTCGAACGGTTAAGAATTCGCAGACGCGTTGTTGATTATGGAGAACGTCAACACATCCAGCCTTCGTTAGTCAAAGCCTCGTAATAAAATTATAAAATATGGATTTAAACAACGCACTCTGACTTTTTAGGCCATTTCCTCTTGGGACTAAAATGGTCCAATATTAATTTTTATAGCTGTGCCATAGGCCTACCTATAACTTTAATTTAATAATTTTATAGACATTACCTTAAGGTTTAACCTTTTCTTTAAACATCCAATAAAACCTTTGTGTGATTGTGGGCGTAATTGCATTATCGGGGACCGTGAGCGTCGGTTAGGACCAGGCGAGCAGGCGAGGAGCGTCGTGAGTGTCGGTTATGATTAGTGTCGGTTAGTGTCGTCATTAGATAGCCTACTATCCAAAGACCAAAGGTATTGCTTCGATCCCCGACACTGTAATCACGCCCAATGAATGGCGTAGTAAGCCTACTTAGAAGAAAGTTAATTTCTTAAGCCTGAACAAAATTGTAACAAGCACCATTTCGTAATAGAAGTGTTGAAAGAAGGTAGTCATATTGTTCTGCTGTTTCTGTAAAATCCCCACCTTTATCTTGAATAGCAATTTTAGAAAATGCTTCACATAAACTGTGATCACACAGATTTTTGTCTGTTGCCGATTGTTGCGTGGTTATTATATATTATTATTGATTGCGTATTGTGCAGGATGCAGATATTGGAGATGTGACACGAGTAGCCTAAATACCTGACAACAATCCTGGATCTGTAAGTGAGTTACAGAGGGTTGTCCTGCTAGCAGTTAACCTGGTGGCTTCTCCAAACGATTTTGCCTATAAACATGTCAGCAACAAAACCATCACATGATTATTTGTACAACATCTGACAACATGTATGATACCATTCTGCTGTAGACACTCAATACTACTACTGCGTGTCTAAACTTAGAGGTCCTTTCTACATATGTAGCAAGTTGTGTTATTGTCAGGTTAATGCAATGAATAAATGAATATTAATTGATTTGGCTACTTTGAAACAATGATCTTATTATAATTATATATTTACATTATATATATTTATTTCAGTGGTGGATTTGAACGAGAAGGACGTAGTATGTATTCACGTGGATTCTGAGCACGTTCTTCTCAGGTCTATCCTGCTGACGAAACGGGCACCACATGTGGAAGAATATACAGGTAGGCTACTACCAATTTTTGCAGATATTAGAAAATATTTATTTTATTTATTTGTTTATTTCTTGCATTTGCTATAGTGCCCTTTCCAGCTTGCAACCCAGAGGCACTCCTTATTACAATGTGGACACTGCATCGTAATACATGCCCACTACCCAGTTTAGTATAATAACACAAACATAAACTATAACAGAAAAATAATACTAAAAAATAATAATAAATAAATAATAATAATAATACAGGTCTAACAGGACACGTGTTACCACATGGACAGATCTTGGTTTGCCACTTTTTGCAGGTATTTCTATGACACAGTTACTTAATGTTACTGTTTTTGTGCTCACTGTGTATTTACATTTGGTATGAGTATGCTGGGCACTTGTGCCCTTTACAGGGTCATAGATGGGAATGATAGGACGAAGCTTGAGTTTGGTGGTGACGTTTGGTGAGTTATAGAGGTTTACAATTGGGTGGAATCGAGGTTGAGGAAAAGGGAATCATGGCAACCAAGCTAGGAGTTCGCAATATAGGTAACAATAGTAGAAGCAGATTCAGAGTCATGCATTGGTTGAATGTGGCAGAGTCCACAAAATTATGCATGAAGCAGGTGCTCTTAAGAGATTTGAGATGTGATTAGAAAGGGCGAGATGCTGATTAAAGTGACTAACACTTCAATTAATAGATTTGATTTTACTTTCCAATATTTCTTGTGTTTTTTTTCAGACCTTCCCCTTTGCGTCAAGATGGTCAAAGGTGGTGTGACGTACGATATCTCAGCTCTGCGTCTGACGTCACCGAGAGACTTCCCAAAGATTCACTTTCATCAGAAGGAGGAAGCGAAGTTCTTTCTCGATCAGATAGGTAATTATTTATTCATTTGAATTATTGAGCAACACCTTGATAGTTTAGTTGTACATTGCTATTTACGTTGTAATGATAAGCTGCATTGGTTTCCCATTCGCTTTAGTACACTCCTGTTGATAAAGTGTTTAAAGAGTAATACATAATTAGAAAGCACAATAAACTTAAAATAAAATTTTGGAAAATATATGTTTTTGAATGCTTTAAGTCCTTGGGCGCCCAACTTGACCACCTGGCAGCTAACCAATGTTATATCAAGAAATACAGTCAGTGATCTTAATGGACTTGTTCTTTTTGTATAGGAAATGTGACTTTGTTCTTTGAACGGACCTGTGCTGGTGCTGTACTCGCACCAACCGTCTACACGCCGGAGAAAATCTAGGTATATGTTTATTTTGCTTTGTTTATTGAGCTATGAAAAAGCTTATTTTGTTTATGGACACAAATTTGTGGGTGCTCACTGCTCAGTGGTGTAGTTTATCATAGTAGTTTTTCAACCGGGTTCCGTGGAACCCAAGGGTTCTGCTGGCGTCACCTATAGGGGCTTCACGGTAATTCGATAAGACAACTTGTCCGATGTCCATAACACTGACCCAGTAAGAGCTGTTCAGAATAATTTCTGTCAACGGCCTTCGCTGCGTTAAGATAATTATCACTAAACTCTGGATCCATTTATACTCAATCAAGAATTTATATAGCGCTTCTTCAAGGGGACTACTGAGTCAGAAGCGCTCTCGACTCTAGTACGGAAAAAGGACAGTTTTGAGTTTAATAAAAAATGTTTCGGTAATAACCCCAGAAAGTAGACGTAACTCCTGCATACAGTGCATAGCACCATTGCTTAAGATATATTTATCAAGATATAATTACCATGCAATTTTCTTGATCTGGACTTTTATTTTTCTGTGTTTGTGCAGGTGCTACGGAGGAAATTGAGACTTCTCCTCTTAAACTTTGAACTTTTATTTCGCATATGCAGCATTAAAAATTGACTAACTTTTAATGATGAACTTTGCTACGATTTTCTAATAGCATGCACCCAACAATCTCTCCTGGACATGATTGCCTCAAGATGGTTTATACGATTCGAAGATTTGTATTCATGAAATAGAATTCTTGCAAAATTTTAGATGTTGCAGTTTAAAGGTTGAATTTTGAAAATAATAAATTTGTTGAACATGTATTTGTTCAGTGATTAATTATTAAGTTTTTAGAATGTCTTCATCTTGTCTTCAGCATACATCCACTGAAGCAGGGCTTATTCTAAGAAATTTTCTCAACCTCACATAGATGACGTGCACCGTAAGCTTTCGTTTAAATAATATTTATAAGCCTACTCCGTTTGTGGTGACTTGACTGTTGGGAAGCGTAACAGTTTTTTTGCAATCATCGGAAGTCAGAATCTTCATAAAACTCATCAAGAAATTTTTACCACTTCAATCAGTAGGCTTACACGGATCGATATATAATTATATCATGCGTGGTACGTGGCGTGCTTCCATAGGCCTACTGTAAGACAAATGCATGCTGATATTGCCTATTTTCAGTAGTTTAATGTTTATTGTTGATTGCTATGTATCAGTTAACGAAAAAATAAAGCTGAAGAAACTAAGACCTGTCAGTTTCTCAACTGCTTATAAAGATAAATCTAAAACTTGGCGAAATGACTATTAATAACTTAAACACATGGCTTTTTCGCAGATTCTGAAACTAAAACTAAAGAAATTAAGACGTGTTGGTTTCTATTAACTAAAACTGTGAAATAACTAAAACTAATAACAACCGTCAACTGAAACACCTGGCTTTTGAAACTAATAGCCTAACTAAGAGTAGAAACTGAAGGCAAAACTGAAACAACACTGAGTGCCAAGCTCCTCCTAAACGACAATGTTTTTTTGTCCTGTCTCAATTAAGCTATAAGCTCATTTCTATTTCGGTTAGTTTCACAACTAGGAAGACTTGCATGCATGGTCCACTTGATCACTGGAATCTGTAAACTGTCGAACAATTTTTAAGCAGATAACAACAATAAATTTAATTAATATATACAATTATGCATTATGCAATCTACCTATACATGTTTCGGTTCACGTCATATAATCATTGTAAGCATCTGTGTTCATTCATTCATTTCAAGAATTTTTATAGTGCTCCGTGAAGACTACTCATGAACAATGAACATGCAGTTTATTTATTCATACATTAATTAAAAGAGAATAACAGTAATTTTTGTTTGGCGTTTCTACCTATTTGGCGTAAAGTTTTACGTACATAGTTACAGCCTATACACTGTATATGCGCATTGGCATTGCGCACATTAGGCCTAAAAAATGTTGTGTTTCCGGTAACAGTTTTAAAAAATTGGGTAGGTAGGTCGGAAAATATTTTTATTTTGGTAAAATATTTTTATGCAGTGACTATCCGAAAAAGTATACCCCACTAGTCTTTTTTGCACGCTGAAACAAAGTGCGTGTTCTAAGCAAGTATAAACTGCCTATTTCCCGACTGTCTGCACCTAAAACTGCTCTAGAAACAGTCCTATTAATTTCATTTTGTTGACGTCTCTTATGTTATGTCAATACAAATGTTAAAAAAATAATTTTTGGAATTTTCTTTTTGAAAAAAAGATTTTTTTAAAATAAAATTTTGTTACAAAAATATTTGAGTCGCGGCCGTAAAAATGGGTCGGTCGGGTTACCGCGGAAACACAACAATTTTTTTACGCCTTACGCAGATTGTTTCTTTATGACGTCATTGCCATTGTGTTTAGTTAGAATGACGGGAATCTTTTAATTGGAAAAGGTTTTTGAATAGTAGGCCTGACTCAATAGTAACTTCGAGTAGTATTTGTGGATACAGCTTACTGACACCGTGTGATATTAAAGATCATTAGTGACGCCATCCTCCCTTAACTTATAAAAAGAGCGACCTTCTTATAGGCTTATATGCGAGGGTCCAGGTATAGCCTACCTAGTTATGTTGGTTTGTGAAAAACAGTTACCATGATCAAACAGCAAAAGTACATGTAAGTTGACCTCCTTTGTCTATTGCGCTATTGAACAATTTCTGCGAAAGGCATGGAACATACTGAAAGTTGCTTTGAACTTGCTTTGCAGACATTAAAGTTAGCCACATTAAAGCGTTTTCTCGTGCCATACACTCAGTTTAACAGCTGTCCAATCAGAAGATGGAATGTGGCAACTCTTTTCTGTAAGCTTATATATACAGCCCTGCAAAACCTGCGGGGTATCCTTGAAAGCTATTTATTTAGGTTTCAAATCAACAAAAATTCAGCTTCACTTTACCGTGAGCTTACGTATGACAATGCATAAAACATAGGCCATATTCCACAAGTCATCGGGGCATGAAAATCCGACGCAAGATCGATCCCGTTTGGTACCCATGTATTTCTATATGGGACCCATAATGTTCACGAGCGTGTTCACGGGGGTCGCTTGTAAGAGTAGATTCCGCTGGAGCAGTGCAAAATTAAACGTGTGAGTAGCTGTCGTGAGGGGCATGTGAGGGGCACGGTGCACAAAGGAAGATGTCAATACTTGTGTTAATGATGGCATATATAAGATATAGTTTAAAGTCATGTAACCAACCACAACTGGCATGTAACACAATTCTTCGTGTATATAATTATATATATTATGTATATATTATATGCCCTACTATATTATACTGTTATATACAACTAGGCTATCACTTAAATTTCTTTCATGCCTACAATCCTGTCTATGTAGTCTAAGCTGAATTATTACATTCTAATCTATAGTAAGTCTAATCAACTCAATTCAATTTAAAATCAAATCAATTTATTGATCTCAGTAATACAAAGTATGTACGTCACCTTGATTGGAATCTCACTGCAATGCAACCTTTCACAACTGCACAAATTAGGCCTAAATATCAACATCAATGCAAAAATTTGAAATTTCTCAACAGTGCACCGAATTAAAAAATCATTAGGCCATACGTCAGGGATATATATTTATTCACCAGTATTAGGCCTATATTATATAGCCTAAATTAAGTCTGCTAGAAGCCAAGCTGCAGTTTGTCCATTAAATTTTGCAAGCTGCCAGTACAGAATCTATAGGTGTTGGAATACGGTAACTAATTATTATACACATTCTAGATGGCGCTAGCAGGGCCTACTACGCCATGGGGGGGGGATGGAAGCAGACTGCTTCCAATTTGGGCCAGGGGAAAAGTTTCCCCCCGTAATGATAAAGTTGTGTATAGAAGATTTTCTCCTGAACATGTTCCCTCACTATTCCTCAGCATCTGCCATGGACTTCCTCATGGTAAATTCCCCGAACAATCCCCCTCCCCGTCATAACACCGGATAAATCTTCATTTCATTTGACTTTTTCTTAACACTCACTTAAATTTGTCCCTGCACTTCCATCACTTTCGCACCCCTCAGGGCTTGCCACGTGGGGGGGGGGAGTAAGCAGTCTGATCCAACCTGTGCCAGAGGGAAATCCCCCTTTAATGATAGATGGGCATAAGAGACTTCCTTCTGGATATCTCTCGGCGTCTCCCCTCTGTACCGCCCCTCCTCTCCCCACACCCGCGGTAAATTCCTCTTGAACGTTCTTCCCGGCATCTCAAGGGCAGATCTTCATTTTAGTATGACCTTTGTCTTACAGTCAGTTAAATTTGTCTCTGCACCTATAATATGGCGCTCTCTCACAACTCATAATTAATTACATTAATTGTTAAAAAATTAAGGTATATTTTATATCTACTGACACTCAGACACTGCATTGGTTTTATATATATATATATATATATATATATATATATTGTTAGCTAGTTGTTAGGAGTATGTGTATGTAGGCCAGGGGTGTCAAACCTTTTTTAGTGGCGGGCCAGTTTCAACATATTTTAGTAAGTGGCGGGCCAGTGTGGACATCTTATAACAAGTGGCGGGCCAGGGTGTCGAAGCTCCTGTAGCAATGTGTCTTTTGTTTCTATCAATCCATTTATAAAACGGAGTCATACTTTAATTATGACAAGATAGGCCTACTAGGCCTATATATTTTATATAAATATATATATAGTAACCTATATACAAACAATTATATGTATGTTAACATATAATGTTAACATACAATAAACCATGAAGATTTGCAAGATATTTGGTGCTGACTGTAAAATATAAAAAATTGAACTTTTATTCCCTAATTTTGTAATCTTTAGGGAAGGCTCCGCGGGCCAGAAAAAAATCGTCGGCGGGCCAGAAGTGGCCCGCGGGCCAGCTCTTTGACACCCCTGATGTAGGCTAAACCATAAAAGAAAACATCCGAAAAGTTTCAAATATATTAACAAATCAATGGCAACGGTACTTACTGTACAGAAACAGAAAACAAAGCGGATAACGAATACGAACTTAAGCTAGTGTCTATGCCTATTACAGGTGTCTTCCACAATAATGGAGACTCAAATAATGAGTAAAACGTAACCACCATGGGTTCGTACAAAACTGACAGGCCACACAATGGCACACAACCAAGCAGCTTAACTAACTTAACACTATGACCGGTCCCTCTATCCTCAGAAACACTTCTATTTATAGGATCTAAAATGGGGTGCGGCTATAGCTGTGCAAGTATGAATGAATGACAAAGTTAACGGAATGGAAGGTCAACTCCTAACAATTATAGGCCTATGTCTAAAATAAAATGAACGATATTTTAAGAATGAATTTTAGTGATATGAGGCAAATAAGCAACAGTAAATTAGTACTTTTGTTTATAGTAGCCTAAAAGGTCTTAGTCCTTTTAAGAAAACATTAATCAAGCACTAAAAGCTTGGTTGCTCAACAGCAATGCCTCAGACTATTCTATACAGAACATCATTTGAAGATGAGCTCTCTACAGTTTCTGTACAAACTCCAATACAGTATAAACGAGCTAAGGATAGTACTGCTACGACCAGGGCTGCAAAGAACAGCAATGTAATGAATGTTCCTCTAGCCGTTTTAACGCCTAGGCACGCGAGGCACGGGCCTAGGGCCCCGCGCAACAGGGGGCCCCGCGGCGACCCAAATAGACTACATCACATAACAAATGTGCAACATGTTATACGAACTTTGATCTATGTTAGACTAACATTTTTTACACTTTTAGTACAAATATTGCTATGCTAGCTGTGTCAGCGACTCAGCAGTATAATATACTGCTGAGTCGCTGACATTTATTAATAATATTATTATTAATAAATGTAACAAAAACTGACACACATGCACATAGAAGGCATGAATGCAATACTCTAGGCCTATATCTGAGACGTAGAGATTGAGGCGGAAATCGGATTTCGTTCAGTGTTTAATCTAGGCATCTTCATGGGGAGCTCCACCTAGAAGTGACTACCCAGATATTTAATAAAATAATAATAGGCCTAATAAGGCTAATAATTTTTAGTTGCCGTTTACATTAGTGTAATAGGCTACTCGAGCTCTAATCAGACTATTCAGGTCAGCACTGCAATTGTTGAGAATTTTTTTTAAAATGACAGCTTAAAATGCTGCCATTGTAATGTAAAAATTCAAAATACATGAATATATATATATATATAGTGGCTGGTTCACCTAGGCGGAAACTAGAAATGAGTCCCGAGTTTAAGACAGCGGTTCCAAACCCGTGGCCCGCGGGCCATTTTTGGCCCGCTAGGCCTCTAAATATGGCCCTCGTCCCTCAAAGAATAAACAAAAATACATGACAAAATTGACAATTTGGATAGGATAATCAGGATGGAGAGGGTCCACCAGGAAATTAATCAGGAAATTATTTTCCATTACAAATTATTTTATTTTTACGTCTATAAATAGCATCAAACATTCTATTTTGATTAAATTATAACAATTTTCTATGCTCTTGGTTAATTAAATTTGAGCATTGTAGCCCTTAATGTCCTTCAACTAAAAAAAGAGTGGCCCTCGTATCCTCCAACTTGGCCCTAAAGCCCAAAAAGGTTGGGAACCAATGGTTTAAGTTATGAACAATTTGGATCAATCGTAATTTTTATAGCGTCCCTTCAATAAAATTTACAATTTTAGATGAAAGAGTCGTCGATAATTTCGTACGTATTGAGATTCTCATAGTCGCCCACCACCGTGCTGTAGATATTGTTCAGGGCAAGGGCGTCATCGCTTAGGATCGGCTTGAAGCTGCTCGAGCGGTTAGCGGCCGCTCGATTGAAGGGGGACGAGGAGGAGGAGGACGTCCCTTCGCCTCCGTCGTCGCTGCACGAAGTCGTCGACCCACCGCCGGCGCCGCCACCGATGCCGTTGCCTAGCAGTGTCCCTTCGAAGGGACTGTAGTTGTAGGAGTTGATGCTACGATCGGCAGGTGGAGCCACTACTAGACGTTTCTCCAACAGCAAACGATTCCTATTATAACAGACAAAAATTAATCAAATCCAGATAATTAGTTAATTATCAGGCAATATCTGCAAAGGGCTACTTGAGTCATAATTACTATAATTTTTTATGAATTTATACAGCCATGATAATATAGCCTACATCAGTGGCGGATCCAGAACTGTTCCAAGGGAGGGAGGGCCAAAATCTTAGATCTTGGGACGGAACATGTGAATTTTTTTCCGAAATTTTGTTCTTTGTCCCAAAAAAATCGGTCTTCGGCTGAGGAAAAATACTTTTCAACCGCCGAAAAAGTTGATGACCTTTTTTAGATCCCCTCTTGAAAAGCGAATGGGGGCCACGTCTCGTACGATTTTCAGAATAGGGGGGGGGGGGGGCCGATATGCCATTAACCCATATTCGTATTGCTAATTTCAGACCAAATGGGGGGGCACGTCCCATGAAAGTTTTAAATGGGGGCATGGCCAAATTCCCCCCCCCTTGATCCGCCCCTGGCCTACATGATCTGCATGGGACGACACGATGCAAAGTTTCAGAAACATAATTAACGCACCCATCTTCCAGATCGTAACAGCCTAGCCTATATATTCGTTTAATCAGAAATCAGGTTGACAAGCCGCAACACAGTTACAAGATGAAGAGAAAAATAGTATTTAAAAAATTAGTTTGTTCATTGTTCACGGGTTACTTTTACTTATTAATTTTAAACTAATCATTCAGTTTGACATTTGCTTTAAGCTATTATAAAGTAGGCCTACTCTAGGTATGAAGTTCTTATCATCCTTAGTGGGCAATTCAAAGTTATGAGAGATCTGGGGCGAAGACCACAGCGACGCTTAATTGCAGGCGGAAACAAACTCCGCAGGACATGGTATGAATTGCTGCAGACTGAAGCCAGCAGTTTGTCATCAGCTTCGCGAACCATGTCCAAGACGTCGGGCGTATTTTCCGTATAGATAGCCCATTCGCCAAGTTCTTTGCATAAATTTGATGAGCCTTGTCTTGTCCTCAGCTTTAGTGAAGCCCCACCAAGCAGGCACCGCATAGACGAGACGGGACACGGTCGTAATCGGCGTCTAGGCCTACTTTCCATCCTGCTAAAGCGCATCCTGCTCCTCCCCCTTCTTCAAATTCTCTGCTCTGGAAGTTATCGGATTAAAAGAATCATACCTGGCCCTCTTCGCCTTGACTACAACGACACCAATTGTGATAACAATTGTCATAACAACGACTCCAACGACAACTACGACTATGATTGTCACAACGGTGGAATCTGAAATGCAACGACACACAAGTTAATAAATAGGCCTACAATATTAATGCAGATTAGTGTTACTCTGCGCAGCATAAATACTTGTGGGCTTGTGCATAGGTGCAATCACGTCCTAAAAGTTCGGGGGGACCATAATGAATCACGTCCTAAAAGTTGGAGGGGACCATAATAATAAAGTTAGGGGACCACTCAAAAGTTGGGAGGGACGCGTCCCGTGGGTCCCATAGGGTGGTTGCGCCTATGGGCTTGTGGCGATGTGAACTAGGCCTATAGGCTACCGTATGGTGTGAACTAAGGTAATCCGTTCTCATATAAGACCATAGCCAAGATTTTATTTGGGGCAGGGGATGTTTACTCGACTTTGAGTAGACCTAGGCACACAATCAAACCTCATCAAATGACTTTTAAGGGTTAGGATGAGTGTCATGAATTAACTTTCATAGCGGTTTCGGACTAATTCTGGACGGCCCATACATTACACACTGTATTACTGGCTACGAAGGAATGATGTACTATAGGTTTATCTACCAGAACAGACATCTGGATACATTACATTCCAACTGTTCAATGATCAAAGGCTATAATAGGCTACCACCATAATCTGTCCGTCTGATTGCATAAAAAGGTCGGAAGAAATTTTCAGATCTCACTGTAATTAGTTCTAAAATCTAAATAATTTAATAATTTATTAAGGTCACGAGTGTCTATGCATACAGTGAATTCATAATTGTGGCTGGCTGATTAATTAATTATTATAATTATCAGTGCCGCCTACACAGACAAGAGTAATTGGCTCTGTTAATGAATAGCTTAATCTGCGTACTAGTCGTCACTATTCGTATAATCGAGGGACCGGAATTGATACCTGATATTGAAGGTGGCACTTTAACAGGCTCTTCATCTCCGAAAGCACCTGCCATTCCGCCAGCACCACCAGCACCAGTCGTGGATGCTGTTGACTGTACTTTGCCATCAAGCGATGACGTCACTGGCATTGTCTTTGCACGTCTGGTGCCAACAGGTTCTTTGACTTTGGACGATGCCGTCGGGGTTGCTGCCGACGTAATTGATTGTGACGCCACGACAGTCTTTGAAGTTGCCGCCATTGTCTGGCCAGCCGCTGTTATGTGTGATGCTATCGCAGTCGAAATTTCCGTTCGTCGATCTAGAAGAGCCGAAGATGTAAACAACATTAAGCATTATACTAAATCCAATCGCTGTCCTATAAACTTACAGTTTAGATGGCGATGGTGGTGGTGATGATGATGATGATGATGATGATGATGACGATGATGATGATGATGATGATGGTGGTGGTGGTGGTGGTGGCGGTGGTGGTGGTGCGGATAAGGAGGAGGCAGAAGAGGAGGAGCAGGAGGACGAGCAGGGTACCAGCAAATATAGTGGTAGGTCTAATTGTGTGAATTTGCCTGAATGAGTTTTAAAAATCAAAATTCATAACAGTAAGAACTCATCTTTGGGTAGACCTCACCATTGGGTTAAATTATGAGATCTCAAAAAATTTAAAGGTCTAAATGGAATTCTGTTGGATGTCGGGGTCCAATAATTTGCGTTAAATTTTGGGTTGAATTAACACTCAGAAATCTGATGAAACAATGCAGACTAATGAGACTGTCCAACACTGCTGACGCCTTTAATAATGTCTCAACTCTCAACAATACAATAGGTTGATGTGCATATTTCGCAAAAACCCTGCTTTAGCAAAAACACATATTGCTTCTGCTTTTATAAGAACTCGACGAATATTTTCAAGAAAGCTCGATCGATTGCGAACGTAATAATATCTTTATCTCTTGGCGTCTACGCTCGGTTCCCCTTCGCTGTTTATTATCAACATTCATATCCCAGGTCGTGTGGGTCGTCGCTTATCTGGTGCGACTCATTCGCGCAAGCATTTACCCAGTGGAGCGGCTTATCTCTCGAACACAGATTCGCCGCTGAATACAACAGGCCTTTCCATGCATAAACATAATCAAGAAATGCACGTACAGGTCACTGGATACTCGACTATATTTATGCCTAAAGAAAAATGTAGAAGCCGAAGACAGAACTCGAGAACAGTCGTAATCCATGCATCACCGAACACTCAAAGAATAGTAAGGATGGTATCATCATCATGCATAAAGTGAAATTTAGAGCTGATTAAACAAAGGCATGCTGGCGCATAAAGACCGTTCAGTTAGTTAGTCGCTTACGCAAGTCACATTAGATCTATTACATCGGAGCTTTAAAAGAAGTTATCGACTTGTGACGGAGTAAGGGCACTAATGGATCTGCAGACTACGACAATTGCATCACTAAGAAATAAAATTTAAAGCGAAAAGGAAAGAATGGAAACAGTTTCCACTTCATTGAAAAGCAACACAGGCTCTAACAACCTAGAGAACATCTTTTTATATCATGCTTTCTACATTTCAACACATCATAAATTACTTTGATACTTCTGCAGTCTGTAGATACCGGACTGCTACCTTATTATCGGTAAGCTTACTTATCCCAACGCTGAATGAACCCTTCTGATAAAAAACAAACATGTTGTCTAGATGTAATGCAACTGCAACTTATTCTCATTGAGAAATACCTGTGGATCAATAAGGCAAATTAGTGTTCAAATGCTACATTACGCTGTGAAGCATGAACTATACTGTATTATACATTGTATCATTTTGCGTTTTATTGGATACTTGTAACTTGTAAGAAAGGATTAGCAAGCCTATTTATTACTTTAGCCTGCGCCATTGAGAAATCCTTATTTCAGCTATTTAGTATTTACTATTCTACGTCTCGTTCTTGTAGTTCTTCTCTGCCGTGTCGTTCTGAAGCGTTGAGATGTCTTGCTCACTGAAGCTGCGGACACTGAAACATGTCAAGACTACGAGCAGCCAACGAAAAATCTAAAAAAGTTTCTGTAACTGACCTTGATTTTGGCAAAATCGACCAGATGCTCAATGAGAAAACATTTGACGATTGTTAATAATCGTAATCGTAATCTCCAAATTTCTAAAGCGCCACTCGAAACGCGGGGCACGAACTTATTCACGAGCGCTTCGTTGAGTCAAAGGGTTGCCCGTAAGAGTAATCCATGGTGGTCCGGGTCGAGTTACCATAGGATCAGAGGGCGGAACATTGGAGGGAACCGTCCCCTGTCCCCCCCCTATATCTCCGCCCATGGATGCACAACAGTCATTTAGCATGGACATTGCACAACAAAATAAATAGACAAAAGGTCAATTCTGTTCGGGGTTAGGCCTACTTGAAAATTAGAATCACATAGTGTTTGAAATGCAGACCACTTTTGTTGTTAGTGATCTGATTATTGTTTCTCTAGCTACAGTTTAAAAATTGACATTCTCTTATAATGAGACGCATGCTTTTATTTTAGTTAGTTCAAGTAGGTCTAGATCTATTGTTTGAAGAAATCTGTCATGCACTGAGAAACAATTGAAGAGTAGACAAGACTAAGTGCGGAACATGCTTAATAGGCTACGTTACTGCAGTAATTTCTGATTCGTCAATGATATGTAATATATATTGCACTTTCTTTAGGCCTAATCATTTTGATCTCTTTGAACCAGAAACATGTTGATTTATTTTGATTTAGGCTCTAAAAAATTCAGGCCTGACGCAGCATGGCACTTAAAAGCAAAGACGTAGTTTGAGAATTGCCATGTAGGCCTAATTAAAATTCTAAAAGGATTTTTCAAAGTGGTGAATTTTATCAATTTCAGCATGAATTAAAATTGTAGAAGTTAGAACAAAAGCAAATTCCTGTTTCTCTAATGAGTCTAATCCCTATGGGAGGAAGTATACCCATAGAAAGAATAAGGCCCAACTGTCACTGACTCCAACTTTGGTCTATAGGCTAATAGTGCTAATTAAGAAAGAGCATGCAGAACTTTAACCCTGTGAGGGTCTGTGGTAGACCTATTGCATACCACCTGACGGGTTCGACCTACCTTGTCCATTGCCGATGTAGCAGATGATGCCATTCAGCCGATCAAAGACGTCGATTGGATGTTGATTCTGAATCTGGTTCGTTTGAAGGTTCAGCTTTCTCACGGATCTGAACAGAGAATTGCATCATAATTAAAATGAGAAAACAAGTTAATCGATTCTGTTTAAACTAAAACTGTTTAAGTCACCCTCTTGTTGCGTACGCCTATCCTTATATTTTGTCACATACCTATTTATTTTATATGTAAGAGTCACTCTCTAATAAAATAAATTATTTTCAAGCGTTGTTGCACACAATCGCAAAGCCTAAAAACCAGCGCAACACGAACTTTAAAAATGAATGATTTAATGCATTTTTAGCAGAGCGACCGTTTCAATGGAGATGCCTGCTTGATCCTTTGCTTCCTGCGGTACAGAATCACTGCACCGGAGTCAGAACACACTTCATCAATTGGATAAATTAGTAGGCCTATCAAACTGTAACAGTGCACACAAGACAGCATTTTGTTATATATGCAATTTTTTTAGCAAAGCATATTTGTGTTACGTGCACTTCAATGCTGACGAATAACCTGTAAATTCAACGACCCAGGGCTTTTGTAACGTGCAGTTGTACACAAAATGTGCAGTTCTAAATGAATTTGTGAAGTTGTGAAAGCACTTCTGTACAGTTAAAACTAGCAAAATAATGGCCATTTTCCTCCGATTGGAAGTAATTTACCATGGAGGATAGCAGGGAAAAGAATGGGTTGTGCAGTTCTAAAAATGCCTTAAAAACAGCCCTGCAACGACCAGAGGGACTTGACGCTTTGGTCTAATACAATATTGTTGCATATGAAGAATTGAAGATGTAACAACATTTCGACTGGTGTTCATGTCCTTCGGCACGTAAGCCTAATCTATAAAAGTTGCGGTCTCTGCTCTTTTTGAGCAACCGAAACAGCGTATTACATTAGAAAAAATTAGTCTAATGTTGCTTTATTTTTTGTAAGGACTACGTGCAAGCTATGTGGCCTGTACGTCAGATGAGATGTCAGAAGATAAAAGTTTTGACCGCAGAGGCACTTGAGGTTCAGATATCAATGATCGAGGTCGAAATGACAATCATCAAACGCCGGAAATTAAGTGCGGAACATGAATCTTGATTCCATAATTACAATAATTACGGTAGATTGCTTTATGATCAATCCAGCACGAAGAGTCATTAAGCCTATGATGATATCCTGAAAGTTCAAATTATCCTTAGGCATATAAAGAGCACGGTATATATGCTAAATTACTCAATTATATATCAACACGAGTCAAGAGCGAGCCTGCCAGCCTTTAATAGAGCCGACGAGGAGAGAAGAGGGTCACAGGCCCTTGTCCATCGTGGCCTCAATTTCCCTGAACCCTTAATCCTGTCTACAAAACTACAATCCAAACCGCTTGCCAAGGCAACTCGCCATCTCAGGCTGCCCCATCATCATAGGTGTAGTTTGGTATTCTATACTCACCGTTGTTTTCGATCCGTGATGTAGAGATATGGTGGACTGAGTGCGAAGTTGAAGTACGAGGCATTTGTGGCAGTTTCACTGAGGACCACTTGTCTCCGGCTGGATCCAGCTAAGCTGATGCTTTCGATACGATGATACCACGCATCGCCCCAGTACAGAAGCTTCTCTACAAAGTACAGAACACCTTTTGTTAAGTTTTGTATTCGTCAAAAACACCTTTTTCATCAGTGCACGCAATGTACCATAATGTATTAACAAATGACTTTATAATTAAATCTTATTTGGTCATTACCGAACATTTTTTCGTCGCATTCGTCTGTTCCCGGATGCTACATGTAGGCCTATCATCACATTAATTTTTTCTTCTACCCATGCACCGTGCATTATGTATGGACAGTATGATTGCCGCTGACTCAACAATACATTAATAAACCGACAATGTATGTTTCTTTAAGTCTAAATCATGCGTATATTACATAATCCTATACGGTATATGTTAATACTAAGCATGGGAAGTAGTCCTAAATGTTGAACATAATAATGATATTACCTTGTATATTAATGGCGATTGCATTTGGCCACCTGATTTCCGAACTCACAAGAACCGTTCTTCCACCTCCATCGTCCATTCGAGCACGAACGATGGCTGGAGTCGAACCCCAGTCCGTCCAATACATCAGTCTACAAGGTAAACGATGGGTAAAATGGATTATTGGGTTTTAATCTAGAGACAAGAATTTGTGACCAGCGAGACAAACAAAATATGACTATGAAATGATGAAGAACACGGAACATGTTCAGTTTTCAAGCAAGCATATCTTGGCTACACGTGCAGAAACTCTTTATATTTTAGAGGACTTCGCCAGAGCCGGATTAAGATAAAATTATGTTAAATATGTTCAGCCGAACAGCGGGAAAAATTCAGAAAAAATTGGTATGTTGTGAAGAAAACTCGACCAAAGGACTAAAAAAGGTCATCTGAGAGTAGTAGTTAATTGTGCCCTTTGGGGGTCTTTTATTATTTCCTGAGGGAGGTGCTCGGTAGTACAGTGGTTAGCGCGGTGGACTGTCAACCAAGAGGTCTTTTATTATTTCCTCCTCTTCTCCTTTGAGGGTCTTTTATTATTTCCTGATACCTCCCCTTCTCATCCAGCTCCTTTTATTATTTCGATCAGCAAGGAAATCAAGGTCGTAAGAATACTGCCGAAAAGTCTCTAGCTAATATATTTAGTGCGATGTGCGAATAAACGAATATCTCGAGAAAATCGGTATTGGTTACGAAAATTATGCAACTACCGGTTGAATTGTTAAACGCAGCTCCCGTTCCCCCTCCGCCCGCAATTTGCATGTAATTCGCCCCATTTCTATACAGGTAGACGTTACCAGGAGCGGTACTACTGTTACCAAATTCTATGTACGTCGAAACGAAATAGTATCCGGCTTTACCGGGAGTGAAACGGGTCAGTCTCGTACTTATGACACCATCGGTTTTGAATCTTACACTATCGAAAGTAACTATTGTGTGAGTTTTAGCGATTAAGAATTGCCAAGTTAAAGAATGAATGCTAAGCGCGGGACCGATTGAGATAGAATCTACATACTGCTTCGTAGCTGCATCGCTGGCGCTGTTGGGTTCGTGTAGCCCTGTAATGTAAGCATCATGCATAAAGATGGACTTATACACATTTATTTTAGACGGAGGAGTGCCATCGAGTGACTTAACCATCTCTAACATGATTTCATTGTTTATTCTAAAACGAAATCCATCCATCGATTGTAATGTAATAGGATTGTTTAACGAACATTGTAGTTTATTTCGTATACTACCTAAGAAAATAGTGAATTCTTTATTATCTCCTCTCAAGTCCTTACAACCCATTGAACGCAGACGATCGGAGCCAACGTTTAAGAATAGATCACCAGTCATTGTTTCACCAGTCTTAGACACCTTCAATGTAACTTGTTCATCAACGTATTTCTTATTCGTCAAATGATTATCGTTGGACGGAGAATCGTTGTGATTCGTTATCAAATCAATGGCTTGCCCCCTACTTAAAGCTTCATCCATTCCGGCAGTCGAAGTGTTCGTTGTAGGTAGTCCTTTAATTTTATGACCACCCATTGTTAAATTTCCAGTCACTGGATTTGCTCCATCCAATCGAAGAAAACTCTCATTTATTTGACTAAGAGTAACACCTCCAGCGATTACTCTTTGCGATGAACCAACATCGGTGTGACCAAATTTATCGACAGGCATTTTATATATAATAATAATTTTTAATGTAGATTAGTCATCGTATACATATAATTGCATAACCTGAATCCCTCGTAGAGGATGATCATCATACTTTGTCACTACTGTAACTCTATAATATTGATACGCATCCATAGGCATAATAATATCATAAAATGTCGGAACAGCCTCTGAAGTAGTTGAAGAAAGACGTGATGATATGGGTACAAACATTGCTCCATCATTGCTAGCGGTTAAAATTAAATCACCTATATATTCGCTTTTAAACGCAATTCTCCAAATTTTAACTGGCTCAGGACATTTAATTTGTAACCAAGTAAACATACCTTTACCTGGAATCCAAGCTGCGTTCACATCATCGGTGAGATTAGTGAAAGCATGGTAGGCTTTGCTTCCGGAAGAACAAGAACCAGCGCTAGCAACGAATCCTGTTACACTTACATCATCTTCCAAGGGAGGAATATACCCAACACGACACTTTTTCAGAGATTTATCGACGTAATTCTTTGTAGCAGCATCTTGAGCTGAAAGAGGATCGCTTAAATCGTTGATATTATTACTATTCATTAGGATATTTTGATAAACGTCGATTTTACGATCGTTAGACGCTCTACCGATTCTCATTATATTTTCTACACCTATTTTGCATAGAAATCCACCCGTCGATTGTAATGTAATAGGATTGTTTAACGAACATTGTAGTTTATTTCGTATACTACCTAAGAAAATAGTGAATTCTTTATTTTCTCCTCTCAAGTCCTTACAACCCATTGAACGCAGACGATCGGAGCCAACGTTTAAGAACAAGTCGCCATTCATGGTATCGCCAGTCTTAGACACCTTCGAAGCATCAACGTATTTCTTATTCGTCAAATGATTATCGTTAGACGGAGAATCGTTGTGATTCGTTATCAAATCAATGGCTTGCCCCTTACTTAAAGCTTCATCCATTCCGGCAGTCGAAGTATTCGTTACTGGGAGACCTTTTATCACATGTCCATTCATTTTTAAATTTCCAGTCGGCAGATTTGCTCCATCACATCGAAGAAAATTAGCATTTATTTGACTAAGAGTTACACCTCCAGCGATTACTCTTCGTGATGTTCCTCCAGCAGCGGTGTGACCGAATTTATCGACAGGCATTATATATATATATATTTATATAAAATAATTTTTAATGCAAGCCGTTTATAACTTCTTGGAAATTCATTCCATCACCCACCATCTTCGTCACATACAAACATAAATGGCCACAAAACACTTCGTTATCCGGCTGTATTCGCTCGCTGTTATATAACACTGGACGGCGTAAATACTTTATCAGTTCCAGAGGGGGAGGAAGGCCGTAACTATCGAAATATATTTTCTCATTACCGCTCTTTAAGAAAGTGCACCAGTGGGTCCCTCTACCGTTCGAGTCGTCTAGATTAAGAATACCACATTCATTATCTCTCGGACTCATAGGTAATTCGTCTCTGAGAAATACTCCTCTGAAATTATTGATGTTTAGTTTCTTAGCCGCTTCGATTAGATCCACGTTCGATAAAGCAATATTCGGTAGTACTACACCCTCAACATTTATGTCTTTGTAGATCTTAGAACTCATTTTATATTTCATCTAAATGTTTTAAAAAGTAATTCGATTTTACTTCCTGCATTACATATAGCCAGCGATCTATTTTGTTTGCTTTTTGCATATTTTTAACCGGTAGCAATGGACGAATATTCTTCCAATTCATAGCTTTAAGAAGTTCTTCTTCGTCTAGCAAGTTGAACGACGATAATGGCAAAACATGATCGAAATGCCAAACCGAACCGTAATTTTCCATTGTCATTCCTTCTTCTAACTGAAATTCAATCCATTTAGTAAATATTTCAAAGTCAACACCGATAAGTTGGCACGTCGTTTGTGATTTCGATTTACCTCTTAATGATTCACTAAGCCTACTCCTCATATTTTTAAGTATTTTAAACTCAGGATCATATTGCTTTCGAGCTTCAGAATACGAGTGATTATATTTATATTTACATTCCTTACATTCTTTATCAAACCCGTCTTTACAACATCTATTTTTTACAAATTCTAATATGTTCTTCTCTTTCTTACATCGACAGCAAACTTTTTTATCTTTTATTTCCCTAGTCTCTAGTATCGAGTATTTTTGCCTAAGTTCCTTCATTTTGGTCTTTTTACACGTTTTACAAATAGTATAATAACCGCTCTTATTTGATTTATCTTTATGAAATTCGTTTAAGTTTTTTTCCATCCTACATTTGGTACACACTTTAGAGTCATCCATTATATATATATTTTTCTTTAAATAGTTTTCAACGAGTAGTGACCATATGCCAAAGTATGAATTCCATCCTCCATTATTACCCGTTTATCGTCATCTGCAGATAATGCAACTTTATTAATTTCTTCTGTATAAATATCGTGATGATAAGATCTAATAACATTCATCGTTCGTTGTTGTTCTTTTTTAGTAAATAAGCAGTCTTTATAATCTTCGTGAGTAATAGTTTTCTGGACAACATTCTTCTTAATACCTTTACATTTCTTGTGCTCATCTCCAGCAGCCATCTTATAAGAATACAACTTTGCTCGCAACCCGATAAATTCTTTTATCTGTTTCCCACTAGTTTCATCCTTGAACATTCCAATAACTTTTTTATTTACTCCAACCTCAATACCAGATGGATGATCTCTCGGGTATTCACTCGTATCGAATCGAGCCTTAATATCGCCTGCGATATCTGAGTAAAAGTCTTCAGTTTTAATTTCGTATGTCAAAGAATCTGTATCGGTAAATAATAATTTAGCTCTATTTCCGTATTTATCCTTGATGTAATTGTAATGAAATTCATACATCAACGTTTTGCTCAAGTCTAATATACACATGCCAAGATATATAGGTTTATTATAGTACAATTTAGTTTTTTTCATGTGAACGGCTATTAGATTTTCATCGAAAATAGTACATCTCTCATAATTAGGTTTAGCGGCTAGTTCAATAGCCCTCTCCTCTTGACACACTAACTCTACATCAACACGATTTTCAATGTTCTCACAAGTTTTTCCAAAGACACTGTTATTCATTAATTTGAAAAAGTCTTTCTCAAAGTCATTAGTAGCTTTCGTTCTAAGAGCTGTATTTAAATCGATATACTTTTTCAACCAATCACTTTCTTCGAATAGTACACCTCTATGCACTTTTGTTATTTTCAAACCCAAGCTCTCATACAGCTTCAGATTATCGTAGTGTATCACATACTTCTTCTTATCGTTTAAGTTTGGAATTAACTTTTTGACTTTGTTAATCTCAATGCTTTCGGGGGCTAACGGAAAATCGTTATGCAGGTCGTGTAACTCTTTAGGATATTCCAAATCAACTTCCAATATGCATGGAATACTTCTCCAATTATTTAATTCATCTTCGTTCATCCATTTGAACCCGTGAGTAGGTAAATTTTTGATCATAGCCCATCCATATACAGGGTGGCTCAAAAAAAAATACCCCACCAGCAAAAATGCAATATCTCCGCAACCAATCGAGCTTATTCTATGAAAATAACAGGATTTGTAGAGGAGAGAATTTGCAACAATCCTTGAAAATCTCAAAAATGAATCTGCATTACTTCAGAAGTTACAGCTGTGCAAAAACAGTTTTTCATTTTTTCGAATTTTCGCAGAATCACTTTCCAATACCTGTGATTTTTTAAAGTTTTTTTTGCAAATTTCAACACATAAAGTGATTATGATGTCTTATGACCTCACTAAGAGCTGTAAAATAAGCTGTTTATGAAGCAATCTGGTAGTGTTAGGTGATATTTTATATATTAAGGTCTCAATTTGTGAATCCGTACTGAACGTCATGGGCAAAGTTTCTGCAGATGATAAAGTGGGAACTCGGGCGTTGCGTGATCAGAGGCTGGGGTATTGCAAGATCATAGCAAAATACCCAGTGAAAAGTGGAGCCTGAGCACATTGAAGGCTATCTGTAGACGTGATTATGTAGCAAAAGTCAGATGTCGAAAGAGAGACAGAAAGACAGTGGTCGTTTGGTCTGACGGAAAAAGCGCGATTTTCACGAAATTCGCTTGGTAGTCGCAAAGGTAAAGTTTGCAAAGCACATCATGGTTTCGGCGTCAAATCTGCTGGCGTGTGTTACGGCTGCAAGGAAAGACTGCACTTTATCCCATTCAGTTGGCTAAATGTCAAACTTACCATTGAACTCTGTTACCCAGACTCATTGAACACTGAAGGCATGTTCTAACATTTGGTTTATTTTCCAGCAGGACGACCCGCCTGCTTGCTCGCACGGCAGGGTTGATTATGATGATGCTATCTTATTGCCATCAACTGCGGTAAATATATTGGCACAGGTGAATGACCATCAAACTCGCCAGACCTTAACCCTTTTGTTTATTACGACTGGGAAGCTATGCTGGAACGATGCAAGACATTTCATCCCAAGTTGGAGAACATTGGCTAACTGAAGGAAGTCTTGCTGGTAATGTGGGATCAGTTGCCGGAGGAGTCGATCAACAAGCCCATACCGAGTTTCACAAAAAGAATTCGAGCTCGTATTAAAGCAGGGAATGTACACTACCATCATACTTTACGATAAACTGTAAAACGGATTTCTGAGGTGGTAGTGAAAGGTGATATTATTTGACATGGAAATCAACAAATGACGTTAATTTTTCCGCGGAAATTCGAAAAAACGGAATTGAAAGTTTAAACAGCTGTAACTTTTGCAAAAATGAAAATTTTAAATTGAAACTTTCAGGGATTGTTGGAAATTCATTCCCCTACAAATTGGGAAATTTTCGTAGAAAAATATCAATGGGTTGCGAAGATATTGCATTTTATCCGGTGGGGTATTTTTTTTTGAGCCACCCTGTAGATTATTCGCATCCAGGTAAGTAATAAATGTAGAATTTTCGTTACTATTGAAATCGCTCATATATTTATTATTCGCTTTCCCGTAACGATTTGATATTGTGCTCACTCCTCCTCTCATCCCTTGCCTAAGCATCAGAATCATATCATAATCATTCAATAACTCCAATTTCACGCCTGTCAATTTTAAAGCGGCATCCCAGGCTAAACCAGGAGATGTAAAATACCATGCAGGGTCAAGCGTATAGTTCTTCATACACACATCTCTAAAGTTTTCGAAAACATCGGCAAGTAACAGAACATCCGAAACGTTGTATAAATCGTGATACTCTCTGAATGTTTTACATCCAAATTCTTTCCATACCGTTTGTGCATGCTCGTAGTCTTCATCGCTAATATTCGAATCATTTAGCTTAGAATAGAAAGCGGATTTTGGTGGTAGTTCGGTTTCATTAAAGGTAGTAAATGAATCGACGTAGTCATAAGGATATATGCCTTTTCTCAGCAAAAGATCGAGCTTCTTTCCAGTATATCGTTTCCCAATATTTTTACACTGGTCTTTGCTTAGGTTCCTCGATAAAGCATCAAGACTAGAAGCCATAAATTTAAAACTGTCGATAAAGCGCAATTCGCGCTTGACGGTAATCTCTTTTCCCTCTTTATTTACAAACTTATCAACAACGACCTCTCTGCTAAAAGATATATACTTTTCCTCGTTATTAGGTATGCAATTAATTTTCTCTCCATTATTACCTCTCAGTTTCTTAATGAACAGATGACAATCGTACCCGGAAAGATTATGAAACACTACAGGGAAAAACTTGGGGACTTTATAGTTTACATTACAAATGTTATGAGCAGCCCCTCTAAATTTACCGCTAAGATGACAGTGATCTCTCACTCGGTCTTCGCCCAACGGTTTTTCACAGATATGGCATATAGTAGCTCCATCAAAACACTTCTTGTCCTCTTCTGTAAATATCATCTTCTTAGGGAATTTAAATTGATTATATATTTGTTTTATATTCTCTTCTAGTTTATCTACAAATATTTGACCAACATCATCATCTTCGCTTTCAGCCGTAAACGTCACAGGATCTTGAGAATATACACTAACGTCGAAACATTTTATGTGGTAACAAAAGGAGCTAGGAATATGCTTTTGATATTTATTAGTGTACGACAACTCTGGATTTGGTTGGCATGTATCGATCGGTTTTACAAAAGACTCAAAATCTGCGTAGACTATAAACGGAACCCTCATAGAATTGTTATAATTTTTAAAACTTAACATAGTTCCTGGTTCTGGCATTTCTATTTTTTGTGCGTTATGGTGTTTGCAGTACTCATCATGGTTGTTAAGCGCTTCTGTCGTTGTGAAACCATTCATACACCTTTTACAATAGTGCGCTGAATAATGCGAATTTGCTGTTCGGAACGTCATCAATCGGTTAAAATTCTTTATCCAGCAATAATTTTTTTTTCTCCATCAGATATAAGCAAAAGATCTACACAAATATCGCTTTCACAGTTAGACAGATAAAGCGGATAGACATGTTTTTCGTAACCAAATATATTAACACTAATATTATTATTTCTCTCAAATTTACCTATCACATTAGCATGAGTCGCTACCGGAAACTCAATGCCACTCCAATTAAGTTTTTTCGATTGTTCTTTCAAAGCTTTCGTTATTTTTTCCGGATGGTCATCCACCGGATTCAAAGCTCTAGTGATACACCATTTGAAGCATTCTTCGTCGTGGTTTTTCATGTTGATGATTGCCTTTTTATTAGCTAAGAAGCTGGGTAGAGGAATGTAAGAACTACCTCTTAAGGGTGTATATTTTACCGTATTTATATCTAATTTTACAACGGCTTTAAATCTCCAATTACTTCCTTGCATCTGAAAACTAGCAATAGACTCCATGATTTTATCCTTCTTTCTGCTGTATATTTCATTCAAGTCGGTTGCTTCTAAAATAACTTCTGCCCTGGAAACGAATGGTATATCCTCAGAAGTCACTATTCCAGATTTCATATCTACTCGTTCCATAGTACAAGTAAGAACCAAATTAGTCTTTGTCTGGCGATTGTTCGACAACAGATTAACTACCTGCGGTCTAACGAAATCAAGAAACGAAGAGGCGTCCATTCCATTAATTCCATCTATTCTATACTGCTTGGTGAATCCTTTAATAGCCGACGCCGTTTCTCGAATTTTAATTTTTATCAAATATCCTAGAAACAGTTGACTTCAATGATTCTAGTTTTTCATTAACCTCTGCTTGTTCGGGCACATAACTAAGTAGCCAATCCGCAAAATCATTTATTTTAGCTCTAACCCTATTTTTGTATTTTCTCTTAGGCGCTACTGGTTTGTATTTACCAGGTGTAGACGTAAGCGTAGGAACCTTAATGTCAGGAACCGGCGAGTCGAGCAAGTGTTCAACATGGTTCATGTTTCTTAAACTACTTTTCTTTAAATCCATTTTATCTTACCACGCAAAAATATTAAAACATGTGAGATCGAAGATCCACTTATCTGTGAGATCGAAGATCCACTAATTTCATGTCATTTTTATCTCTCATACACTTTAATTTCATATCTATCTCTCCAGACATTTCCGTTATGATAAGCTATTATGCCAGCACTCTGACCGTACGCCTTAGCAGCTTTATACATCGATGGATACGAGGTAACAACGCCAGTCTCTCGATCTATAATATCTACTCTTCTCGGTTGTTTCCTGATACTACCCAACGTGTCATGTCGATATGACACAGACTTGTAGTCCGTCGGAAGAATATTCTTTTCAATCAGTACAGCTATCATTTGAGGTTTGTTGAGATGCGAAGTGCCTGTAACATCGTGATGCTTGGCTAACATTCTAAGCTCTGGTAGCTTCATAATATATAAGTATTCTTTAAATCAATTTTCCATACACTACACTCATTTTCTGTCCATCCGATTGGAACTGCAGCAACCTATCTGAAATTACGACAGCATACGCTTCTGTGTCGGCTGGCACTGCTGCATTGAAAAGAGCCTTAATTTGAATATCAACGACTGAAGATTTCAAACGCTCGGATTGTTTGCTTACATCGAACACGAACAACGGGTATAATTCTTTATAATCTACAGGTGTTATATTGCTTTGGGTAATCAACTTATCCATACCATAGAATTTTTGACTAAAGGAGGACGCGTCTCTGTACGCTCTGGAGAATTGTTGATTAGGAAACGATAGGTTATGATCTACAGCTGGATATCTTTCTTGATTCATCATAACATAAATGTTCTTGAGATCGCAGTGATTAAAGAGTGCTGGATTACTTTCCTGATTACCGCTACGGTCCGTCTGAAATCCTACGATGATATATCTAGGTTTCTCCGGTGATGTTTTAACGCTCAGACGCCAACTGAAACTTGTCGACTGAGGAACTGTTATCGTATCGCATTGACGAGCTCTATACGCAACTGGCAACGTTAATTTCGATTCAATCGTCTTATACAACTGCATTCGTTCCATATCGGAAGGAATAACGTGCGGAATAAACCATGAAATTTTGTTTATCGCAACTTTTCCAGCAGCTGCAGCGTTATCTCGGAATATTGCATCATCGTCGGCTTTACGAACTAATGTCAGCGTCTGTTTGAAGCCGTAAATAATCTTGTCGTAATCATCGCAAAACCCGAAAATATGCTTCAACGGAACAATAAAGCTGAACATTCCTTTAGTGTTTGGTTTCTGAATGAGAAAGCGTTGTCTAGTGGCAAAGCCGGGGTTGTCCGCAATAACAGCAGTCGCCCCAGTGTCTTTATACCACAGCTGATTTAAGCCTTGAGTCAACTGAAAATCGTTTGGATACGTAAGTAAACCGAGCATCGTTGTAGCTTGACCCGGATGAAATAGCGTTTCGATTTCTTGATTAGATAACTGATAGGATATTTGACTGAATAGATACATAAGCCCATTATTCGTAATAGCAACTGCATCGGCATTAACGTATGCGGTGTCATCGGCTTTAATTAGTCTTCCATCGAATTGTAGATACGATTCTGCTGGGTGACTGTATAAGTCTTGTAATTCAATATTTATTCTTATTTCACCAGAACTGTTAAGGTTAGTTCTCGCTACAGGTTCGTACTCGTGCCATTCGTATCGCTCGATACCTTCATCGATCAATGGTTGCTCTGTGAATCTTAGAATATCGGATTGCATTTTATTATACATATATTTTTAAATAAGAAAATAAATTTTTAGACCTAAATAAGAAAATAAACTTAAGCAAAATAAATTTAAACTGCCATTTTCAAACCACCTCCGTTTAAGCGTTTTACTAGATCTTGAATTCTAATAGCTCCTCCCGTCATTTGCGGATTCGACCCGAGTAATCTAGCTAGAATGACTTTAGTTTCCTGAGTTATCGGCTGTTGAACGGTGGTTGGTGGAAGTATCTTATTGAGTAATCGTTTTCCAACGTCGATCGCCTTATCCTTAGCAACACCTCCAATCTCTTTGACAGCTGTGCTCGCAATTTGTTTGGCTGCATTCGAAGTTAGTAGCCTCTTGAGAAATCCTGCAATGGAATCGAATATTCCTGCTCCACCGACAACGTGTACTTTTTTATAACTTCTTCTCGCAACGACCAGCATTTCTATATCATCAATTTTTAAATTAGATCATCAATTTTTTATATTCATCTTTGGTTATCACTCCTTGTCTTAGTAACTCATCCGTCATACCTACAATTTCATTTCTTACACCCGTATTTCCCGCTTTGTAGCTATATATTCGCAACTCTAATTGTTTTACTAATTTATTTGGATCTGAAGGAATGGTAATTATTCCGCTTCCTGTTTTACCTCTTAACTTTATGTAATCGTCCCATATGGGTTTTATTATCTTTGCATATTTTACACTTCTAGACGATTTAGGTTTGTTTGGTTTATTTGGCTGACTCATGGCATTCGTTTTAATTAGAATCTCGGCGTATTCTTCGAGATCACGATTATCATAAATTGAACTGTTTGGACTAGCTAACGTTAACAATTCCCATAATCCTGGAGTTCCTTGATAAGTTGTGGTTCCAACTGTAATATCATTTCCTTGGATTGAGGCTTCGCTGTCACCGATGTAGAATTTTCCATCTCTTGATCTTAATCCGAATGTTGTATCCACAAGTCTTTTATCAGAAGCATATTTTTTAAGGTATTCAACTGCAATATTTCCTAATTCTAACCTTCTAATGTCTTCTACTGGGTCATCGTCATCGTACGCCTCTATAGACGGATACTGGGGAAATTGAATAGTTTTCAACGAATCTGGAAGTGATTTTAGAGCAAGTGATGTTGCTGCAGAATTATCCTTTATTGTCGACAGCAAAGCGTTTTGTTCTTTCGAAATTGCTGATTGAGAGTCGACTATTGGTTTGTAGATTTTCGTTAATTCTCGTTGAAGTCCAAGATCATCTATTCTCTCTGAGAGAAAGTTTTGTTTAATATTTTTTTTCGTTTTTAAAAACTCTTCGATAATAAAATCTCTTTTTGCAGGATCACTAATTTTCAGTAGCGACATTTTTTATTATAATGTTTAAAACGTAACGTAAAACGTAAACGTAAAACGTAAACATAAAACGTAAACATAAAACGTACAATTTATGCATCGTAGTAATTAACATAACATATGGAGTCTTTTTCGTTTATAGTAACTGGTGAATCGGAGTTGTTTTGTATTGTAATTATTATATCCTCTGCGTCCTCTAGTACTGTACCATCTTGAAGGCTCAGTCTGAGTTGTTTCAACTTCTGTCTAAGAGAGACTAGACACATTCCACTGGTCATTCGGACTCCAAGGCCTACTTCTACTGTAATATTTGTCTTTGGTTCAATCGTTATCGCTTGCTGAGCAAAAATCTCATATCTGTCGCCTGCTCGTTGTCTTGCAGGAGCGTGAGTGACCACTTTAGGCATCCAAATTATCGGACTCACACGAGGCTTCCGTTTGGTGATAAATTTGTGTATTGGGTGACCGTATCCAGACATTTATATAAGTGGTTTTTAAAGTAACATTCCAAGAATAGGAATATTTTTAAATGGTGAATTGGGTCCCAAGATAAGACCTTCACCGCTGATATATCCTGCTCCTCTTTTCATAAACAGACCAGAACCCGATATCGAACTACTCTTTTTCCACGGAGATAGAAAAAGACCTTCCCCAGCAGGCACTATCTTACAGCATATTCCTCCTTTCTTAACGTAGAGCACTCCAGATCCACTTATCGGGTGTGAGATCGAAGATCCACTTATCGGGTGTGAGATCGAAGATCCACTAATTTTATCGACAATTTTGGAACCAGCTGCAGAACCCAATCCTGTTAAGGCTCCTGTGGCTAAACTCGGAAGAACACTAGACAGAAGAAACTTTCCGGCTGTTGCTAAGAACGGTAGAATAGCGCCAATAAATCCGCCTTCGACTCTCGCATTGTCTTCTAATTGCTTTTTACCCATTTTAATTGTCACTCCAGTTCCATTCTGATACGCTTTAGTTAACTTGTTGATTTGCCTCTGGTTTAGAGCTAATACATGCTCACCAGTTATGTCTCCATGAGAAAGTCTTATACTCACTCCAGTCCCTACTTGAGCAGCTCGCTTAATCTTCTCTTTTTGCCCTTCAGAAATATTAACTTTGACCTTAGCGTAAGCGCTCATCTTATATTAAATATAAACTTTAAATTAAACCTCTCTTATATGAAATCGTATCGATAATTCCTCACCTCTTAAATTAATTAGTTTTCCATTTTGGTCTATTAGTTTTGTTTCCATCGATGAAATAGAGTATAGCGTTATTGGAAGATATACGAGATTGTGAGGAGATTCGATTATCTTGTAACCAGGCCCGACCGATGGAAAGAAAGAATAAATTATGTTCTCCGTAGTTCCGTTGGCATACGATGATCCTATTACATCACTCGTAACTCGTAAACTATTCACGCTGTTTATATCGACTATGTGCTCGGATTCGTTATATCCTTCGGAGTATACACGACGCTGAAATCCTAGAACGGTGCTAATTGAATTTTCTACTGTAAAATCAACTTTATAGTTCTCATCAATTTCCAAAACCGCCTTTAACGTGTTGTTATTTGGTCGCAACTTTATACATTGACCATGACCTTCTTCCTTTAAAATTCTCTGTATGTAATCGTTCAAGTCTTCGATTTCGTAGCAACCGGTTGGAATGTCTAAATCTTCCCACGTTACACCGTTATCTGACGAATATACGAATTTATTATTTGTTTCGTATATATTGGGAAAACTGTAGTACGTTTCAAGATTAACAAGGGCCATTTCATATTTTTTACTTTTGTCCAGTTCGATTAGTGGATTAAATTTCGTTCGAATTCGTGTGTTCCTTTCGCTCAACAAAATGCAAAAGGATTCTTTAGCTTCTGTGTTGCGTGCAATCGTTTGAGTATTAGATAAAATCTCGTCAAGAAGGGTTTCCATTTTAGATAGCTATTTTTAAACCTAGAATATAAAATCTTAAATTTTGTTATCATTTTATTATTGCTTTTATTTAATGTAAAATGTATCTAATCCAGATCTGTACCTGCCCTTATTTGTTTTACTAGTAAGGTCTATAACCACAAAACCATGCGTTTCATCCCACGCAGTTTTGCATAGTTTTCGAAATTCTTCAATAGTCATATCATCTACGCCTATATGATCGCTGTATATATGATTAATATTCTTGAGGTCTTGAGGGAATAGACATATAAAGTTAGCATTCTCTCTTATAGTTTGTCTAGGTAGCTTGAAATAATTTTGTGCTAGGTAAAAGCAATCTACATTACTATGCCTACCTCTTATATAATACGATTCGCATTTATTTTGCCTCTCTAATTGTAAATCATCAAAAATCATGAGATTCTTTTTATCTCGACTTAAGTCTCGTGGATCTGGAACATCTTCAGAGGTTTCAAAGAACTTGCAGTCAATATCGGATTTCTTTTCCATGTTTTTAGACATCTCTTCGACTACGGCGGTCGGTGATACATTTAATTTCATTATCTCATCGCGATTATCAAAAAGTCTTATAATTGCTTCCTTTGGTAATTTCTCTTCGAATGCTTTCTTAAGTATCTTATATTCTGATTGAAATAAACTTTTGCCAAAGATCTGCAGGTTATCGTAGTCTAACCAACCAGGTCTCAGTAATAAATTAAGTAGTAATATTGTTTTGCCGCATTGAGACTTACCGACGATCAAACCTCTGATGCTTCTTGGTAGGAGAGGACTGTTAAAGCGTTTAGATGTATCTTCATTCCATGACAGGTCTTGGACTTCCATTTTAATTATATTATATTAAAATGGAGCACAGCTCGTATTGCGTAAAATGTAAGCGACAAACTGAGTGTAGAGATATTCAACGAGTTGTCAGTAAGAATGGCAGACCTATGCTTAGATGTGTATGTGTTGAGTGTGGCGCTAGAAAAACTCAGTTTACTAAAATGTCCACTGCTACAGGTGGTGATTTGGTATCAGCTCTCAATTCTGCTACTTCTAATATTAAACTTCCATGGGCAAAGTACCCGGGTGAAATGCATCTTCCAGGACATTCTTTCACGGGTCCAGGTACTCGATTGGATTTGAGATTGAATCCTGATGGAACACCAAAAGATTGGAGTAAACCAGTAGATAGGGTTGATGCAGCAGCCTATCGTCATGACCTGGCTTATGCTAAACATACTGATACAGCAGGGAGAAACGTCGCTGACAGAGCTATGATAGATGAATTAAATAATATACCTAATCCTTCTTTCCGCGAACGAGTTGAAAGATCTATAGTTAAACCAATTTTATCAACGAAAACCCATTTTGGAATGGGGTTGAAAAAAAAACTCTGAGATGGACAGACCAACTTGCTGACGAATTACATAAACCTGTAGTCAGGAAGTTTAGGAAGCGAGTTGTTTATGTTCAGGGAGTGGACAAAGTTTGGGCGGCTGACTTGATTGACATGCAGGCTTATGCTAAATTTAATTCTGGTGTGAAATATTTGTTAAGCGTCATTGATATATTCTCCAAGTATGCATTTATTCAGCCGTTAAAAGATAAGCGCGGAGAATCTGTGGCAGATGCTTTCGTTAAAATATTTAATACGAGCAAAAGAAGGGGTGAAAAACTTTGGGTCGATAAGGGAACAGAATTCTATAATAAACAGGTAAAATCATTAGGTATGCAGTTGTACTCAACTGAGAATGAAGAGAAATCTTGTATCGTAGAGAGATTTAATAGAACAGTGAAAGAGAAAATGTTCAAATATTTTACAGCAAATTCAACTCAGAGATATATCGATGTTTTAGATAATATGGTTAATTTATACAACACCACAAGACATTCTTCCATTAAAATGACTCCTGTTAAAGCGAGTGTTAAAGCAAACGAATGGGTTGTGTGGATGAATCTGTATGGTGATGCTGTACCTGAAACTGTTAAACCTAAATTTTCGGTAGGAGATAAAGTAAGAATTTCTAAGAAGAAAAAGACATTTGAGAAAGGCTACACAAATCGTTGGACACAGGAGGTTTTTACAATAACACAAATTCAGTACACAGACCCAATAACCTATAAAATATCAGATTATAATGGAGAACAAATACAAGGGACATTTTATGAAGCTGAGTTACAATCGACAACGCAAGATACATTTAAAATAGAAAAGATTATAAGAAAAAAAGGAAATCGGTCTTTGGTGAAATGGTTAGGCTATGATGATTCATTCAATTCATGGATTGATAATAAAAACTTGATGTCATTGTGAATTTACTACTACTATTAGCAAATTGTTTTTACTGCAGCTCTTGTGCAATCATTACTTTTGTATGAATAAGAACACGCTTTAATAACAAGTTATACTGTACATTCGCAGCCTGTTCTAAGAAGAAAAAGATATTCGAGAAAACAAAATTCTTGACTTTTTGGAACGGATGACTAAAAAAAAAAAAAAAAAAAAAAACCTAGAAAAAAAGTTAGGAAAAAAAAAAAAACCTAGAAAAAAAAAAAAAAAACCTAAAAAAAAACCTAGAAAAAAAGTTAGAAAAAAACCTAGAAAAAAAGTTAGAAAAAAAACCTAGGAAAAAAAATTAGAAAAAAAAACCTAGAAAAAAAGTTAGAAAAAAAGTTAGAAAAAAAAACCTAGAAAAAAAACTTAGAAAAAAAAGTTAGAAAAAAAGTTAGAAAAAAAGTTAGAAAAAACAAGTTAGAAAAATAATATATAATATATATATATATATATATATATATATATAGAATTTTTCTGGGGACTTTTTGGTCATCAACTTTTTGGTCCGTGGACATCAACGCCACCATGGAATGTGTGGAATGCATCGACAAACACGAAGTCGCTGCATATCGTTTATCTGAGGATAAACAGTAGGCTTATGTATGGTAACACGTGCAACTAGCCTACACAGTCCGTGGACATCAACGCCACCATGGAATGTGTGGAATGCATCGACTAACACGGGCAAATACACGGACAAACACGTAGTCGCTGCATATCGATTATACAGTAGGCTTATGTATGGTAACACGTGCAACTAGCCTACACAGTCCGTGGACATCAACGCCACCATGGAATGTGTGGAATGCATGGAATGCATCGACAAAGTTTAACTGGTTTATTAGCTGATATTTTCTTCAATGGAAAACACCCTCAGCTTATCCTTTAGCACCATTTAAACTTAATTTATCTTCATTATCAGGCTTCTTAAAAAAAGTCAAGTTGTTAACTTTACATCAGGAAATAATAAAAGACCCCCAAAGGAGAAGAGGAGGAAATAATAAAAGACCTCTTGGTCGACAGTCCAGCGCGCTAACCACTGTACTACCGAGCACTCCCCTCAGGAAAATAAAAGACCCTCAGCTTGTTAACCCTATACTGGTCGACAGTCTAGCTCGCTAACCACTGTACTACCGAGCACTCCCCTCAGGAAAATAAAAGACCCCTAGAAGATAAAATAATTAACTAATTTCCACTCCAGCGCGCTATCCACTGTACTACCGAGCACCCCCTTCAGGAAATAATAAAAGACCCCCAAAGGGCACAATTAACTACTACTTCTGAGCAATTTTGGCAGGGAAAATCGGTAGGCCTATAGTCTAAAGAAATTTCGACCAAACGACTAAAAAAGGTCATCAGATTTCTCGACCGTAGATACCCCCAAAAATTTCCGGACAGGGCCCCCACGTTTCTTAATTCGGCCCTGGACTTCGCCCAACACTCCCAGCCGCTCCACTCCCCTCCCCTGGAAGAACCCGGATCTTCTACTCTCTTAGCTTTGGCATAGCTGATTAGGCCTTAAAAAATGTTGTGTTTCCGGACTTTCCGGTAACCCGACCGACCCTTTTTATTGCCGCGACTCAAATAATTTTGTAAAAAAAAGTTGTTAATTAAAAAAATTGGAAAAAGTTAAATTTAAAAAAAATATTTTTTAACATTTGTATTGACATAACATAAAAGACGTCAATAAAATGAAATTAATAGAACTGTTTTCTAGAGCAGTTTTAGGTGCAGACAGTCGGGAAATAGGCAGTTTATACTTGCTTAGAACACGTACTTTGTTGCAGCGTGTACCTTTGTGCAAAAAGACTAGTGGGGTATACTTTTTCGGATAGTCACTGCATAAAAATATTTTACCAAAATAAAAATATTTTTCGACCTACCTACCCAATTTTTTTAGCTGTTACCGGAAACACAGCATGTTTTTTAGGCCTGTGTTATATATAGATGTGATCATTAACTTAAGTTTTCAGTTCGCCGAGAACTCGGTGTGCTCACTGTGCCGTATGCGTTGTATAAGCTTACCCCCTTCTGCATACCACTGGATATGCAGATCCAATATCACGCAGAAGGACATAGACGGTGACAAGATTCAAAATGCCAGTGTAACAAAGTTCAGTATTATAGAGGCTCAATTCCTAGATAGAGACTTGGTTGGATTGTCCCGATTGTATCCATCAATTGACTATCAGTAACAGTTTTATCTGCAACCGTAATTCGCCTAAACTCTGCGACTGGTGATATCAGTTGGTACAGGAACTCGTGCAGCTGACACGTTCCTTGTTTGCAGCGCTTTTCACAACAACATTCCACTCCGCCTATGCATGGTTCCTTGGTTTTTCCAGCTTCTAACTTATACCAGCCTCAGGACCTATGAGCTGCGTTCACTCTTGCTCCAATTCCAATCGAACCAATGAACATAAACACTTCCAACAGATTGTATAACATTGTTACAGCTGTATTATGCTTCCTGCCTTAAAGCCAGACTATTATGGGGTGCGTACACAGTGCAGTTGTACAGAACAAACGATACTCAGACAGAGAGACAGACAGATAGAGACAGAGAGACAGATAGATAGAGACAGAGAGACAGACAGATAGAGACAGAGACACACACACAGGCACACCCTTGTTGCTTATCATTTATCCAGATATTTGTAAATTGGGTGGCTTGTAGAACTTCATTTCGCTGATAACGGCAGTCACCAACTCCATCTGGCGTTGGCATTTCAGAGAGCGTCGAATTAATTTGGCAATTCCGAGATAGACATAAAATGTCTGAACGCATTTACTCTGACACTTTACCTCATTCGGCTGCTGCAGCTGATGCAGCTGCTCTTGCCTGGAGACAAAGAGACTCTGCTATGGCACTTAAATGGAATGCAAGGACTGCAGCAGCTGCCAGAAACAGAACCACTTTGGCCTCGAGCCATTATTACGGATGTTTGTATCGTTCTTGGAACTTCTTGCCAACGACTTTTAAGCCATTGCTTCATAAACGCTCATACATGTCATGTAGACTTTAAGATACCGCGGTACTATAGATAAGCATCTAAAACTGACGCTTTAAATATCGTCTTCATTCTTTCCTCGCACTATCGTATCTCGACGATATATACAGGATTAATGTGTTTGCTACATGTATAGGTTTCAGTGTAGACTGACAATTATAAGGGTTATCCAGGGCTAGCGTTGTAGCCTAAGAGCCTAATAATATCCTTTTCTGAATTACCTATTCTGAGTACTGACAACCATTGTGAATTTTACTCGTCTGATCTGGTGTTTTATTACTGCATTACTTTTGTGATTGTAGTTGGCATTTCAAAATGAAAATAATTTGATTTAATTTGGACTAGTCACACTAGTTTTTCTCTTTTTTAATGATGTTGCCATGCTGCTGCTTCTGCTGTTGATGATGTTGCATTACGCTTTGCTGTACTGTAGGGCCTATAGCCTACTGTGCCTACATGCAGTGTGTTATTTCTTCCTAAAATTGAAACGCATACCTAATAGGCCTATAGTTTGCAGTTTCTTGCCCTTGACCCAAAATAGTATTTATATGCAAGACAGAACAGCACATTCCCGTGCGATTAGAAAGAATATCTTTAACACGGAAACACGTCTTGATGGAAGCAGCCAACTATCAGGTTTCTGCCGCGGCTGTAATGACGCAAACAAGACCTACATGTGGATTTCGCCAAGCTATAGCCGGCGGATGGAAATTTGATTTATTAGGGAATTGCACAATACAGTTATAATGCCACGGCACAGATACAGAAGAGTAGACTACAGGCAACTAGGCCTATATACTTGGCTGCATTCTAAAAGATGTGGAGGATTAAGTTACATAATTATCCACGATGAGAAATAATCAGAAAAATGCCGACACACTGAAAGTAAGCCCAAATACAATTGACAGTATTACCAGACTAAGAAAAGTTTGGAATCAATGGAGATGCTAACACTAGCTTTGGGCAAAACTAGAAACCATTGAGATTTGAGAAACACTGAAGTAGGTTATAGAAGGCGACACGAGTTCTAAGATAGATGCTATTTTTAATGTCAGTATTAGGCCTACTATATGCATGGAATGTGGCAAAAATAGTCATAGTTTCACCAATTTTTACATATTCTGCATACAATAATTAACATAGCTGTATTAACCCATTGAAATCCGAAATTTGAACTTGAAAATTTTAAATTTGAAACTGGAAGAAGCTGTGTTGCTCGATGTGCACTTCGCACTGAAAGGACTGAGGTCTGAGGTAAGGATTAAAAAGGCCAAGAAATTTAGTGGCTTCGTGATTGGGTTTTCTCATTTGTGGGTAAGGATTGTATTTATTTTACGTGCTTATGCAAAAATGACTTTCAAATATTGAGATCAACCCTTTTTTCAGATAAGGACAACCAGGGTTAGCCGAGTTTGTTGCTTGAACTAATAATCAATATGTGATAGACTTATCTCACCCATTTCAATATCTTCTTCATCCATCCATCCATCCATTCATCCACCCATCCATCCATCCATCTATTCGTTCATTCATCCATCCATACATCCATCCATCCATTCATCCATCCATCCATCCATCCATCCATACATCTATCTATAGCCTACATACATAGTATTACATCCATCCATACATCTATACATCCAGAGCACTCATTCCACTGAATGTCGTTCGCAATGCAATCCCCTTCAAGGTGGCGACACATGTTTACAAGTGTCTGCATACTATGTAGAATGGCGCCAAAATACTTGGCCAAAGACTGTGTGCCACCATCAGAAGCTGCTTGTCGGTGTCGATAGCGTTCGAGAATAGCTATAACTTAACTTATCCAGGGAGACCACTACGATCCGTAGAACATTCGGTGCATAGATCTTGTCTAAGGGTATGGAATGCGCTGCAAACAATTTACCCGTTCCGGAACTTTCTATTGAAGGCTTCCGGAATAAATTACAGACTTCACTGATTTGCGTCATCTGACTTTGCCGAGCAATTATACTAACGCATGATAGGCCTATATAAGTAGGCCTAATTGCGATTAGGCCCCTAATTCATATTCGTATGAGTAATTATTTTATTGGTAGTCATGATAGTAACATAAAAAAAATAATTTTCAATGCGCATGCCTAAGTGTCGCTCCCAGCCAATTGCAGCACAGCGAAAGAGAACAGTTTAATAATTAATTAGCTTGTAAAATCACACACTTAGCCTCGTAGGCGGAAACCTGGGCGGAGACTGGGAGGGGGGGCGAACGAGTGGGCGAAGGAAAGACGCGAGATTTTTTTAGTCATCTCGCCGAAAAAGTCAAGAAAATTTCCTATTTTCACCGCCAAAAAGTTGATGACCTTTTTTTAGTCCTGACGCTCAACAATTGGGGGGACAAATGCATGGGCCGTCCCCCAACACCTCCGTTGGGGGTCCGTCCCCTGCCCCCCTAGGTTTCCGCCCATGCATTGGTTAGCCTATCGGTTCGCATCAACTGACTTAGCCGAGCATATACTACACGTACTACCTTCAGAGTTCAGCGTTCAGACACTATACGGGTCTGCCGTCAGACAAAATAATCCTACCTTCAGACCAATAGACTTAGCGTCAGACCAATAAACCCATCGTCAGACCCATAAAGCTAATACCATCAGACTAATAGTCTAGTAGTAATGGACATATACCATCAGACAAATAACCATATACCGTCTGACCAACCTTCCGACCCACATGAATAGCCAGACGTAATGCTTCTTTACCTGTTGGTTGTGTCGAGGACGATGGATCTCGGTTGTCCAGGTTCGGTGAGTATGACGGTGTTGTTCGCTCCGTTCAGCGACATCGCTCCAATCAAACCATCAGCCTTTCCAGTGGCGTTTGACATGCAGTAGTAAAGCTTGTTGTTCAACAGATCCAACGCCAGACCCTCGAGCACACCGACTGACATACGACAGCAACAACAGCAACAACGACGACGATGATTATGACGATAACGATGATTACAACGACGACTATCATGGATGCATGCAATTGAGCTATCCCACTCTGTCTTATAAGGCGTAAGTCATGGAGTAAGGATCAATTAGGAAGCATTTCTCGCTGGGCGACTCAATGACAATAGAGTCTGACAGCAATAACCACGAACGAAGAAGACACTCCATGGGTACTAAATGGTATAACAATGACGCTACATAATTGTCCATCTTCCCTTATGCTCAAGGTTTTTATGACGAATCCAGCCTAACTAGCTAAAGTTACAGATGCTAGTAAGCATACGAATTAATTATCAAAAAATAACAATGTGACAATAGCTAGACCTATATGTGACAGACAGTGCATCACGATTATGCATGCAGTTGATTGGGATTGCCAGGTCATCATGACGTCCATGCACTCAATAACAAAGAGTCTTATAAATAATCCAGTTTGATTAACCCAAGAGGAGCAGCCAGATCACTAAGAAAACCCTTTATAGCCTCAAAATAAGCAACCAATTAAGAGCAGAAGTGTTAACCCATTAGTTTCCACTCACGTGTCGCAGACGTGAAAATGGTTTCGATTGTTCTGTTGTGGCCTGAAAGCGGATATTTACGGATCATTCCAGAGTCGATATCCGCCCAGTAAACCACCTTCCTCGTTTCATCAAAGGCCACAGAGTTCAGTTTGGTTCTTCCGATCTTCAGGGGCATCATTATACCAGTCGTCAGGTGAATCTGGTAAAGGTCTTTCTCCCGACCAGTGTCCGAAACGATCACAAAATTGTCCAGAAACGGTTCTAGCAAAGGAAATACGACATCAAATCATTTCATTTCTATGCGGAAGAACACTTTGCATGACGTCTGTTTTTATGAACTGGTTCTCGCGATTTAGCTTCTGTTTAGTGCCATATGAATATCTGCGACAACGATTTTGCGTGGGTAGACCAGACCTATATATATATATTTACAAAGCCGTGATCTGAGCTCTTATACGCCATTTTGTTTCTGTTTCCAGCTCGGGGTTCGGCATTTATCCATCACCTGCACCCTCTCAAAGCGCATATATAAAACCCGAACACTGATCGGTGATATGAAACTCCGCCACAGCCCAAATACTGCGTGGATGGCAGTTCGTAGCCTGTATAAAGGGGAACCTGGGGAGGGTAACGCTGATCATCTCAATATATACCTAACCATCTGAAAGAATGATAGACGGGCAAGGAATAGCAGTCCGCCTCTCACATGCTGGGTCTCAAAGGTTTAAATTCTTAAGATCTTCAGACCAATGATTGCGTTTAGGCCAAGTCAATAATATTTTAAGTGGCCTTTAAACTAACACAACGGCAGTCGGCAGCTGACGATATTTGACGTCTGGATAAGTCATCAAACCTACCGGGGTATACAGTGGAAACGGAAGAGGATTAGCATGAAGCATGATCGAACCATGGCCTATTACAGCGATTATCAGGAATCACGATCATGGCAATTTGCCAGCAATAACAAGAATAAAAAGGACAATAACGAAGACAATGCTGTCACTGAGGTGAATGATTTTTACGACAACAAACACAGCACATGCCTTAGCAGTGCTATAGCACCCTAGGTATATAGGTGCAGAGGGTTTAGGTTAACTGAAATCGTGATTGCAAATAAATGCCCCATTTAATGGGTCATAAAAATAGACAGACCTAGATAATTAGTAGGCCTGCACTGAGCATAGTTGTTAAGCACTTCATACGCGATTTAATAGTGCAGCAAAATGTGACTACAGGGTGTGCAGTCGTGCAGTAGCAGGAACCAAAAAGCTCAGCCTCTGCCAATTATTAGGCCTATAGTATATATATACATCGGGAGAAATCGCGTGACATCAACAGATAAATGGAAGTTAAATATGAGACTTCAACTGCGCAATTTAAAATGTTACACAGACGCAAATGCGGCAAATTACATAGAACACATGGTCAAATGTTACATAGATGCAAATCACATGGAACACATGGTCAAATGTTACATAGATGCAAATCACATGGAACACATGGTCAAATGTTACATAGATGCAAATCACATGGAACACATGGTCAAATGTTACATAGATGCAAATCACATGGAACACATGGTCAAATGTTACATAGACGCAAATTACATGGAACACATGGTCAAATGTTACATAGATGCAAATCACATGGAACACATGGTCAAATGTTACATAGATGCAAATCACATGGAACACATGGTCAAATGTTACATAGATGCAAATCACATGGAACACATGGTCAAATGTTACATAGACGCAAATTACATGGAACACATGGTCAAATGTTACATAGATGCAAATCACATGGAACACATGGTCAAATGTTACATAGACGCAAATTACATGGAACACATGCATGTCAGTATCATGTGTCAGCTAAGCTACAGTACCGTTGTTTACGTTCCTAACGCAATAGGTTATAGGCCTACACAGTTACAGGGTGGGCCAAAAACATGAGAACATCGCGTAAAAAGTAGTATAATTGCATCAAAACTTGTTTCACTGTATCCAAAATAGCTTAAATTGTTTGCTCATTCACTTACTTACCTATTTACCTATATGATGTCTTTATTTCGACGCATTTAAAGCAAAATTTACAACTCAAAACGTACAAGCGTGTAATCGGGCAGAAGCTCAATGAAAATTTCACTTTGAAACGCTTGCAACGCAGTCGGCAGCTACTTGAGCGATTTCCTAATGAGAGAAGTGTACGATCGAAGCATCTGGTTTACAGACGAAAAGATATTCACCTATGCCACTCCAGTTAACTGTTTATTTCGTTGAAACAAAGAAAAATGTAAGTTCAGGAAAGTCGACTCATACGAGAACATGACCATTTCAGCCGCGCGGTATCTTTTATATCAGTTGGTGTGTCTCGAATTGGTAAAACTAATATTGTGTTCGTTGAACCAGGCGCCAAAGTAAACATGCAGTGAATACTATTGTGGACATGTTCTGATATGTGATCGCCATAACTGGACATTACAGCAGCAAGATGGAGCTCCATCTCATACAGCGAGAAATACAATCAACTTTCTTTGGCAGGAGAATGTTAACTTCATCGAGCCAGATATGTGGCCACCGAAAAGTTGTGATTTAAACACAGTAGATTATGCCATATGGGGTGCTTTGCAAGAAATGTCTACCTTCGGCGAAAATTTACCACAGTTGAGCAGCTCAAGTTCGCAATAATCGAACTTCGAAGAATGAAGAAATCTGGGACCGCGTTTTATTGACATGCAGTAGCATAAAACCGAGTGGCGTCGACGCTTAGAAAAACTCGTTGAGAAGCAAGGAGGACACATTGAACATGATTTCTGATTAGCTAAATACTTGGCATACAAAAATATATGAAAACAATATAATTAATTGAATTTTATTTGTAAATAACTCGTATTCTACTAGGTGTTCTCACTTTTTTTGGCCCACCCTCTATATCCACATACACCTATAATACCGATATGCACAATGAGCATAGTAATAATTTATAGTCCTACATTAATTATAGAGTTGATTTCCTACCGCATGCTTCATCGCTGTTATCGCCGCAGTCGTTGTCGGTATCGCATCTGTACAAGTAAGGAATGCATCTTCCATTACGACATGGAAATTCGTTTGGTTGACATCCTGTCACAACACAATGTCAGAAAACATAGTTCAATGCATTACTAAAGGTCCATCTGTTCGACTGGTAGGCCTAAATATAATTAGACAAGCCTTTCAAGGTCTAGTTTACAGACCAGATGTCACCAAAGAAAGAGAGGAAAGCGAGGTTCAAGCACCGAATGACCTCAGCTGAATCCTTAAGACCCATTAAGGCTTTCTTTGCTTAGCGAAGAGTCATTTCCGATGGGAAACGTCTAGGAAACGTTCAAGCAGAGACGACCTCCTTGAGAGTCCATCATAATCAGAACCATGATAAAGAGCAGCTAGTTCTTAACGACATCTTAAGCTTAGGAATTAGGAAATGGCGCATAGGAATATTATCTAACAATTCTAGGCATTCGTATACAATCCATTCTCAGTGTAACTCATATCTGACAGACCATTGTGTCTCTTACTATTGAGTGGACTTAGTTCTCATGTGCGTCCACAGATAATATCTTTGCTGGAGGGGCAAATCACAATGGTCATTGTTAATAAATGTACGTTTAGCAAGAGCTTGAAAAGTGCAAAGCAGGAAATTAAAAGCATAGGCACTTTTCAAAGAGGTTTCGAAATTTAAATTTCTCAGTTTTACTCTGTGTATCATTAGTATCTTCAGTGCGCAGAAATACCTTAAAACCAAGCAGTAGGCCTAGTAAGGCTTAGACCTAGTTAGAAAATTGACGTCGATTTTCCAGGGATTAGTGCCTCATCTTGTCAATATATGCGGGCACCTATAGTTGTTCTTATTTGCCGTTACTTGTTAAAAAATATCTGATGTGTATTGCGATCTTTAAGCTTTTATGCACCACACAGGAAAGTCACGAAAACATAGCTGTTGACTTGACGTAACCTGCATGCTAAACTGCACGCACACCATCATCTTTTGGTCAAGAGCATTGGGCGAAAATTATGCCTAGGTCTGATGAGCAATTGTTTGGAACAACTAGCCTAGAAGTAGATTATCTGAATAAACCGTACTGGAAAGGAATAGGCTATTGTTGTTAATTACAGAGATATCATCAAAGTGAGCTATAAAGATTGGATCGATGTCGAAAGAGCCATCCTCCCATACACTATCTTCTTTATTGCTCAAAGAGTCGAATAGGGTAGGGTGATAATAATTTAGGCCTAGGCCTATATATGCCCAGCAGATCTGAAAATGAACTCCGCAGACGCTGCCAAAACAGCTTTAGTTCGATAATTAGTATTGAATCTGCATGATCTGCTGGTAGAATTTTCATTATTAGACTATAATATCTCGATGAAAAGTTTAATAATAATACTATATGAGGGCTCACAGGCTCTTCGAGATACTAGGGGGTCTGACCTGAGTCTTAAATGGATTCCAGTATTTGTCACTCCACGCAGTAGCAAAGCAACACGAACTAGTGATGGACCGCTGGTGGCTGAATCTGAGTTTAAATACAGGATATTCATATAATAATTTCGTAAGTATGGTCTTCTCATAATTATATCATTGCGTTGCGCTGTTTTTTACGAATGTAGGCTAAGCCTACTAAGTGACTGCTCTGTGTAGCCTTTGTAGGTTATACTCTGGTACACTACCGCCACACAGCTGTTTACATTTTTTGCCTATTTTATCGTGTACATAATTTATTACTTAATCATGCTGAAAACTTTGCTGATGACTTTCCCATGCGATGTGCCTAATAAATCTAATGGTTTCCGAGAGTAACTTTCTGACGATTTCATCATTGGAAGCACTCAACTCTAAATGCATAGCCTACATATATATGTTATACAAGCTGAATGTCGAATATTTAAGCTCATATAAAATATAATTAGGCTATATAATAATCATATGCATGTTAATTGGCGTATACATATTTAAATATCAGTAGTAGTTGGATAATGTACATATATAATATACTTAATTAGAAAACATAGGCTAATCATGAAAAGGAATCGTATATATATAAAATTATATATATATATAACACCGCACGAATGCTTTTCTTATGAGTAGCTTATGCTGCTAAGGTTGGGGGTTATCTATGTTAACCGCCTGAAGAGGGGGCACAGTCTCGTTATCAGCGGGTTCAAGATCGGAGGTCACTGCAGGCTGCAGTGGCTGGCAGCGATCGCCATCTATACGCGGAGGAGGGGGGTTAATTGTATCGAAGGACGAGGAAAGGGTGGATGGATGGGGAGGAAAGGAAAGGGTAGGAGGTGGAGAGGCGGTTATCGTGACGCTAGAGATAAGATGGAAAGGCATGCGTCAACCACATGACCCCCCCCTAACCCCCCCCCCCACATGACCCCCCCCCCCATGCAGTCGCTGCCACCGACTGCTGCTGCTGGTGCAGCAACTGTTTCCGATGCTGGGTGCAGCTGCTGCTGCAGTGGTCGGTGGTGATGACTTCAGGTTCTTTACTTCATGTATTGTATAGAGTGTAGTTCTACTGATGCAGGGGAGATTGGTTTGTTAATAGATCGTCAAGCGGTCGATGTTTGGGTTATTTGAGAGAATGCTTACATGTATGTCGCTGCAGTAATGGCCTTTCAGACTCTAGTCTAAACAACGGAAGAGAGCGGAATAACTGCGTCCAGCATCATGTGCATTGTGCATATGTGCATTGTGCATATGTGTATATGTGCATTGTGCATTTGCTGAAAGATGGCTTTTGCTTCAATGGTGGAGAGAGAGGCCATGTGGAAAAGTGCCAGACTAACGATACAGCAATACAATAATGAAGAAAATACAATAACTGCGCACTACAATACAATACAAATACCGTAATACAGAAAAGGTCGAATTTCTCAACAATTATAATACTGTCCATCTGTAGCCTCTCTGTCTGTCTGTCTGCCTTTGTCTGTCTGTGACTCTGTCTTTATGTTTCCATATATTTGTCTGTGGCTCTTGGTTAAATTTCCTGGATTACTGCTGATTATCTATATGTCCAGTGGGTAGGCCCTAGATGCTACTATCTGATACATCCTAAAGTAGGCCTACCAATTGTGATTTATCTGGTAATAGGGCATACTATAGACCTCTTATCAAACTCAGCTATAATGAACACACTGTACACTGTCGATTGGAAGATGAGACGGCAAGGGAGAGGACTGGGCACTCATCTGATCCTTAGAAATGAAGTCGCTGATACAAGGTACCCTATTCCTATTCATTCTGTCCTGTGTTTGTTTGAAACGACAGGCATTAGAGCAAGCAACTGAAGAAAGTATGGAAGAACCTGGCTAGCTTAATTAAGGGACTGCTAAAAATTAAAATAAAGTTGTCATTAATTATTCAATTGCAAAACTACGCCAAACAATTCGCTGTGAGGTCAATGTTTAGAAAGCTGCAGAATTATAGGACATAGACCTGTAAAGATCTTGCTTTTTCGGCTGTTTGAGTTGACCTATAAAACATCGTAACTGTTGTCAGGGTCAGACAGAGCAACTTTATGAGTATCAACAGTACGGTTGTCCTTGTTTCGAAGCGTGCGTGAGAAGGCTATAGTCCTATAGGACTATTACATAGCCTAGGCCTAGTTCTTTGTCAAACAGAATAGAACTCATATCTAGGCTAGGAGTATATAGTAACATTCATAATCAGATGCATATAATATATGTAGGCCATTTGAACCTGGTTTGAAATTGACCCTTTTGTTTTCTTTTCCATAATCGCTGCTTAACAACTAGGTCTACTTTATAACTTAGGCCTATTAACACTGTTTCCGTGGGTCGTAGCGACCGCATTCTTCGTTGGTAATAGGTGCAGAGACTAAAAGTAGGCCTATATCATGAGATAGGGAAACGAGTGCAGATAGCCAGAAGTGTACACTCTAAGGCCTTGGCTAGGCCTGCATGTCGACAGAATAAAATATTTAGATGGACAACAATGCATCCATTGTCAGTTTTCCAGCGAGTGCAGACAGCCAGGAGCGTATCGATGGCATGCCAATGAATGGGTCTTTGTGTTCCGGCAATAACATTGAGCAAGACAGTCAGTTGGCACGGTTTGGAGAATTCCCGGCTGAGAGAGGAATCCGGTGAGTGGAGCAGATATGATCAAAGAGTTAAAAAAAGCGGAAGTGGTCAAGAGAGAATCAAAGGCAGATCCAAAGGCCAAATGAGAATTGAATCTTCCCGTGTCGAGAGTATTTTCCTCATTTCAGGTTTGTGGAGAAGATGTCGTCAGAAGAGAAAATCTTCTCATAACCTTGACCCATGCACTATAGTGACTATAAGGAGCTATTTCCTTGCAAGCTACTGTATGAATCTTTAGCCAAGCTGAAAAGTTTACGCAAAAGTTCAGTTTTGAAGTGAGAAGAGGAGGAAAATATCGCCTTAGATTTTTGAATATGGGGTCATAATTATAGCCTATCTCTTTCTAGCCACGACAATCTTGATAATGATTGTTTAGCCTATAGACTTGTCATTCTATAATTATTTGATAGAGTGAAGATACCGTACCAAAATGTGTCAGCCTGTGTACTCTATAGGTTTTTTCAAAGTGTCTTAGTGTATGCCCGTGTATAGACGGATATGCAGTAGGTGACTGTAGGTCTATAGGCAGGAGTGCATTAAAGACAAGAGCGCATTATGAACAAGAGTAGACCTAATAGGCCTATTAAAGGCAAGAGCGCGCCTTATATTAGGCAGGAGTGTTTAATAAGCTTTTCAGTGAGTGCAGATTAGATTGACCACTTGATAAGTGTAATCGCAATCGTCAAATTTCTAAAGCGCCAGTCGAGGGCCAAGCGCAGGGCACCAGCCTATTCACGAGCGTTGGGCAACAGCTTATACAAGAGCGTTGATGATAAATGACGACGGTGTGCATACAGTCAAGAGTGCATCATAAGCAGAAGTGCATTAAAGTATTGTGAGTGAGTGTAGATAGAAAATAAGTGCCTACTTGATGATTCACATTGCCTTTCGTCGCTGCTGTCTGGACAGTCTCCTTCACCGTCGCACTTGTAGTGGTCAGGAATACATTGACCAGCAGTGCATTGGAACTCATTCGACTGACAACCTTCAATGGCAAACATTAATTTCATTCATGATTGTTTTCAATTTACATAAACAAATAAGCAAGCTGTTCAATTTTTAAAAGACTATTATCAGCGATTCCTTAACGAATACGAATAAGCTTACATAAAAAGATAAATGAATTTGTAACTTTTTTCCTGCGTTATTTCTTAGTGTGCTTGATACTTACGGACCAATAAAAAATTGATTGATTGATTGACTGACTGATAAATGAATTTTTTTAAATGCATGGCTGAAACAAATCAATTATAATCAGTTTATTCACCAGACAGGTCTCAGTTGACTACATCATCATAATAGGCTATAGTCCATTATTTATACGTCAAACATGAATTCAAGATCAAAATGAATAGATCTATTCAATCATTTTTATCCATTTTTCACTCCACATGAGTGCTTCCATTGTCATTACTCATCAGAGTCTTTTCAGACGTAGGCCTAATTGACTTAGCCTACTACCGACGATAAGGTTCTGGGAGTCTTAAATCACGAAGAATAATAATAATAATTATTCTCCATGATTTATTATGTTTGCATAACTTACCATCCGAGCAGCGCAGCAAGATCAACGACAAAACAATTCCAATCTCCAGGAACATCGAATAGCCTTTCCCTCCCATTTTCGGAGCACACGAACGTTGTAGAAACTTATTACTAAATTAGTATTATTAAGTATTCCAGAATATCCTCAACAATTAGTTCAAACGAGACGCGTCTTTCTTACGCTACTGTTGTTATTGCTGCTACTGTTATTGTTGTTACTGTTGTTATTGTTATTGTTGCTACTAATTGTTATTGTTAGTCAAGATTTCTTCCAGCTACGGATCTGTTTCGGTCGTCGTATCTAGTAACTATCTCCAGGTTTTGTTGTGCATAGAGAAACTTGAACGCACTGCACACATGCAGCGTATTCACTTAAAATGCTTTCATCTGATTTCAGACGAATTATACAAAACGATGCCTGTCTGTATAAGTCTGCATATAATTATAGGACTGCAAGACGACGACGACGATAACAAGGCAGCGACGGCTTATTATTTGGTCCTACGTGCATTTAACCGTGTATAACTGTATAATTTATGTACGTAAGGATTCTAAGGAACTAGACACACATCCATGCGCTGCTAGCGGGGTGCAGAGAGTTTGAAATGCCCCTCAGCTGCTAGGGCCTACAGGTTTCAGCTGCTGCTGCTATTGCTGCTGCGAGTCTGCGACTAGGGTGGTGGCGCGGTAGCATATAGGCTGCAGCAACTGTATAGCTATTTTCCCAGTAAGCTACATCCGCCCCTTCTATGCATTGCATAGCCTACTCGTTACACAACGCAGATAATGGCTCTGTAGACTGATTATATTCTACGGAAAAAAATCGCAAAACATTTATTACTCTTCATTTTTTCCGGCAGAGGGCTGGCCTTTCAGCGAACAAGAACAAGAACAAGGTGTACGGATACGGATTAATATGGTGAATGGCCTACCGGTAGTTAGACAGGTATTTTTGCGTAGGAGTTTGCTCACCGATAACACTTCAGTGCAGGGGCGCCGCCAGGATTTTATTTCTGTACGCACAACTTGCACAAAATAATATGAAGCGAACAGCGATCGATACGAGCTTATATTCAGGGGCAGATTCAGGATTTCTGGTTAGGGGGGGGGGCGTAAATACCACTAATCCAATCCCATATATATTATATATATATATAGGCCTACAGTGCTTAAAGTGTAAAAAAAGTGCCAGGACGCTGTATTGTAGGCCTAATAGTCGTCAGTGGCGGCGCCGAAGGCGGGAAGTTGCGAGTGCCGAAGGCACGAAGCCCATCCCGACTAGGGGGTCTGGAGGAGCGTCGTAAGCTCCTCCAGCGGGGTCTGGGGCGGAGCCCCAGCGACCAGCGCATTTTTGGCTGTTTCGACCTGAAATGGAGCCATTTTAGGCTCTTGTTTGCCAGCTATTTGTGCGGAGCCCCAGCGACCAGCGCATTTTTGGCTGTTTCGACCTCAAATGGAGCCATTTTTAGGCTCTTGTTTGCCAGCTATTTTGTGAACGACAAAGTCGCGAAATTTTTAAAAATAAGTCGTTTTTCAGTGTCGCAAGCTACCAGGATAACAATAAAAATCAAAATGTTATTGTAAAAGAGAAAGGTTTTGTCTTTACAGTAAGCTCCCCCAGCGGGGTCTGGGGGCGGAGACCCAGCGACCAGCGCATTTTTGGCTGTGTCGACCTCAAATGGAGCCATTTTAGGCAGTCATGTTGAACCTATATAATATATCTTTCTTTGGGCGCATAACGTATAGGTAGGATAGATCTATAGGATTCTCTCGTGGTAATATGGAAATTCAAACTGTCACCCAATAAATTTAGACCATGTGACAATTATATAAAAGTTTGCGCCCCCAGAAAAATTCCTGCGGACGCCCATGCTAAAGGCTTCAAATTATTACCCCCTCCTAAACATTACCCCCCCCCCCCCCTGCAAACTGTAATATGCATCAATCGTCGCATTTATTGGACTAAAAATATCAGAAAAATAATCCCGCTTCTTTTTGGTCTGAAGATTTTCATCCGTTATCCCACTTCGTGGTTTGGTTTGTTATAAATATTTTCATCTGTAACTAAAATACTAAATCGCCGCTGAAGTTACATGGAGAAATGGCTTCTAGGCTATTATTTTTTTCGAGTAAAATATTGATAACAAACCACATTGGGATGACGGATAAATATATGCAAATCTATAGTGTCCGGGGGTTATCTGAAACCGGTTACGGTACAAGTTACCGGGGGGTGATGTTTAGGAGGTGCAATTTGATACCTTTAGATCGGCATATTGCTATGCTATCGTCGACCGCCTTGAAGCCGGAATTTTCCAGGTTCGAATCCACCTCACCGCGTAAGGACCTTGGGCAAGTCCTTCACTCACAATTGCTCAGCGCTTCGGCCGGAATAGAGAGCTTGAAGGGGCGCTATAACCAGTGGCGGATCCAGAACTCTTCCAAGGGGGGGGGGGCAAAAATCTTAGAACCTGGGATGGGACAGGTGAAACAAATTTCGAAATTTGGTTGTTGGTCGAAAATAAATAGGGATTAGTCTTTGACTGAAGTACTTTTCATCCGCCAAAAAAAGTTGATGAGGTTTTTTTAGCCATCTGCCAAACTTTTTTGGGAGAAAATCATACCATTTCATCCGCCAAAAAAGTTGATGACATTTTTTTTACTCCTCCACTTGAAAACCGACCGGGGGCCATGTCCCATGCCATTTTCCGAATAGAAGGGGGGGCAATATGCCATTACACCCATATGAAAATTATGCATATTGCTAATTTCATACCAAATGGGGGGCCACGTTCCATGGCAGTTTTAAATTGGGGGGGCCATGGCCGGATTGCCCCCTGGATCCGCCCCTGGCTATAAAAAGTGCACATAAAAACACATTCAAAAAAATTAAATTAAATTTTTTTTACGGTTTTGCATCCAGGAATCCCAGGATCCATAGACCTCTAGGGTCTAGGCGTCTATAAGACGCTCAATGCCAAGATGGCTCTCTATTAGAGTGTAAGTAAGTAAGGAAGTAAGTATATTCTATAGATTATAAAATTTCAATAGAATTTCATCGCTTATAATAAATTTACAATTTGTGGAAAAATTTTTTTTGCCTTTCCGCGCTGTACGCACTTGCGTACGTGCGTACGCCTAACGGCGCCCCTGCTTCAGTGCGATGTAAATGGCCATAAATATTGGAAGGAGGTATGCAAGGGATGGATTTTATCTGAGGGTGAGTAAAGGTCCAGAAAGTAGGTGGATAACGGATATTCAGCATTGCCTATATTCATAAACCAGCATAAGCAAGGTGTGCGCTGCGCAATTCCTTGAGATCTACATGTAATGAATCATGCAGATACCAGTATTAAGAAAAGACACAGACGTACAATGTTAAGGTTTGCGCGTAGAAAAGAAAGTTCAATGAGTTGCAAAAAAGATTTCAAAATACTTAGGCCTATGTTAGGCCATCACTTGTTTAGGCCCAAATGGTTTCTGATAGTTTTAAATTTATGATCCAGTAAACTTCAATAGGAATTAGGCCTATTCAAATATGCCTTTCTCCTTGTGGTTAGAAATCATACAGTTATGCGTGTACTGTAGAATCTTTAGCCGAGAACTTCTGAAGCTGGACGAGTAACTAACAAGTAGGCTTAACACATTGTCAAGCTAACAGGCTAACAAGACACCAACCAAAGAGTTCAAAAAGCGGAAGTGGTCAAGAGAGAATCGCGCTCTGCATGTATAGTAGGCTTAGGCCTATACGTGGATTTAGGAGAGTTGTCTAGATCTGTCCAAATACACCGGTTGTCTGTCGTGAGCCATAAAGAAAAAGATAGGTCTGATGCCTCGAACAGATGGTAGAGAAGCCCAGCCCAGGTCACTGAAAACACGAGGCTCAATCTGAAAGGAGGCCTACGTGCAATCGTGCATCATAAGCCTATTAATATAATGTATGCAATTGCGAGTTTTGTGCACAAGTTGTAGTAGCGTTGGGCCTGTTTGTCGCCACTGTCTGAAGTTCGATATGACCAGTGCCGGACCTACGCTTAGACCGAATAATTGTAAAGGGCCTCGCGTTGCCAGAGGGGCCTTATTTAAAAACTTCGTGTAGGCCTATAGGCCGCCTAGCTATACGCGGACTACGGACAGTAGCGTGTAAGACTACACTCACAGCGAATACGCATAATAGGCCTACGCTTACAATGTGATGTGTTTTTTACGTCCAAAAACCTCCTAAGTCCAAAGACTCCCAGCGATAAAATGAAGTCTGCAACAGTACTATAGGCCTACTATTAAATTTGTCCATTCAATGATTCGTAAATAATTATTAGGCTGAGCAAAGTTTGTAACCGGTTAGGAAGTCGTTATACCAAGTTAGCCAGTCTTTCTTAGAACCTCATAGTACAGTCTGTTTTTCACAACCCAATTTCAAGCGGATCATAGTTCAAGCCCCCAGTTATTTTTCAACAATTCTCACACTGAATTATTACGCCTCTTCAGTGCGTCTGCATGTGCATGGAGTGTGGATACACTTCATAGTCAATGGTCCAAATCCGGAAAGATGGGGAGGGGGTCAGACTGCCAGACGGCCAAAGTGGGTGGTGTTAAGAGTGAAATGGCGATCGAGGAAAGAGGAGGAATCTGATTTATTCCTCATAGGCCTATTGGATTTGTCATTTGTGAGAAGAAGAAAACAGTGCTTTACTTATGAATGAACAACTGTGAGCCTGAGATAGGTTATGATCGAGGTCTGGGAGGATTGAAGTGTGTTTAGGTTACTATGTTTATTAGTTTCTAATGCCAAGTATGACTTTTGGCCTTGGTCATTGCGCAGGTGACAACAGGAGCACACATATGCCTAGCTAGGTTAGTAGGCCTATACGTAGGCCTACGTACGTAGCCTATGTCCGGCATGATCTTTGTCACCTTTGTGTGATTGAAGCGTAAAACCTAGCCTATAGGCTCTACATGTATACATCAAAATGAACCTAGACGATCAGACTAGGCCTATAGATTATGTACTACCGGTAATTGAATTTCCCTGTGTCCACCAATCCTCAGTCCTCAACTCCTCATAATCCTTCGACCTGTACCTTGTTGTTTGCTTTATCTTATCTTGCTTTACAAAGTCATCATTCTCATTCTCAGCAGCATTAGGCCTAGGCTAAATAGTCATACGGCACGTGCCGTTTGAAAGAGCTTGAGGGTCATAGGCATTAGCCTATAGGCTCAAACCCAGTGTAAGAATTGTGTGTGTGTGGGGGGGGGGAACCATTATCCACATGGAATCGGGGTGTGAAAAACAGACTTTGACATGGGGCTCTAAGAAAGACTGGGGGGTTGAAACCCCCAACCCCCCGGCAATTCTCACCCTGCACAAACCTACGGATAGGCTTATAGGCCTAATCATTATTTCATTAGGCATAGCCTAATATTTCTTCATTCGATTAAAATCTAGGTCTATTATAGCCTATTATATCCTGGCATCAGCAATGTTTGGGAAGCTGAGGAGACTATGGAGATCAGGCAACATCTCGACAAGAACAAAAATCAAGCTATATGAATCACTGGTGATACCGGTCCTCATGTACGGAGCAGAGTCTTGGTGCGTAAAAAAGGAGGACGAGAGAAGACTGCTGGTGGCGGAGATGGGATGGCTACGAGGTCTACTGAATAGATCACGGAGAGAAAAGATACGGAATGAGGTGACACGAGAAGAACTAGACCAGAAGGAAACAGTAGTGGAAAGAATAAAGAAAAGAAGACTAACATGGTATGGACATGTGATCAGGATGGAGAGCGGAAGAATGCCGGCAAAAGCGCTGCACGGAGAAGTGGAGGGAACGAGGAGCAGAGGACGACCGAAGAAGAAATGGATAGACAATGTACTGGAGGACATAGAAGACAGAGGAATGGAACTGGGAAAGGCAATAGAACTCGCAAGAGACCGGCCGAAATGGAGAAGTTTTGTTAGAGCCTCATCGTCGGTGAATACCTGACGGAGGAGAAAGAAAGAAAGATATCCTATAGCAGAGACGGACCGCACGGGCGTTGGCGATTCAAAAGTTTGAGAGTGTAATAAACAAGCAGTGAACGGTCTAATATAGAACATCAATTATATAGCCTAATTATAGGCTCAAGCCGTCTCGTAGGGACAAGTCTTTCATTTGCAATTGCTCAGCGCTTCGGTGTGAAACTCTAATTCAGTGTCCACGCTGTAGTCGAGAGCGCTCCTGAGTCGAAGGTGTGGAAGGGGCGCTATAACAAGTGCACATACATACATAAATTATTAGGCCTATGATCCTAACCAACGAGGTAATTATAACGGCCTTTAGACCTAGGCCTAAACCTGACTCAACGGAATTGAATAGGCTAGGCTAATTATTGTTGAAAATTTAATAATATTAAAGTCTATAATTATTATAGTCTTTCTATTGACAACTTTGTGATTGTGAACCATGCACGCACCCCCAGTGTCCCCACATGTGTCAGTTCAACAGATTTTACCGCAGTCTAGACATTTCTGAAACAAACCCCGCTTGCCGATGGATAGAATAGACGCCTTTACACTTTCGCTCCAAAGACTATGAAACAGAACACTCTAGCGAACGCACCCTGCAACGACGCCAATGCAGTTTGTCTTTAAAGCCTTGGTGCGGCAGTTTCGACTGCGTCAGCAATCATGGGACATTTGAAGCACAGCATTCCTTTAAACTTAAAAATAAACGAAAATTAGGATAATTCTTTTGCCTGTTTTATTTTTCGGATACTGTAATTTAAAATTAATTGAAACTGTCTTATTGTCTGGAAATTATTCGGGTGTCTTTGCATAAAGAAATATAAAAATCGTAAGAATGAGGTTTCGAGATTAAAGCCACGAGAGTCGCTTACCGATTTCTAAAATTGATTTTTAATGCGAAACGTTTGATCAACGCGTATCGATAATTATAGTTATTCTGTTATAAAGCTAAAGAGAAGATTAGCATAAAGTCAGAATATGGAGTCAGAGTTTGACGTTGATCCAACTCCTTACGAGACCGGCGTCAGTCAAGGTGAGGATTTAGTTGTGCGGCATGTCCTTATGTTACCTCGTAGGCCTTATGTTTACATAAGCGTTTTAAGAAACGTGATAGCGGAAATAAAAATGGAATTTCAGCTGAGACATGCGGCGATGTAATTATTATTAACAAACATGATGAATCGTCATAAAAATTACAAGGTTCAAGTCTTGATCTGGAAAGCGAGAGTACCAATTACGTTTACCATTTTCTAACCCATCATTCCTTCTCTGGCGTAACAATTTTTCATTGATAGGCCTACCAGTTTCTTCCCCCACCTTACCTGACAATGCCAGGTATTTGCTGTGATAGGTTCCTTCACTTTGAATGGCCTCCCTCCTTTTCTACGGGTTTAGCTCATATCTTTGATCTTTCCTGCACTCTGTCTCTCATGGCCTTTATTTTTCCCTGGGGCTTCTGCACTGAAAGCACCTCAAAATTGTCTCTGCTGTGAGAGGTGCTCTATTAATTTTTAGATACAATGTCATTAGTATCTAGAATAATAGTTTTTTTATTAATTATTTTACTTTGATATTTTAGGCAAACCTAGAGCTGTCAATCTGTAATTTGCAGACCATTCATTAACTTGTCTTCTCAGACAGATCATTATCTGTTAGGCACGGTAGTGTAGTGGGTATGTTAATTGCCTTGCAGCCGGAGGGTTGCAGGTTCGAATCCACCTTAAGCCACCGTGTAGGGACCTTGAGCGTGTCCTTCACTCGCAATTGCTCGGGCACTTCGGCATGAAGCTCTGATGCAGTGTCCACGCTGTAGTCGGGAGCGCCTCTGAGTAGCTTGAAGGAGCTGGGACGCTATAGAAGTGGAGAATAAATAAATATATCATTTATCATTCTAGGCATTTAGTATTTCAATGGAACAACTTACTAGTGACAACAGAGCCACTGGAATTCTTTAATGCTCAAGTTATTGTGTGACTTGTGAGTAAACTTCGTAGGCACACACATACACGCAGATCTATGAAGACAAGCAGAAAATGAAGACATACACTGACACTGGAACATATACATGTGCAAACATGTGCATTGTGCAGCACAAGCACACAACAGAACCACTGGAAGTCTTTGATAAGTTATTATTATGTGACTTGTCGGTGCGCTGTGAATTTCATTTTCATATGCACTGGATGCAAATCCTGTTCGCAGACGAGAAAGTTGATTACATTTGTAATCTCTTTTGTGGTTCCTCTACAGGTCTTACAATAATATTGGTTGGCTAATTTTTACTTGGTATTAGTTTTCTGTGTTTGAGAACACCTCTTTTTCCTTATTTTTGAAGACTGTCAGTGGTTGTGGCAATTTTCAGTGTGTTTAACAGCTTAGGATTTTTAAGAATTACAGTGTAGTGGCTGCAGGAGGTTAAACTGGTTAGTGTTATAACTCCATGGGCCATTGATAGTGATATTACATTTCCTATGTTTGGAGAACGTAGATGTGCAGATTTTATCTGTATGACTACATCACTTATATATAATGATAGGCTTTGCTATTTTTATAGCCAAAAATAGTCATGCTATGGGAATCAAGATCTCGCTGGGCAATTAATCAAATATATTCAGGGTTGCTGTAATCCTATATAATTATAGGTTCAATCGGTGTTTAGATCTAATTTGAAAGTCAGGCAACTTGATATGTTTGCTTTTCATGATGAACGATGTTTGACTCTGTTTGAGTTTGTATCAATATGGACTTATTTATAGGAAGATTTATAAAGCACAAAGTTTTTAAAAACTAAATTCTCTCAACCACAAATGCACTAATTTAATGGAAGACATTTTGTAGGAGAAGAGGAAAAGACATGATAAGATTTTTTCCAAATTTCAAAAACTGAAAATCCTATTTTGAAATTCTTCTTTAATTTTGATTGAAAGGTTTAAAGCTTGTGAACCTCCGAGTTTTGTCCCTAGGAGTCTCGCAGAATGAGTCTGCCTCCTCTATTCTGGGAAACAAATAAACCGGAAAGCAAAAATCCTCCGTTTTCTGTATATATCCTCTTTTTTGCAAACTGTTTAAGTTAAAAATTGAATAGATCAAGTCTACTAAATATTATTTAGAAGAATCAGTCCGATTTTATGAAATTTTCTTATCAGTATTAAAGAAAAGAAACAGAACAACAAAAACAGCTTGAATGAGCAATGCCACAGAAGTATTAATTGAATATAGATGTATAAAAGCTGGAAATTTTGAAGATTTTAGTATGCATACATAAGAAGCAACTGTCCAGAATAGTTGGAAGGTTTTGCAGAGAAATAATAATAATATGAATTTAATTCTTTATTGAACAATTCAGTTGATAGTCCGCAACCGGTTACAGTGCACAGTTATGCAACTGGAACAGTTCACAAGAATGCAAATGGCAGAAGACATAAATCTTAACTATACTAACAGAACAGACAGTCTGCAATACAGAGATTGAGAGAATCTGTGCAAAAGAAATGTGGAAGTTAATTAATGTCTTTGTTTTGTCAATTCCAGATTCAGCTGCACAGCTCTTTGAGAAAACTTGTTTAGTAGCATGCTGTGCTAGCGGCAGATAAAAGAGTGGAATCATCTAATTGGTAGTCTAAAAAAGACATCCAGAAAGTGGTTGGGAGGTATATCCTAAATGTAGAAGAGGGGAGGGGAGTTGTGGCAGCAGTGCATACAGATGCCTATGGTTGTTACAGCACAGCCTGTGCCTTTGGGACCAACTTCTTTTAGATGAAAAGCAATCTGTAGTCAATGGATGTAGTTAAAGTCGATTCACAGCATGTGTCAGTCTGATAGTACACTACATCTCATCACAGTTACCGGTAGCTTTGCAGAATCAACAGTGTGGCCTAATAATAGGCGTCTTAGTGTGTACGCCTCAAGAGCAACAGAGAGAACAATGCCAAATAACTGTTTTGTAATTGAAAAGCCTTCTGCATAGGAATTTGCAGCTTATCTATTTTAACACTGATGCAGTGCATGTGTGTTTTAAATTTCAAATTGAGCTCTGTTTTGCAAATATAAGCAAGCACTTCTCTGTTGGAATGTGTATTTTTATGTGGAGTTGTATAAATGTATTTTGCATGTATTTGAATAAGTGAGCAGGACTGTCTAGTGTATTAAGTTGTAGACTTAATAATTAAATTCGATTAATGTGGTCTAAGTGAGGTAAAGTGGGAAAACGGTCAAAAATGTGGTCACTGAGTTAGTTTCGATTAAGTTGAAAGGGTGCTGAAAGATTACATGTGATGAATGCAGTGAGTGTCTTAGTAAACTAGAGAGAGAGAGAGAGAGAGAGATAGAGAGGGAGTCACAAAGATTCTATTATGTTGGGGTTCTCTTAGGTCAGACGTGACCACCCATGAAACCAGTGCATTGAAGTCATTCGCTTCGGTGTTGGTCACTGTTTACGTTGAAATATTTGTGTTGGGATTTCTCTTTGGTGACAGGCGCAAAGCAATTCTCGTCAACTGAGCCTTGCATCCGAGACGCGATTGCCTCGATAGCGTGCATAATTAATGCGTCTGCCATTGCATTGTGCTACTGGGATATCGGGACTGATTATGAGCTCTAAGTTCCCTTCCAATTGGTCTTGCACTAGGAAGGACGAGACACGTCCTCTGTGCGTGGAGAGGGAGACTGGTATTGATCTGAGAGTACCAGAGCTACCGATGTGGGGGATTATTGATCTGCTAAAAGATGAGCGATGTGATGCACTGCTAAGCCTCTTGCTGCCAGCTACAGAAGCTCCTCACTTGCTATATATATATATATGTATATATATATATATATATATATATATATAAGCAATTGGCCAGACCAATCTTCTTCTTCCTTAAATTAGCTGCTGGTCAGTTATTGGCCAGTCTTCTTGACCACTGGTCAATGATTCATTGTCAGACCTCACTGACCACTCATTAGGCAGATGCATGTCTAATATTGAATTAGACATCCTGTGCTGTGGTCTTGCTGCTGTGTGTTATATATAAGTACGGTTTGTTTACAACCCAATGATCTTCTCTATATGTGTTATCTTTGGACCACTGAATTTTGACGTGGTCTAGATTTAATATATGCTGATTGACAGAATATTAGTTAAGTGATCAGTTCTTGTAAAAGAGCTCTCCTTACTCTTGCGTGAAGTTAAAAAATTCTTAGGTTCTTGGTCTATAGATGTAGAAATTCTAAATTGCTACATAGGTTTGCTAAAGTGCAGTCAGTTTGTGGGGATTTTTCGCACAATTTATAAGTTTTTGTGTTATTTTATACAACTGCATAACGACGAATAGACATGCGCTGATTTTTATGGGAGAACTTGAACATCTAAAATAAAAATGCATTTCCCAAGGCATCTATCGAGTCTTATAATGTGAATGGTGTTGTAACTGTTGTTGCAAATCATAATTTATTTGAGTTGACCATAATTATAAAGGACCTTCAGGACTGTGTACATATTTATGTATTCAATGTACAAATGTTTTGCACGTTGAGTTCAGTTGTGATTTATCGATGAGCAATACTTTCATTATGGAAGGTGTAATTATGGTTAATCAGCAGTTGACAGATTTTTCTGTGCGAAGCAAACGACATTCTGAGAAGACATTGCAGTTGACGATTGAAATAAGCGAGACATCAGATGGAGGGATAGTAAAGTCTGATTGATTCATACACGTTGTCTATTGCAATTGATTCATGCGGCTTCACTCATCGTTCAGCGCAAAGGCTAAGCGACTCATTAAGCGTTCGTAGCAATACCTGCGTTTGGTTTTCAACTGCGACTGTGTAATTGCACGTGTGATAGGAAACGAAGACTTGCGTGGCGCATCAACCGGGCATTCGCAATTTCGCATGCACTGAGGCGCGTGTGGCAGCGTCAGTTGAGGAGACGAGCGCCTTGCGTGCGGTATCCGTTGGCAGATTATGGATTGCTATCAAGATCCGCGATGAACTTCTTAACCAATACGACGGCGTGCAGCGCTGCGCGCGTACGATGATGACGTCATCGACGCTGCTGCTGCTGCTGCTGGTGGTGGTGGTGGTGGTGGCTTTGAGCTGAGCTGACTGATGCATCATCGATTGGTCGGTGGAACGGTTGGTTGGTCGGTCGGTCATTCAGTCGCTGTTTGCCTTGGTTACAGCGCGTGCAGTGGACTACGTCGCAGAGCGCTGCTGGAGATATCCATCCATACATCCATCCATTTATCTGCGTTCCTGGAAATTCGTTGCGACATTTCATTTGCTCTCGGTCGTCGACGTTCGTCATTCGTCAAATCTTTCTGCGTCATCTTTGTTCCACGATTATCGGAACTTCGCTTGAGCTGCTTCGGCCGCCGTGCTTTACTGCGCTTGGTGTCGTTGTCGAATGAAATATAGATGTGCCATCTTTTGTCGAGTGCTGATAACCGTGCTGCGCATTGTACTTGAACGATCACGAGTTTAAGCGCTGTTGTTACGTACTGATGAGCTACTACAGTTAGGGTGATTTGTGTCTGCTCTCGGTTTGTCGCTGGAAGTACTGAACACCTTCTTGCGATCGTTGGGCAATTGGTTGGTTAGAAGTCGGAAAATATTGTGAATTTTTTCATCTAGTATATTGGTGTTGGTTTTCGTAAGGATATCATCTGGAAATGGCGAGTTCCCAGCTGGAAGCGAATCCAGCTTTGATAAAGGTGACGGATACGCGCAGCGAGTTACCGCAGAGACATCCGAGAAACAAGAAGAGTACGAGAGAGAAGATAGATAAGCTGGTGGCCGATGGTGCCAAGAACTACCCTGCGTATCTGAAGCTGATCTACACAGGCGACTCGGAATTGTCATCTGAGGACGAATTCTGTGCCGATCATAAGGCGAAGCTGAGCGTGAGGAGAGGACAAGCGCCGAGGACGAATCATCCGGAGTCGGACTTCTCTGAAGTCGTCAGCACGCCAGCGGTCTTCTCGCCGGAGTCGACTAAGTTGCTTGACCCTGGCTGTGAGAAGATTCCGACTCCTGTTGACCAGAGCAGTCCGTTGAAACAGGACCTGGAAAGTATTCCGGATGATGATTGTGCTTGTGGTAAGGTGGATTTTGGTTTCTTCATGAAATTGAAATCTCTAGGTTATTATGTGTGCGCTTTATTGGTGACGTTACTTTCTGTGGCAGGCAGATGTGGTCTATTGGTCTTGCCTTTTAGTTTAGGAACCCCCTCAAAGTGTAATCCCCAAAATGAAATCACCAGGACTTTCTAGTATGCAGTTCTTTCCAAGATGTGCAGCACTAAATGGATTTGTGCAGTTAAAAATATTTAAAAAGGGTCATTGTCATGCGATTGGGAGTAATTTACCATGCAGGATGGAAATCGAAAGAAGGAGGGGGCTTGTGCAATGTGCAGTTTTAAAAAATTCCATAAAAACCTAGTGATTACACTGCAATCTTGACCTCATTCTTACTAGAACCAAAACCTTGATTTCAGTGAAAATGATCTTTTTAAAAATTTGATTCAATAATGATACAAGTGAATATAGGTCACAAGACATACATGGGTGTGTGTGAGCAGCGTGCTCTTATTTTTACATGGAGTCTCTTCAGTAGACTCAGACCTGCAATTGTTGTACTGCAAATCCATCACAATACAGAATAGACCTTTGTTTGACGCAGTATGCCACTGTGCCATACGAACAAGACAGCTATTTTTAAATCATGTGCAGCTGATATATTCTGGTCTACCTATCCGTTCCGTCACTTCTTCCTGTTTCCCTTTTGTACTAATTTGTAGGTCGTTGTTTATGCAAGTCCAGTTTAGAGCTCTTGTTATCGCAGATGGTCTTCGCTTGTGATCCACCGGGGAATTCTATAACGAAAAGTCTTAGTGAAAGACTATTTCCTTTGATGGGTCCACAGGTTCAGGAGTTATAGGTTTGTTTACCGCTGCAGCCGAGACCTGTCTTGAATACAAATTTATCGATTGTTTCCACTCCTGTGTGGCCTACATGTGTCGCTCGTTTCTTTTTGTACCCATACATATGCGGTGTGTCACCTGGTTTTCTTTCATAAATGAATACATATATATATATATAATATTAGTTAATTTAGACGTTTTTGGTTATCACTACGGATGCATGTTAGGGAAGAGAATTTCATTTGTGAAGTTGCCATCATTTACTGCAAGTCCAGTTTAGAGCTCTTGTTATCACAGGCGGACTGTATACTGTTGTAGTTGAATGTTTCAGTAAATATTTAAAATACAGCTAGTGTTGATTTGCAATCATTTTAACAATTAATTTGTTTAACCATTATTTGTTGATGACATTGTCAGAAGGTTGTATACATGATTTTCCTAAATGCATATCGAGGCTTTTTGAATGGATATAATATCTGTGGAGGCTTTGATGACAACAATGAACTTATAAATACAATGATGATTCTATTATCACAACAATGATCCTATTATCACAACAATGATCCTATGATCACAATTGTAATACTGTGATCGACCTTTTCTTTGTCTGATTCTTTCAGCTTCTATTATCTGTGCTGATCTATTGTTTCCTCATTGTTTTCTCTTGATTCATCGTCTGCCGATTCATGATGCAGTGAGTCTGAATTAGCTGGTTCCCTGTGCTTAGCTTTTATCTGGCAGTAACTTATAAGTTTGTAATTATGATAAATAATCTGCTGATTCACCTTCTTTTCTTCATTTTTAGAATTCCATCTTGTCTTGAATCATCTTGTCTTTTTTCACTGCTATAAAAGTTGCATGTGCTGTAGTCAGAATGACTACTTGAAGAAAATTTCTAATGAAAACTAAACAAAGGCATACCAAGGCTACTTTGGATAGAGAACATTTATGCTGACATAAATCACTTTAACTAATGCTAAAGGAGAGCTATGAACTTGACCAATGACATGCAACAATGGAAATCATATACTCGTACCCATCGCCACCAAATGACTTGCATCAGGAACCGATGATGTTCATGATGATGACGATGTTCATGAGTCTGAGTGTACGACATGCTGGACTGTCATGGCTTCTTCATCTGTATGCATTGCTAGTTTTTCTTCACAATGCATTTACTGATTGAGACGATGTCTTGCGAGTAGACGGCCTTTTGTCACCATTCGGTGGTCTTTGCAATTCCATTGTGCTTGCTGGAGACCTCACTTTATATTCTGCTATTCTGATGGCGGAAGAAGAATTTACAAGTGTTTCCCGCTTGGGAACAATGCTGTTGAAGATTCTGCCATCCAGTGGTATTTATTCTGGTTAAGAGCAGTGGCGGCGCCAGATATATTGTACAATTTCAGCAGGTCGTGTCTGAGTCATATGGGAGTCATTCATCAGGTTGAAGAAATGAAATGTAAAGATGATATTAAAAATTCCAAAGAATTTTAGACAGTCAGAAGGCAGGTCAAGAGTAAAGACCTACGTTGGCGCTGTCACTGGTTAAAGGATTTATACTTTTGCTTGTGCCACTGAAGGTTTCCTAATGTTTTCAAGAATTTTGCCTCAAAGATCCAACCTCCTGTCCTTCAAATGTCCTTCAAACCTCAAGGGACCATGCTTTCAGCAGTATCCGTAGAGACTTTTGAGAAAATCTGTGACAGTTACCTTCTAACCTTTTCTCAGTATTTTGTGGGATAAGGTGCTGCGATGGCTTGTTTCTGGCTTGTATGTATATGCGTAGCTGGGCTTAAAATTGTAAAGCACCCTTTAGCGCTTTAATGACTAGCATGTGCTAAGATGCATGGGAAACTAATTCCTCTTGTCATTAAAGGGTTAAAGATCTCTGAAGACACTGCAAACCTGTTTGTTGATGGGATCTAGAAACATGCGTTGAAAATGTATACATGCTTTTATATCAATTTTAGAGGGTATGGCAAGTGTATGCTCGTTTGATTGCGCTTGACCAAATAGCAATCCAGATGTTGTACATGTCTCATTGGCTATGTGGCACAATGATAGAGAGCGTCTGAGTATAGGAATCTTGCTACATAGATTTTGATTTATTAAGTAAGTAAGTAAGTAAGTAAGTAAGCCGTTTATTGACAAAGCATCAAACACGTACAAAAGAGCAGTAATCAGTACAAATTCAATGACTTTCGAGTGATCGGTGCATAAGTCAAAGGGTCAATCCAAAAAGGTCGTATGGACCCGCTGAGGCTGGATTGACCCTTCCTTTCTCAATAACATTTGGCTATTGTAAAAAAAACAGTGCAAAGCACAACATCTTACACATGAAACAAAAGTAAACTGAAATGAAATGACACACAGATTTCAAAACAAAACAAAAAACAAGAAAAAAACAAATTATGACCAATTGTTTAAATCTAGTAAACAGAGATTAAACAGTCTTTTAATTTTTTCTTAAACATGTTAATGGTGGGTATAAGTGTAATATATTTTGGGAGGTTATTCCATATCATAGGGCCAGAACATTTAATCGAAAATAATTTCATCCTAGTATGTGCAACATCGGTGCGGTAGTGTAACAGAGTTCTAGTGAAATGGTTATGTACAGCAATTCCCTGACAAAAATAACCATCAAATGTCCTAGGCAACAATTTGTGATGATAGCGAAACATGAACAAACTGATTTGAAACTTATATATATCTGATAATCGTAGTGTGTTATAGGTTCGAAAAATTGGTTTGGTACTGACAGACCAGCATAATAAGAAAATAGTTCGAATGGCACGTTTTTGCAAACTCTCCAATTTTTTTAAATAAAAACTATAAGTTGAGGCCCAGCAAATGTTACAATATGACAAGTATGGAAAAATTAAGGAATAGTATAAGCCTTGTAATGTAGCTTGAGAGAGACAGTGACGGATTCTTGATAGCACGCTAATATTTTTTGCTATTTTTTTAGATATCTGCTTAATGTGTTCTTTCCAGGTGAGGTGCTGGTCCAGATACACACCTAAAAATTTACACGATTCAGTCGGCATAATCATTTGACCATCCATTGTCAATCTGTAATCACACACTGGCGTTAGTTTACGGCGGGATCCAAAAAGAATAAAGTTTGTTTTATCAATATTAAGCGATAATTTGTTAGCTCTAAACCAGGAAGAAATGGTGATGAGCTCATGATTAGCTCTTTCAAACAATGATTCTATTGACTTATCAGATATAAAGGCATTCGTGTCATCAGCAAACAATATATAGTGAAACACTTTGGAAGTAGTCGTCAGGTCATTTACATATATTAGAAATAATAATGGCCCCAGAATTGAACCCTGAGGTACGCCACAACTGATGGGTTTACCAACAGATAAATGACCTTTAAAATAAACATGTTGTGATCTGTTGTGAAGAAAATCAGAAATCCATGCCTTACTTACACCTCTGATACCATAGTATTGATTGATTGATAGAGTTTTAATTGTCTATGACCTGTCAAGATTCAAACTCCTACTGCTGAGTTAATAGTCTAATGTCTTACTAGTTGGCATTGAGATGCTGCTAGGTGGATATTGCTTTTGTTCTTGCTTCGAAGTGTCTGGCTGTTGCGGATAATTGGAAAGAATTATCGGCAGTTTGGCTCCTCTTCTGTTCTTTAAGCAGAGACGTGTAAATTGGAAGTTATTGCGTCAATCCATCATTTGCAATTTGTTGGCAGTGATATTTGATTAGCATGTCATTCACTGTGAAGATCTGTTAATTCTTCATGAGCAGTCTGCAAGTCGTACATATCTGTCAAGAGTTGGATTTTTGTGCACGTTTTTGTCTTGCTTGCTCTTCATTTCCAATTAGCTTGGATAGGTTGTCTGCCTCTGTAGGTATGCATGTGTGCATGTGTTTTATACTATAGATACTATTTTGGGATTTATAAATTATATATGTTTAGGGGACAGTTACTCGGCATACAGCACTTTATGAAACCAGTTAAAGGTATGCTTAGAGGTATGCTTAGGCCTATATTAAGATACACGGTTGAATTTTAGCAACAATGACCATAATCTTGTGCTTGAAGTGCAAAAGTTAAGCATTCTTTGGCATCATATAGTTGACATACTGTCTGTTCTAGCCAAGATAATCTTGAGAATAAGCTATCAATTTAAATGCAGATGCCACTGGTGTAGACTTTCGGGCATCATGCTTCATCTGTTGTGTGCTATCTGTTCTTGCCGAGCGAGAGTCTCAAGAGTTGAGTATCAATTTAAATTTGCTCATTCCACCGAGATTAGACTTTTCGGACATTGTGGTTCCACTGGTTCCCTTGACGCCCAGTTCAAGACAGATTGAAGACTTTATCATCAACTCCACTGATCAGTTCCTGGGTCTTCAATTCTGCATGGAGGCTTGAGATGACCGATATTGTCATCTATTTATCCACAGATCTTCTGCATCCATTTCCGCATTTATATGGTGGCAGCAGACGTCAAAATGCTTACGGCAGACTGAATTATTGTATGCGGCCCTAGTTTTTCTGCCCGGTGGAATTCGATTTGGAGGATGATTAGTGCGGCTGTGGGATTAGTTTAGATGCGTGCAACAGCATTTCCAAAGGGAATTCGTTTTGTAAGGAATTGTTGGCTCAGTTGGGGATTTCCGGAGATTGAGTTGGTACATTCATCAGCTTATTTGCTCATGGCTGTCTATTGTACAATCAAATGAATTGCTGGATATGTTTAGATTTGCTGAAGTCGTATGCAGAGTCTGAAAAATGTGATGGATTTGTTTACATGCTGAGTTTACCTTTGGTAGTGGTTTAGAAATTTCTGATGGTTTAGAGATATCGTGGTCTAGAGATAATTCTAGTGGTTGTGTGATATAATGCCTTATATTTCTAATGGCTTAGAGATTTCTGGTGGTTTAGAAATTATTATTTACAAATTTATAATGGTTACAATGTTGAAGATTTGTTAAATTGATAAGAATAATTTAGCATGAGTTTATCTCGCTGTCTGCCGTGACTTTGCTGTGATATAACAAGAATGCTTAGAACTGCAGAGTTCTTAAAAATTGTTGCACTGACTTGCATGTAACAGCATTTTGGTTTCCTTTCATGGTTGCTTGTGGGGTATTAGTTTATCTTTCCCAATGAATGCTATTAAGAGACACTATGAAGGAGTGGAACCTTAAATATTTCAGATGTAATTCCAGTGTAGTATCATTCAGAAGCAGCATGTATAAACTATATAAATATATTTGTTCTGCATACTTTTTTCATTGACAGAACTCTAAAACTGTTGGATTGCAATCAACATTTTAAAAGTCTTGCATTGTCTGGCATCTTTTAAAGATTGTTTATTATCTGAATGAAAGTTAATAAGTACCTAAAATTAATTGGGAAAAATGTTTGCCGTAAATCGGAGAGAGACTGGGACGAGAACGGTAGCCGAGAGTTCAGCGCTGACAACATGGGACGAGAGAAATATGTTGCTCGAGAGACTTCGTGAAACGTTGCTTGTTCTGTTCATTGTCGTCGTCGTCGTTGCTCGAGAGACGAAAATTTCCTGGCTGTGCTGGAATTGCTGCGGAGGTCGGACCAATCGAAATAATTCATGACCCTTCATTCCATGTAGGCGGTGGTCAATTGCCCCCAGAGGACCATGAGGGTGGTGGGGGGTGGGGGGAGGGTAGGGGAGAGCACCACTGCCGCCGATTGGTGGAAAGTCTGTGACTCATCAAGACTTCATGAGTTGGCATCGGCAGTTCAGCTGCTGCTCGCTGGAGCCTCCTCGTGCATTCGTGCATTGGAGGATGCTCTTTCGTGGTTCATCCAGCGGACAAAATCAATAAGTATTGGGCGTTTGATTACTGGCTAACTGAAACAAATGACTGAAAACATGTTGGCACTGGTAAATAGAAAATGAAGTACAGATGTAGTCAGACAGACAGACAGACGGACACAGACAGACACAAACATACACACACACACACACACACACATGTGCGCATCTGCACAGATAGACACAAACACGCTCTTGAATGTGTAGTGTCTGTAGACTGTGTAGAGACTCAATTTTCTCTCTTGTGCTTTTATTTGTGTTGTTGTTTCATTTCTGTTATTGGTATTGCTTGATATTAAAAACGCTCAAATGCTGAGATTATTACTATTGCTACATGCGGCGTGCTCTTGTTATTTTTTAGGCCATCGATGCAATCAAAAATTTGTATATAACACCATTATAAGAGCAGCTAAATAATCAGAGGTGACATCTATCTGAAATGATGTTTATGTCTCAGGTCTGGTCTTTACATGGTTGATCTACTGGGAAATGAAAAGTTATCCTCCACACCCCCACCATCATTGAAAATTTCTCAGGCAGCCATGTATCAGTAGCAGGCTTAAATGCAAGTACGGTAGGCACCTGCCTGTCCATGGTATGTCACCACCGGGTCATTCCATGTCAACTCAACCAGTAAAATGACAATTTGCCACCACACCCCTTTGGATTTTTCTGAAATTTTTTGTACATAAACTACATGCAATATAAGGAATAACAGTGAAAATTTGAGCAGAATATCTCAAAATTTGACTGAGATATTAATTGTTGAAGTTAATGACCCAAAAACGTACCGCGAGAAAACGGCATGAACCACCAAGTTTGGACTGTTATATATCGGCCAAGAAACGAGCTAGAGGGCTGAAATATTTTTTGTGCAATCCGTTTTTTGTGCTCTTTCCAAATATGCAAGAACCTGGATGGAGTCATTTTTTGTTTTTAATATAAAAATTAGTAAATATAGCACAGACGCCAATTCTCACTCAAGTTTTGGACATCATGTCAGCAGGTAGGAATAAGATATAATAATACTTGTACTGGTTTTATATTGAGGCACATTGGTGCTCATCAGGCATATAGTCAGTATCTGATTAGTTTCATCATTAGTGTGTTTTCCAAGGACGTTTTCCTTGTCATGATCGTGAAAATGGAGTCTAAAGATCATCAAAAAAGTGACAATGTGTATCTTTTGAAATTGATGAAAATTTGCACATATATTGTGGACATGCAGATCCTTCATTCGTGAAAAATTCAGGATGGTGTTCAGCTCCGTTTCTGGGAAATTATTTTTTGAAGTCGACCAATATTACTGTGTCGCGAGCAAATTTCATGATCCACAATGTCTGGACAGTCATATCTAGACCAGGAAATGAACCAGAGGACTGATATTGTTGTCATGTAATCAGTTTCTTGTGCTATTTCCAGACATGTATGAATGTTGGTTGTATATTTTGCGATTTTTTATTTATAAATTTGTAAATACTGCACAAATGCCAATTTACATTTATTCGGACATGAAAACTGCATGATCCTCAATGTCTGGACTGTCATATCTCGGCCAGGAAGTGAACCAGAGGGCTGATATTGTTGTCATGGAGTCAGTTTCTTGTGCTCTTTCCATGTATGTAAGAATGTTGGTTGTATTTCTTGTGATTTTTTATTTATAATTTTGTAAATATTGCACAACTGCCAATTTACATTTATTCGGATATGAAAAGAGAATGATCCGCAATGTTTGGACTGCCATATCTAGGTCAGGAACTGAAGTAGAGAACTTATATTGTTGCCATGTAATCAGTTTCTTGTGCTCTTTGCATGTATGTAAGAATGTTGGTTGTATTTCTTGTGATTTTTAATCTATAAATTTGTAAATATTGCACAACTGTCAATTTACATTTATTCGGACACATACTAAAATTGTATATTTAAATACTTCTTTCATATGATTACTCACAATTTTTCATTTCACACAATGTTAATTATGGTAACAGATGAAAGTAAACATTATTTGGAGGATATCTAGCTACCTAAGTGAGTCATCATCGTATGAAAGAGGACATATCTGAGATATATACAATTATGCATGTCCGAATAAATATATGGTAAATTTGCAGCTGTGCAATATTTACGAAAGTTCACATAAATTAAAAATCACAAAAAATGCGGCCAACATTCTTACATATATGAAAAGAGCACAAGAAACTGACTCCATGACAACAATATCATTCCTCTACATCATTTCCTGGCCTAGATATAACAGTCCAAACATTGTGGATCATGCAGTTTTCCTGTCTGAATAAATGTAAAATGCACAATGCATTTGCGCAATATCTACAAAATTATAAATAACAAATCACAATAAATACAACCATCATTCTTACATACATGGAAAGAGCATAAGAAAGTGATTACATGACAGCAATATCAGTCCTCTGGTTCACTTCCTGGTCTAGATATGACAGTCCAAACATTGTGGATCATGCAGTTTTCATGTCCGAATAAATGTAAATTGGCATTTGTACAATATTAACAAATTTATAAATAAAAAATCGCAAAATATACAACCAACATTCATACATGTATGAAAAGAGCACATGAAAGTGATTACATGACAACAATATCAGTCCTCTGCTTCATTTCCTGGCCTAGATATGGCAGTCCAAACATTGCGGATCATTCTCTTTTCATATCCGAATAAATGTAAATTGGCAGTTGTGCAATATTTACAAAATTATAAATAAAAAATCACAAGAAATACAACCAACATTCTTACATACATGGAAAGAGCACAAGAAACTGACTCCATGACAACAATATCAGTCCTCTGGTTCACTTCCTGGCCGAGATATGACAGTCCAGACATTGAGGATCATGCAGTTTTCATGTCCGAATAAATGTAAATTGGCATTTGTGCAATATTTACAAATTTATAAATAAAAAATCGCAAAATATACAACCAACATTCATACATCTCTGGAAATAGCACAAGAAACTGATTACATGACAACAATATCAGTCCTCTGGTTCATTTCCTGGTCTAGATATGACTGTCCAAACATTGTGGATCATGAAATTTGCTCGCGACACAGTAATATTGGTCAACTTCAAAAAATAATTTCCCAGAAACGGAGCTGAACACCATCCTGAATTTTTCACGAATGAAGGATCTGCATGTCCACAATATATGTGCAAATTTTCATCAATTTCAAAAGATACACATTGTCACTTTTTTTATGATCTTTAGACTCCATTTTCACGATCATGACAAGGAAAACGTCCTTGGAAAACACACTAATGATGAAACTAATCAGGTACTGACTATATGCCTGATGAGCACCAATGTGCCTCAATATAAAACCAGTATAAGTATTATTATATCTTATTCCTACCTGCTGGCATGATGTCCAAAACTTGAGTGAGAATTGGCGTCTGTGCTATATTTACTAATTTTTATATTAGAAACAAAAAATGACTCCATCCAGGTTCTTGCATATTTGGAAAGAGCACAAATAACTGATTGCACAAAAAATATTTCAGCCCTCTAGCTCGTTTCTTGGCCGATATATAACAGTCCAAACTTGGTGGTTCGTGCCGTTTTCTCGCGGTATGTTTTTGGGTCATTAACTTCAACAATTAATATCTCAGTCAAATTTTGAGATATTCTGCTCAAATTTTCACTGTTATTCCTTATATTGCATGTAGTTTATGTACAAAAATTTTCAGAAAAATCCAAAGGGGTGTGATGGCACCCCTGGTTGAGTTGACGTGGAATGACCCCACCATGAAAGTCCTGTAAGTGTAAACATAGCCCATCAGGTTTTCTATTTTGACTGCATGGCTTCAACCTGACTTATTTTACACTGAATTGGTCAGGTGAGATGATCTTTCACCACTGAGCAGCCCTTTTGAGTGGACAAGGTGCAGCAGTTATCTTGAACGAAGTTTCTGTAATGGTGCGGATTCGAACCTCTGACCTTACAGTTTAGCACGATGACCTTCACATCATCACCCTTTTAAAGATGTGTAATCAACTAATCATGCATACATAATAAATTATAGCCATGTCATACTTGTTTACTTGGTAGCAAAAACTGATAGACACACCGCTTATCAGGTATAAAAAACACAGTTAATCAAATTTATGGAATGTATACCTACGATTGTCTATGTCCATATCTACTGAATTTATCTTAGATTGAGTTTAGAAAATTACATAAATAATTACAAAAATAATGATGTTATGTTTGTATGCTAGGTTGATGAGATTAGATCATGTGTCATAATTAATGACAATATACATATAAATCATCGTAATTATTATTATTATTATTATTATTATTATTATTATTATTATTATTATACATATTACATGTAAAAATCAAATTCATGCAGCCGTCTAAATATTTGTAAATGATAGAACCGTGTGTCACAATTGACGTTTGGCCTTGAACGTCAGAAGAAAGCCAGAGTAAGTTGCAAGAGATATTTCACACAAATTCAGCTAATATTTGTTTTGAGTTAAGGTTTCTTTGCAGAGCGGCCGGAAGTCGCTTCATCCATAACTGATTTTATCGTTTTTTCTCTCGCACGGTCCAGTTGAGACTTCCGGAGTCGAGAGCCGTAAAGCCGCTTCGACTACAGTCAGTCACGACTTCTAAGACCGGCTTAGAAGGAAATTCCACGAAGAGATGGATGGCCGCACATCTTTGGAAACGTGAACGTAATGTGCGATGCGAGCGTTGTATTCGTCCCCAGGGTTCGGTGTTTGACGATTAATTCCGAGTGTGCATTGCTGTTTGTAGATGGCGCTGGCAGTCGTGAACTGAATGACGTAAAGGCGGTGAAGGAAGACGGTGAGCAGGACGAGGAAGTAGTGAAGCGTACAACGGAAGAAGAAAAGGAGCTGGAAGAACTGAGACTTGAATTGATACAAGTGAGAAGTTTGGCAATTTATGGTTTCTAGTTTGATTCAAAGCATCGAAATACGCTGCTGGTTTTTTTGCCATCGGTATTGCTTTTGTGCCCTTGGCTTTTGAAACTTGGGTCCAATAAACCAAGCAGGCCTCACATTGATCAATCTTTTTGACTACGGGCTTGCACAAGTATCAGGAGACAACAGAGAGACTGCTTTTCTTTTTCATCACTTATCTACAACTATTCAGCGCTTCAATGCATTCACTTCCTGCAGCACTTTTCATATCGACAAAACCATCTGCGAAGACTAGCGATTCCTCCCATAATTTTTGCAATCCTGAGTGATCATATGTACCTCAGTGAACAAATAATAATGGCAACAACAGTTGACACAGCATTGCTTACACTCAGCAACACATGTACGAAAATTAGACCAGAATAATGCTATCCCTATATTTCGAAATCCTGAGGTATGACATGCACCTCTTGTAAAATTATAATAATAACAATAATTATAACAAAAAAGGGCCTGTCTAGACTTTTGATTTTATATTAGGTGTTAGTGAAGACCATGAGAGTTATTAAAAAACTAATAATATTGATACATTACTCAACCGACCAATCTGGTAGGACCGGCATCAGTACAGGCGGCCATCCGTAAAACCCAGAAATATGCAGGTCTTCCCGCTTCTTACATCTTCCAACCAGTGGCCATGGAGACCCTAGGCCCGCTTAATCCATCAGCTCTGGAATTCATCAATGAGATCGGCAAGCGCATATCATCCATTACTGGTGACAGACGTATAACTTGGTGGCTTTTAAAGGAACTTTCTCTTCAAACCCTGAAGACAAGGCCTGACAATTCCAGACTGGTTTAAAAAAAGAAGAAGATAATAATGATAATAATATTAATAATACTAATAATTATTCCAATGTCTCTTCCTAACAATACAAAGGTTTAACGCAGTAGCGTTCGGGGGCACTTTCTCCAGCCAGGAAATAAATTAATGGGATCATTCTGGAATCATGTTTTATGACAGTACTTAGTTAATATTAAAGTCTTTGAGGGATCCTGTATGTATTGTTGTGCACCTCAGGGTGTAAAAAAATAATATATTGACAATAATAAAAATTTGGTCTGTTATTTTGTCTTTGTTCTTATTGTTTCAACGTTTCCACTTGCAATTGTCTGAAATGCAGGTTCAAGAAGACATTGCGACACTCAAAGCTGTGCTTGGCACAAAGATGAAAGTGGCCGCTGATCTCAAGCGCAAACTTGGCATTACACCGATGGCTGAACTTAAACAGAGTATTCAACACATCAAGGAGTCTGGCACGTGAGTTGTAGGCATCCTCCTTAACAGATCTAAGGGAATGCTTTCTGCTTGAATGAAGCTATAGATGTAGTCTGAGTAAATGCCTTTTGTTATTACAATCGTAGTACTAGTGAATTTATATAGCGCCGCTTCAAGAGAAATCCCTCAGGGGCGCTTCCGTCCTGACAGCACCAGACCACGTTCAAAGAGAATTGTTTTCAGACTCTTGTGGAAAGGGGCAAAAAAGACCAAGAAGTTCATTGCAGAAAGATGGATTGAACTTCTTCTGCATGTTTTATGTTACTATATATAATTATGTTTAACATGTGTAGTAATAGATTGTTACATATCTGAACATTTTTGCTCATAATTATCTCAGTGTGGTTATTGAGGTAGCCTACAATAATTTTGCCCCAAGTGTTAGCAGAATGATCTGAATATTGGATAGAATTTCAGTTGCTTTATGAAATTGTGTAACGCTGATGTCATCCTGAGCTGAAGAGATAATGGAATATTTTATTATTGTTGATGGCTTTTGTGCCAAAGTGAGACCATAGTTAGGCCCCCATCCATATATTGCCTATGCCCAAAAAAATCGGATTTCGACTCACTCCCCTGCTGCAACTGGTACATTTTGTGGACCACAATTATGCGTACATATAGATAAGCTACCCCTTATAGTTTACCAAAGTTAATTAGCTAAAGTCATATATAAAACATTTATTTTACCGTTGGCAACTATTTATTTTGTTAAATATCATATTTGCTAACTAAAATTTGTTAACTGTTATGGTTTACTGTTCAGATCTGAACAGAATTTAATTATAATTGTGATCAAATGCCATCGGTTGACTATAGGATAATACAGAGTTATAAATAGGTGATTGTGGATGTCACAACATGACTATATTTTGCGTGAGGGCATTTTGCCGAGATCCCGTTCAGCCATATGCAAATCACTTAAATCCGGTGATCCTCTCTGTGTTTGCGTTATACATGGACAGCCCTCATATCGAATGGAATGCACTGTATGGCTACAGCTAATACAGAAATTAACCGGAACGAATGTTATTTATGTATATGTATTAGAGGTTCTCTCGGGTAGAACTGATGCCTCGGAGTTTGGAGGTAATAGAGAGGAATGGTATTGCGGCTTTCAATTCATATCTGGACTCAGTGTTTTATTGACACATTTGGTGTGTGGCGTTTGCGGCGTGTGCATTCTCATTTTACAATCAGTCCGCTCGTTGCTCGGCACTTCAATTCCATTCCTATTGATTTCTTCTTGCTGGCAGTTCCAAAGGATTTTTATCAATCCTGCTTTTCCCATTCGGCTCACCTACTGCGGTTCTTTATCATCTCTCATCCCTGACCTCTCTGGATTGCTTATTAAACTCGCGTACTCATAAAATGATCTTCTTTAAGTTTTTTCCATTTCCACTTTCTCACTGACGTTTATGATTGCTTATTGAACTCGGGTACTCATAAAAAGTTCTTCCTTTAATTTTTTTCTATTTCCAATTTGTCACTGACGTTTCTTATTGCTTATTAAACTCAGGTACTCATAAAATGATCTTCCTTTAATCTTTTTCCCCTTTCATCATTCTCACTGCCATTTCTTATTCCCAATCTGGATTTCAATATCAGTTTGAATTTGCCAGATCTTCAGCAAGAGCAGAGCGTCACTTTATTTTTGTTATGTTCGTTGCTTTACCTTGTAATAAATGATTTCCGGCTCAGTTGTTACTGGCTAAAATTGATGTGATGTAGCAGGACACTTGTAAATATATTTCATGTCTCAAGAGCCTTTCAGAAGCACTGGTAATGTTGGTAATTTTGTATTATTGGTAAAATGGCATTGGTGTGTTAGTGTTGGCTAATTTGAATTGTCTGAATTTTGATTAAAGCTTTTATGGGATTCATTATTTTACAATTCTAGAGTTTGAGCAAAGGTATAGTTAGAGCCTAGATATGCATTTAGAGTTGTTATATAAAATAATTGCTCTGCAATGTCACTAATTTGTCTTTTTTTAATTTAAATAAATGACTTCTCGAAGCAAACAATTTTACAGCCAAATCATTTGCATTATATTGACTTCTGTTTTAATTCATTACATGTCTGGAATGGTCAGCATGAAGAAAAACATTGTCTTCACAAAATGAAGTCAGCTTAACTATCTTATCTTATTGTGAGGTTTTCGGTCACAGTTTGTGTGGATATTGGTAATTGTCTGTGAATTGGCATTAAAGTTTTGCATCCAGTTTTGTTGTCTCAGGTACCAGAAGACAAATGCTGCATTCCGATCATTTGGTGCGTTTGCATCCAGAAAAATGGGAACATTTCGGTGAGGTTACATTTCGTAAAGGATGAGGTGGAGATTCTAAAATAAAATAATGTACTTTTCTTTTCGTCAATTGCTTTACATTTATTGCTATTCTTTAGATGTGATTACTACGAACGTTAGATTAGTTTGCTCAACATACACACACACGTGTTTGTGTGTGTGTGTGTGTGTTTGTGTGACCGCACATGGGCTACCTGGTATATGTTGTGATTTCAGCAACGGTATCATTTTGCCATTTTTCCACTTGAGTGCCGAAGTCTTTATGAGACTGTGCCGCCGTAACGCTAGTATTGCTAATGGCTTGTGCGTCGATTCAGAATTCACTTACCGCGATATAATGAGTCCTGACGCACATTTGCGTCTACTGTTGAACGATTCTCTCGCGCACAACTGCACATCCCGTCTCCAGTTCTCAAGCCATTATTATTCTTCGTGGCGGCTTCGGTTTATTGCAGCCCTTTTGATCCTCGCGAATTCTCGTTATTGGCAAATGGTGTGTATGGCTGTGCATTGCCTTTTGGTCATCGTTCCACGAATGAATAGTCGGCTGCTTTATCGGTCGAGATATTGATTACACGTACTTGGGAATGTTTGCTGCTCTGTCGTTCCGCTGTTTTTGGCTTCTGCCTGTCTGATTTCGACTCCGTGTTTGATAGGATTTTTCTGGGAATCTATCATGCACAATGCACAGATGGAAAGAGGATATTGCTTACATTTCTTGACTGATTTCTTTCGTTTTGGAATGTTGAAAAAACCTAGAGCAAATTTTAATCATTCATTTTTCATTTCAGAATGATGAAAGTAATTTAAAAGTATCTTGTAAACTAGTGAAATTTTTTTAAAGGTATTTTGAAAATCTTTGCAATGTCTTCTCTGAGTTTCGTTATTTAAGAATTTTGAAAATATTTACAGTGTTTTGAACTAATACACTTCTGTGCATGAATCATGCAATGTGTGTCTATAGTCCTCAGTTTTTTTTATATCATTGTGCACTGTGCAGTGTATTTAATTGTGATTCAAGAGTGTATCAATGTTTGGAGGTTGGGCATTTTAAAGGCCTTGTAGTTTGTTGATGAACAATAGCTGTATTTCATGCTTTTAACCAACTTATTTAGTGTTTTTAAATCATTTACGGAACTTTTAATTTGATTGTGTGACCTTTTGTAGAAATTCATCTATGTTCAAGTCAGTGGAAGAGAAAGTTGGAGGTGCTTATGGCACAGTCAAGGTCAGTAGATACACAGAGTTCTCATTAACGTAAGGTGGGGTATTAAATAAATATTTCGAAAACATATCTTATGTCCGTCGTGGTGTGATCCTTATGTCGAAGGAGATTTTCACTCATGTGTTGGCATGTCAATTTTGCTCGAATTGCCAAGAAGGCAACCAAGCAATCACTGCAGGTTTGTTAAACGTCTGAATAGCAAAGTTTTTACTGTTGCTGTGAGATCACCTTCCAGATCCTGAGGTTTCTATATATCACTCTGATCCTTGTGGAATTATTTGTCATCAAGAAGTTTAACATGTTAAGTCATGTTTTTCTTAGTGGTCTTAGTTTTGCAGACTGTTTTTTTTAGTTTAGTGCCTGATAAATTTTTATATAATGCCACCCTTCAGTGTCCATACTCAGGGGCTCTACAGACTCGGGTCAAGTAGAAAAAGCTGTTTAAGCTAGTATTTTTGAAGGCTTTTGGGAAATTCTGAGCAGTGTGCAGATTGTTATTATTACTGCAGATAAATTATATAGTATCAGAAGAGTGGTTAGTCAATTGTTAGGAAAAGATCTTTTGAAAACAATTACAAATAATAAGTTTTGAAGTGATTCTTAAAGGAAGAGAAAAAAATTCAAACTCAGATACACAAGTGCGATATAAACATGCATTTGCTTTAAAACTGAGTTAACTAAGACAATTGGTTAAACTAATTAACTATTATTGTTTAAGACATTGTCATGGGTCATGGAGTTTATAAAATCAGGCTTTATGGAATAATATAATTATATCGCGATACATAGATACATGTCTTTGTAGCCGGTTCCTCTGGTTTATATGGTAAGTTTCGGCAGCGTTTGACTCGACCTTATTCCGTAGAACTTTGATTATTCCTGCAGCTTGGCTTATTAGAAGAGTAACCTATAGCAGTTGTTGTTGATTATTTGGTGTAACAGGTACCTGTAGGTCTAACATACATGTCTTTAAACTCTTGTTATGGCATTGACTTGTTCCTCTGGTCTGAGTTTGATTCATTTATGAAATGTACATTTGAGTTAACGTTACAAAGAGTCTTAGGGCACCTTGTACGTAAATGGGTCAGATTTGTTGCTCGATGTTGTTGGTTTTTGGTCTCTCTAGGTTCCGCTTGTTCCATACTTTGCGCTTTCAGTGTGTGTCCCAAATGCTTCATTCATTCAATGCTTTTGTTTTTGACAGTCACATATCATCCACTGGCATTTGAAAACAACTGTGTTGAAGTGATTTTCTGTGCATTGCTCATAGCTTACGGAAGGCTCGTGGAATTATTAGCCATGCACGAGTCTTGTTTATGGCTCCAGTTGGAGCTGTGACTCTATAACATTTGTTTTCTTAGTGAAGAGCTGTATATAGCAAATCAGGAAGAAAGAACAACAAACTTTGTACAGTTTCTGACGCTTTTGTTTTAACATTGTCTCACTGGTTGAGACAGTGATAGATGGGTAGATGGGTAGAGATGACCTATAGATAGGTCATGCTGTTTGGACTCATTCTGATGAGTTTATTTGGTTGTGTGCATTAAAAGAAGCCTTCATATAGGTACCATGGTAAATTGGTAATGCATATGACCATCCAGCCACACGTTAAGCCCTGCCTTATGCCACAAAGTGCGCTGGTTCAATTGCCACTTCAAACAATCATAGGATAGATAATCATAACATTGTCCTTTGTGTATAAGATCTCCTTGAGTACTCTCATCCGTTTGTCTTTTTGCAAGATGGCAGTGATACATAAATGTCAAAAAGTGAAGTACCAATTACCATAATTGAATGTTTTAGCTGCAAATCTAAAGTGTCCTTGCTGTCAGGCGATGCTGGTATTTTGCCCATCCGGTGTAAATCAGCTGGTGAATAATCTTGGTTGCCATCTGCCTCATAGCACTGGTTTATTGATGCATGCAGGCCCTCGGTTTTGCTGTCCTTCTCACGGCAATCCTTCTGGACATTGGCTGGCATTGCTTATGGGGCTGCATACTTCAGACACAGTGGCAACAGACGAATCCCTCAATTAAATGAGAGTGGAAAGTCTTCCTTAGGCTGAAATTGTGGGCAGGAAGGGCATGGTTGGCCCTGGTTGGGGAATGGGTTTAAGACGAAAAACCCGAATTTCCCGTGCAACACCAGGTATCCCACTCAAGTAGTACCTTTGTGTAGTACTTGTTCTCAGCCACAGTGTGGTGATGCCTGAAATGTAAATACGTGCAAGTATTAAGTGTGAGCCAGACTTTCTTACTTGTTTTTGCAATGTTAACAGGGATGCAAACAGAACAGAATCTTGTCACATCTATTTGTTGTAGACTTCATGGAATATGACACCATAGTCAATGTTAGGCCTACTTGATAAGCTTGCCAACGATGTTGGACTCTTGGGCTTTCTCAGTATCTATGTGAACTGTGAAGCTTTGGAATGCGTGTTTTTATAACAATTCAATGTCTTTTGATGTCGTTCGACTTTAAACTTAAAACTATCTTAACTTGCGTTTCCAACACAACTTGTTTCTTATTTCTGTAATCTATTTACTGTCAACCAAACTTCTGCCGTGGATTGTGATTTTTTTTATAACAATTTCACTCAAAGAAGCTGCAGACTGTTTTGAGTAGATTGGTAACGGTGTTGTAGCTCTAGGGCCTAGGCTACTGTATTTGCATATAGATAGATTATAATTATGGCCTTCTGCTAACTCACCTCTCTTACCTTGCATTCTCGATGTTAACTGTTGGTTGTGTAATGATAAAAAACCTCTATATTCTGTCAGTTAGTTAGTTAGTTATTTCTCACATTTGCTATAGTGCCCTATAGTGCTCTGTCAGCTTACTACTCAGAGGTGCTCCCGACTACATTGCGGACACTGAATCGGAGCTTCACGCTGAAACGCACGTGCACTTACCAATGAAGGAACTTGATCAAAGTCCCTACGCGACGGCTTTAGGTGGATTCGAACCTGGAACCCTCTGGCTCCAAAAGACCAAACACACCACTACACCACCGCACCCACAAAATGTCACTTTTCAGAGGCAATGATGACCTGTGAACAGGTCACACACATTTAGCTATGAGTTTAGTTTTTTTAAGGCTTGCCTGACGAGATGATAAGCTTGTTTTTTTGTTCTGAAGGTGATCTGTTGTGTTTTGCATTTACCAGCAGTCACGATCCATGGGAAACATACAATCGCGCATGGTAGGATAATAACCGAATCGGTTACCATCTCCTTTCATCCATCCTTCTTTCTTCGTGTCTTAGTCCATTGCAGTTTCATTTGAAAATTGTTATACCTGTCGTTTCTTTGTTATTAGTTGTGACGTAATTTTTGTTGCTATATTTAGTCATTACGTCATTTGGTTCTATGTTTAGTTGCATGTTGTTGCCCGTTTCCAATCTTGCACAATAACAATTATGTAGGCCTACGTAATTATAATGTGACATCAATTGACTTTAATAAATCAATGGAAGCAGGCAATGGCTCCAGCATAAGCACAAACTCTGTTATTAGTAGTGTGTAGATTGTATGTTATGTGACAATGGGCTATTCAATTGGCACACTGGGTCTGTGAAAACCTGATGAGTGGGGGTTTGAGCCCACTGAGGTCACTCTGTATAATGACCCTGGGCAAGATGTAGGTTCTCACTTTTACTTTTTTGTAATCATTTATTCTTTTGGTGTAACCTAAGTCTTGTGTGATTGGTTTGTAAACTTATTTCTCTTGCGCTAACCTTGGTTTTTTTAAATTAATGTTTCCCTGTGATGAATTATTTTAAACTGTTTTTGAGTGTTTTATGTAAAGTTTTAAGTCTGATCACAACCTGGTTTCTTATTCAATTTTGTCTTACACTTTAATATGTAATTAAATACATGGAAAACTATTTTTTTCGTCATCAATAGGTTAAGAGGCTAAATAAAATAACTACAAGACTGAAAATAGTAACCAATGACATTTTGGTTTTGCGTTTTTTAACATAAATAGTTTTCCAGTCTCTGAAGCTTTGTATAAATTTCTCAATTATCAGAAGATAATAACGAAGAGAGGTTTGTATTTAGAGATTAAAATACATTACATGTATAAAATACATGTGAATAAGTAAGCAATTTATTTTTCAGAGCTTCCACACTGTGATGCCACAATAGCAGAAGTCAGCTCAAAAGCAGCCTGTAAATTATGCATAAGTCAAAGGTGAAGCCTAAGATCAAAGCGAATATAAAATTGTAGATAGGACATGCACTTTTATCACTTCAATTTGTTTCTAATTTTTTCTCTCTCATTAAGCCTTAGTATTGTTTAGGGGCCGATGACTGCTCTGCCTAGGGGCCCGGAATTTCTTTCGTCAGCCCTGTGTACAGTACTTGTTTTGCAGTTTCTCTCATTGTCTTTGCTTTGTCTGCAGACTACAATGTCATCTAGTCGATCTGAAAACAATGTGGCAGAAATGACAATGCATGCGACCGACCCAATTGATGACGAAGCGAAGGAAGTTGAGGAAGCGTACAATGCCATCTCCAACCCTTATGCTGGTCAGCCGCTCTTCAGCTAGCACTTCTCTACCTTTTTCATTATTATAGTATCGTATTGTATCTAAAAATCTATAGAGCACCTCTTGCGGCTTCGATTATTCATATATGCTTTCAGTACAGAAACCCTGGAAAAAGAAATTTCTTCAGAGGGCGAGAGGATGTGGGGGGAAGAGCCTAGACATGAGTTTTAGCTCATTAGAGAGAGTTGAAAGCCATGCCATGTGGAGGGATGTATCACAGTGGCAATCATAATTGTAATCTCTAGGTTGCTGCAACAAGCTATGTTGTGGACACCAAATTATTGACATAATGCTCAGTCAATGGGTGTAGACAACTTTATTCCAACTGCACCATGCATTTGTATTTTTCTTTAAAAAATTGCAGCCTTGACCCCACTCTTTTCTCAGTGAAAAAAAGCTGAGCACTGTTATTGACAAGATCCTCACAACCATTGACTTGGTTGATTGATGCAGTTTAGGTTCTAGGTATGAGCCATACTAACCCAAGATATTATGTATGTGTGTGTGTGTGTGTGTATGTATGTATTATGTATTTATTTATGTATGTATGTATGTATGTATGCATTGCATGTGTATGCATGCATGCATGTATGTATGTATGTATGTATGTATGTATGTATGTGTGTGTGTGTATGTATGTAACAGTATGTATTTGGCTACTTGCTAAACACACTTTAAGAATCTCACAGGTGTGTTTAGGATGGCAGCCTACCAGGTGAAGATCTTAATATGTGTAAATGTCAGATGTATTTGCACATCTTTGATTTAACTCTTAATACGTGTTTGTTGTAAAATTTAAATAGTCTTGTTGTTAATTGATAAAAAAGCCTGTTTGATACCTTTTGGAGCAGATGGGTAGTGGGTATAGTCGAGGAAGGAATTTATGAGCTTCTAATACTTGGAAAATATAGCACGAAGAGTTTTAAACTACGGAAGTCAGAAATGTCTGTGTGTTTTGTTTTCAGATATGTGAACGCTGACAACAATGGAAACCGCTGAGTCATTCGAACACTCCGACATGCCATTCAGTTGCGCCTCTTAGGACTTCAGACTTGACGCTAAACATAGTCACTCGCATAATATCAGGGCGGTTCTTCTTTATCAGCAGTGGTGTACACTGTACACGACTTTGATAGCCAAGGAGTGTCAGGTACCTGGTAGATATTGGGGAATTCTAGCATAGTAAGCTTCCTTATGATTAAATGGCCTGGGAGGCATCTTAAGTTTCCTGATTGGGGTGTGGAGCAGAGCTCTGGAAGTCAATGCATTTGAAAGCATTCATGGTGAAATTGAGCATATTTAGGCTACTTGTTTTAGCTCCAAATGACTAAGGAGTCTGAGAGAGTAGTTACACTCCCTTGGCAAGGTCTGGGATGGCTGTGCATTTGGAAGCATTCAGTGCAAAACTTTAAGCATATTTTAGATAAAAATTTGATGGACTTTCTTACCTGGATGAAACTTTAAGGGTCCAAGACAGCATTGACACAAGACCCATAATAAATGGGAATCAGAGGAGCCGTACACTCTTCCCCCCTCCCCCAAGCAGGTTAGTAAATGGGGCACTGGTTTGTCAGCTTCATCAACCGATCCTTAACACGCTGACCGCCTACTACGAGATAACTCGTAGTACAGCCAGTCATTTAACATGGCATGTAGGCGGTCAATGTGTTAACAATACCCCTCAGAAGCAAACAAAACCCGTTGTACTGTACTGAAATAAAACTGGCCAGGAATCAGATACTTGAGAGCAGGCTGGGAATCAATCTTTATTGTGTGAAACCCGTATCCGTCACCACAGAAGTTAAAAGTTTGCTAACAGAAGTCTCACCAGACATGTTGAAATCCGATGTTTTATTGTGGTGGCCTCAGAAGGATCCAGACCCACTGACCAAGTATGCCATTATTCATCTTTTTTGTTTGCTATTGTAGTTCTTCATAAATGGGCTTGCTATTTTAACCACTTGCCGTATTTATTTATATCTCTGGTTAGTAATGAAGTGGTTAGTATGCTGAGCTGTCCAATGCTAAGGCCAAAGGTGTTTAGAGCTTTATAAATACTGCAAATCTTAGCTACAGCATGAACTACGCAGTGACTGTACACAGTCGGTGGAAAGACAAGACGGTGAGAAAGTACAGCCACCAACCTTCATATGTCGAGGCTAAAAAAGCGAAGTTTTAAGCACTTCATACTGTTCACTGGTCACTTGAGGTTTGCTGGGGCGGTTTTTCTTCATCAGTCTTATTATGAGTTTATCTCATGTGTGGGAGTCTTGCTGTCATTTTATTAGTATGTAGTTTGGATTTAATTGTGCACTCTTAATGTGCTGTTACATTCCCAAAGATGTTAACATGTTACCATGTTATACTGTTAACTCGGCCTGCAAACAGATCTGCAGTTTAGTGCTAAATATATTGGCTTTTTCTGCATTTTTGTCATTTGCACGCAGTCTGGTTTACCCGCCATATCACAAGCTTGTTCTCCAATGACTTTGGCTTAATGACTTTATTTTGTAATATGCAATTCTGTTAAGTTCTGCTTTAAGCTGTTTTCATGAATGAAGCGATGTTTGATATGTAGCACCAGCAAATTCAAAGCATTTTGTAACTACATTCTTTCTTACATTCATGACCTTGGGAGTCAGTTTCTATTTATTCTAACTCTGGTCTTTCGGTATGTACATTGAGTCAAGTTTCTTTCCATCTTACTTTTATATTGATATAGCTTGAATTCCATTAGGGTATGTATCATCTTCTACATTCCGTTTAAGTACCGTTTGAGTTTGTTTCCTGTTTCTCTTCTCCTGTATTTATTAGAAAACATTTTGAAAGTTGTTTCAAGCCATGATTTTAATCTGTGATTGTTGTACGCCTATTTATTCACTAGTAACCTTTCGGTTATCAATTGCTTTCTTCGCTAATGATAGATACTCTGTTGTTCTAGTCTGAATAAAGCTGTGAGATGCGATCAATGATCATAGAATTGTTGCACATTGGCATCGCATAAGTGGTGTCCTGCATTTCATTATGCTCCCTTTTGTACCTTTTCTAACCAGGAAAACTGTTGAAGCCCACTTGAAGACTTGTGGACATGTAAAGATGGTTCCATATGGTTTTCTTACGTCGCTGATTTCAAAGTATTATCATGTTCTTGCTGAGTAATTATTATGCAGTAGAGATGTATGTACAGAAGTACATGTAAGTCTGGCACTTCAAATGAGATTCAATACCGATTAATTACTACTCTGCATGTCATTTTTCCTAGACACAATATACACCGTGATTCAATAAAAACTAAGCCAAATTGTTTTTCGTATATCTCCAATGCCTGATAACATATCAAGCTAAAATTTTCCAAATATTTCGAGAATTGGACCAATAATATGATTCCAAAATTTCACGAGATAAAGTTGAACGGGTAAAAAGATATGAATATTTAAACTTCATATGCCGAAATTTCAGTTTACAAGCAATTTTCTGTCAGATTCAATAAAATGTTTCCTTATTATCTCTAATGCCTGATGATTAATCATTCTAAACTTTTCCAGGTATGTAGAGAATTGAACTAACAATACGATTCCAACAGTATGGTTTTGATTATTTAATTAATTAAGATGTTCAAAATGTCCTCCTCCTGCTTGCACGCAAACCTGGAGGCGCTGGTGCCATGCATTGGCAACAGCATCGTCGATTATCCTCTGGTCCAGGTCATCCCACACTTCAAGCAAGCGTTGCTTCAGATCGTTTATATCACGGATAGTTGTTTGCTAGACACGGTCTTGCATCATGCATGCTCCACACTCTATAGTCGACAGGATTCAAATCTGGGCTGTTCGGAGGCCATAATGTGGGAGAAATTAAGTCTGGGGTCTCTCTTGTCAGCATTTCGATGGTTTCCTTGGCTCTGTAGGCTGGCGCTATTCTGTTGAAAAAGAAAACAGCCTTCTGGGGCTATATATTTCTGATAACAGGTGGAAGATGTTGTGACAGCAGAACATTGCGATAATATACTCCGTTAATTTTACCCCAGGATCCCTGAAGACCAAAATTGGGAACTATCAAGCATCGAAACCGCAACGAACACCATAACAGACTTGCTGAAAACTGACATTTCTGTAGATGAACTTGAAATATTTATATATTTCTATCCGTTCAACTTTACGACATGATATTTTGGAATCCTATTCTTGGTTCAATTCTCTACATAATGTGGAAAATTTTGGTATGATTGATTAACAGGTATTAGAGATATATGAAAAACAGTTTGGCTTACTTTTTTATTGAATCTGACAGAAAATTGCTTGTAAACTGCAATTTCTGCATATGTAGTTTAAATATTCATATCTATTTACCCGTTCAACTTTTTTTCATGAAATTTTGGAATCATATTTGTGGTCCAATTCTCTAAATATTTGGAAACTATTAGCATGATATGTTATCAGGCATTAGAGATATACGAAAAACAATTTGGCTTAGTTTTTATTGAATCACGGTGTATGTTCATAAAATTGGTTATGTTATAGCTTATGATCTGTAAGTGATTTTCCCCATGACAAGTAACATCTATATAATGGACACATTGGATGCTTTTAACTTAACTGACTCTAGAGTTGGCGTGTTTTATTACAGATTTTACTTTGTTACTTAGAAACTTCCAATATTGACAGTTTAAATATTTGTGGGCCAAAAACAATGGTTTACATACAAAAAGTAATGGCTTGACACCCATGCTACTTGACAATTATTGCTTTGGCATCTATACGCTGCTGTTGCAGAAATGTTTATGTGAAGTATCAAATGATGTTGATAAAATGTCATATTATTCCTGCTTCTGAGTTCTAAGTCCGTAAACAAACGTGTGAATAACAATCATGTTTTTGCTGTACAACGTTTACGGGTGTTGTATTTTATCTTTGAAATATCATGTTTGCCTCAATTTTTCGATGGTTGCATAGAACAAATAAAGAAATTATGTGCATACGAGTAAATAAACTGAACAACATTCCTTCTAGCTTGCTTGCATCATGTGTTCTTGCATTTGATCAATGTGTTCTATGGCATATTAGCCTAGTATTTATATGAAAATGGTTGCTTAGTTTCAGAACGTGTTTGCAATTTATTTGATCTGTACAGAGTCTGATTGTTTTGTTAGTGTTTTTGGTGTTTAAAAATTCATATTGTAGATCATGTCTAAACAACATGTTGCAACAACGTTCAGGTTGCTATTTGTGAATCACTATACAATCTCCAAAATTGACTTTCCTTCCATAAGAAATGTGATTTCAATTGGCAACCTTGATGCAAGATTAACAGCCAGGGAGTCTACCATAGAGAATGCCTAAAAAATTACCTACTTTAGATCCGTGTTGTTGGCATTTGAAATATAACTATATGACTCTTCGTATGGGAACATTTGAGCTGCAACCGAATGTAAGGCCCCAGATTATGTTATGGATGTCCACATTAGACATAACTCCCAATTTAATTGTTTTGGTGCCTCTCCCTCTTTGGATGACCTTAATGAACGACCAACGTTAACACCGTCATTGAACAGCAACTACATACAATGAACGATCCCAAAAGGTACCGGTATTTTTAATTATGCCTTCTATGACTATATTGATTAATAATTCTTCTTCAGTATAGGAAGAGCCTATACTTATGCTGCACATGTTGTTGCCCTCAATTGAACTTTTTCCTCATTTTGGTAGACTGTCTGCAGCTTTGTTAAATTTTATGGGCACAAGCATAGCAATATTTACTGCAGTACTCTTCTGGAGGTCACTTAGTCCGGCAATGTTTTGTACTGAAACGTTACCACATCCGTCCATAATTTTATCAAAACATCCGATCCCCAAGTCTTGTGCAATCCCATGATGATGCATTTCTTTACCAAGCACACATGCATGTACAAGAAATTAAGAAGTATTCTTTGTAAATAAAATGGATATTAAATTTTGTTGGCAGTAATATAGAGTAAGGAAAATGCTAATTGGACCTATGAATTGTGTTTATAGTACATTGACTTGACTGGGAGAAGCGAGTCTATTATGTTATACCAAAAGCACCTAATAGGTGCGGTTTGTGTGTTGTTCCCTGTTTGTGTTAGCATAACAGAATTTTCAACTAGTAGTTCAACTGAACTGCTTTTATAATCTAATTTAGTGTATTTCTTTAAAGAGATGCAAGGGTAATCATACTGCATTCCACAGAACTAGTGTACAAAATTATTTAAGAGTTGGCGTGCTTGCTGTACATTCTATCTAGCTTTCGTTGTTTTCAGCATACAGCGTATGGATGATGGCAAAACAATGATGTGCATGATGTATTCTTTATCAGGACAATTCCAATTCTCTGCCCAGAACATCCACACCAACAGCAGAAAGTTTCAAAATGCCGGTCAATCTGAATTGACCGATTTTGTGTGCAGTGCATAGACATCAGTTTATAGTCTCTTGACATTCCAGTTTATTTAAAAAATGTTAACAGATGTTGCTTACATGTTACACTGGATTTTATAAGAAACATCTTTATTTGGAATTTCAGTTATTCTTAAATTTATTGTTATTATAATTATTATTAGCAAAGTTGCTTCAGAACATGCAAATTGTTCTACGGTCTCTTCAGTTGAACTAAACACCTCATCATCATCAATAGTCTCTACTATGCCATTCGTGCGGAAGAGCCACGACGGCTCAATGACCACCTCCATCTCGCTTGATGCTCCATTTCTGTACTTGACAACTCCTGCATTAATGCTTCCTCGAACTGAAATCACAATCATCAACAGATATCCAAATAAAATTACATTCCAAGATTTGTTTATAGTTCTAGAATTTGTATTCATGTCAACACACAGCATTAACACACAAGTTATTATATTTTAAAGATGTTCCGACTTAACTAAATTTGTGCATTGCCATTATCTTACAAAATCTTCTACTGCACGTTACTTTGGTTATAACAAGCTACTGCAAAGTTACTTCAAAAGCATTCCCTACTAGAGGCATTTTATAAACGATTAAATACAATACAAGAACACATTATAAGTAATGTGGTGAAACACAATACCCCCAACCCCCAAATACAGTTTAAAGCAATCTCTGACTTAAACACTACATATAGTTTACAAACCTTCTTGCTGCAATATGGCTGAGCAACTTCTGACCAAACAAAAATGTTGGTATCCCAATTAAGCCCAAGTATCGCAGTGTTGTGAACATGTTCAACTTCAGGAAATAGCAGGTGTACAGGCCAAAGATGGCTGCAAAAACAAACAAAATCTCCGTCAAATGCTATAGTCCTTTGGTAAAAATGTTATACGTGCACATGTATCAAGCAAACATGTACGTTTTGATAGGGTTCCTATAAACCATTTGGCTGTAGTCTCTCTTGGTACAATGGTCAGTATCAATCCAAGGGTTTGCTTGTTCTTTCCAACTAAAGGTCAACACTGTCTAGCTAGTAACCCAAACTCCAGGGTGGAAGAGTTCCAAAGTGTGGCAGAGCTGAATGGTGGTGTGAGACTTTGATAACAAACATACCAAGATGATACACAGCACTCAAAAACATTGGCAAAATAACTCCAACAGTTATAACTATGTCATACTAGAATTCCAAACAAACTAGTTGTAGTTGAACTAAATCAACATGTGACACTAACTGATAAAGAACCACATGCTAGATAAATATGAAATGCTAGAAATAATAGTTGAAATAATTTTCTATTGTTGTTAGCTTCTGAGCAGCTTATAATGGTACCCGGCAGTTTTATCAGTGACTATAATAGTTCATACAAAGTAGCATAAATTTGGTTTGTGCTTCTGGGTTTAAGCTTGCCACCAATTACAGCCACTTTCAGAGCACCTCCTATTTTATAAAGGCTACAAAGTTCCATGATGGAGAAAATACCATACTAGGAAATGAAGTAACAGGCCAGTGACTATCAACTGTGCTAAACAACTTGTATTAAACTGTTGTATTAAACTATAGCGCTATAGTTACCTGTGAGACCCACATGAAAACCGATTGCACTGAGTGTGAATGGAAAGTTGGAAATGTTCACTCCAATCTTCAGCCACTATTAATAAAAACAATCCAATTCTATTCAATTATATCAAAACATTGCTTTACACAACCAAAAATACAACAATTACTAATTAATCCAAGTGGGTAGCTGCTTTGTTATGCTGCCAACAAGCACACCTGCCAATCAATACAATTTACTACCTGCTTAAATCCTGAAGAATAAAAGGCTAGGATGAGATTGTCTTTATGCATCATCTTCCACCTTGTGACCATGCTTCAATAATGGCAGGTAGCAAAATACTGTAGTACTGTATCATAGTTGAAAATTTGTAAAGCACGGCTTACAGCATAAGCTATTCAGAGGTGCGTGCTGGGAGTGTAACAGCCCCAAGGAAACAAGAAGTCCAAGCAGTGAGCAGATGAGGGAGATGCCCCTGGTAAAATCTTAAGAGCGTAAAGGGAGAAAGGTCATTCCAAGGGGAAGGACCCACAATAGCAAAGGTGAATTATAGTTGGCCATGTAGCAACCTTGCGTGAGGGTCAAAGAGATCAACTGTGCAGCCATCACCCATCACCTTTTCCAGCCCCAGTTCGTTGAGATATGGACTATAATTTCGTAGATATTTCCAACTGATAAAGCGTCATGTAATTTATGCAATACATTTACACAATTATTTATGTAGAACATTTTCTAAACACTGTTTTGGCACAAGATTAATAAATTCAGTTCAAAATCAATGATTTTAAGTGACAAACTGGCCATTGCATAGCAGCAATTAAATAATGGATAGCAAAATGTACTTCAAATCTTGTTTGCACATAACCAACCAGATCTAAATCTAAAGCGTACGCAACAATATCACTTCCACCATAAGATGACATGTAGCTTACCAGGCCAAAGAGAATAATAACTGGAACCACGAGGAGAGCAGTGAAGAGATTTGAGACTAAAGCTGGAGGACGCTTCTCTGGTTCCCGGAAAAGATGCTGCACGAAAAAACAAAAGCATAACTTAGCATGCATCCACATTGCTGATTTCAACCATCAATGATATGTCACAGATAATACTGCATATAAATTTACAAAGCATATCTAACTAATCAATAAATTCCACAAAATGATGCTAAAAATCAACCCAATACTTCTGCCCGGATAATTGGTCAATTCAAACTCTAACTTCGATATTAGCGGCCACGAAATCATCAATTCTGTCATTTTATCGATATTATGGAAAACATTTACCAAACCAATGTTGCATTCTTCTTAAGTCTAGCAAACAACCAACTTAACATATAAAAAATTTGCTTGCTCAGTTGCACAACATACTGGATAGCATCCACAAATCAAGCAGGAAAGCCACATACTCAAAATTCCTTGTAAAAATTACTTCCAAAGCACTACACTAGTAGAAACAATGAAAAGCATGGTAACAGTGCTACATGGATTTTGAATTGCATCACAATTTCTGCACCATTTTTAGCCTAACACACACCTGTCATCTATATTATAGATTAACATTTAACTTATTTAATAATCAAAAGTCTACTCAGTTATAAATAGCCTACCTTAATCTCTGGCTTTTTGCTGTACCGATACTGATCTGCAGTGGAAGGAACTTGGTCATCTTGGAACGTCAGCTGGACATCAGCCTAAGAACAATGGTTTTCAACATCTATAGACATTATCAATCAAGCATCCAAACATAAGTGAGGGTGTATTTAACAGAAGATGATTATAATCAATCATGTCTGTTATACATGCAGCATAGCATTCGGTAGCATCATTAAAACATGTCACGTTAGTAATGTACAGCAAATGTATGAATGCTTTCACATGCTTCCAGATGCCAAGATGGTTGAATGGCAATACAAAGGCATGAAGAACAGAAAGATGTGGGTTCAATCCCCACTTGCCCTATGATGAGGTCTCAGCCTTCCACTCCCTAGGGGCAATGATAGAATAAGCAGTCTAGCATGCCTCCATACAGCAATAAAATCAGCTCTTGTTCAACTATTATATCATTTGTTCATATTCTGAATTACAACCAAATATATAAAAAAAATATGATTCACATAAAGTTATATAGGGAATGCTATAATGTCAAGAAAACAAGAACTTTGATTCATTCAAAAAACCATCTCTAGTAGAGCAATGCAAGGTATCTCAAATGTGAAACATATGAATATTCCACGTCCTTAGGTAGAGCATACTCAAACAGGAATTTGCATGCACAACAATTTAAGTCTATAGATATGGAAAGCTTACCAGCAACCAGTTGATTGGATTTTCAATGACAGCATCCCCAACAATTAAGTCCAACGTATATTTGCCAGAAAGACTGTTGAAATCCTTTGCCTTAGCACCTACATCCTAAACAAACAAACATGACAGTGTGTAATGCTGCATCAATAAAAACGCAGATAGTACCATATATATAACAGCATGTCAACCTTAATGTACAGTCAATGCCGCACAATTGCATAACCTCTTGACTACCCTGAACCTATGCACTGAACCGACTTACATACAGAAACAGAGTGTACTGTGTAAAATTGGCTAAAATTAAGAAAATTGGTATATGTACATTGTATATACTGACAGAGATGCTGTCTAAGAAAGTTCTGCAATGCCATCTGCCTTCATTCAGTAGTTGAATTTCTGTCGCAGTTCAGTGCAGAACCTTCTCAGCCTCAGGGATTAAACTTTCCAGGGATCCCTTAAAGGCTTAATAGACACATCATAAATGGATGGTCAATTAATTAGTTGGTAAAGGTTAAGCGGGTATACTTGCTAAGGTTGCACAAATAATGCACAGGCTTATGTTTTGTGAACTTGTAGAGGATGGTAGCAAAACAGTGTTTCTTCGGACTATTCGAGTACTGCCATTTTCATTATTCACAGATAGAAAGAAACTGAATTACGATGTGAAGATAGGTCAAGTTTAACATTTAAGCAAGAACTGCTACACTGTTACTCCTAGACTAACATGCAGCAACTGAGAGAGATAGCAAGTCAAATGCACAAGTGAGAGGGTCAGCATTGCAAATGTTGCAACTTGTGAGAGTTAAGTCTAGACTAGCACAGCTACAATCGAGAACTATCGAACAGTCAAATAATAATAGAAGTTTTAAAACCTCATTTGACTCACCAATTCAAACTTATAGGCTTTAGCAGTGTCCTCTTCAGCAACGAAGATCACTTCCTGCTTGGTTTTCACGTTGGTCAGACGCACAAATGTCTGGTGAGCTTCCATAGCTTTACCAGCCGCTTTATCCAGTACAATGAAACGTAAAGTCAGGCGCTGATGGTAATCAGCTTCCAACGCTATCTTGTTAGGATGCTGCACCCTTTAATAAACAATCACCGCCAAAAAATTAGATGTAAATTACTAACTGTATCTTTTTCATATAACATCAGCACAGCTCAGCAGCCAATACCTCAAACAACAAAGCCTTAGAATTGCAAAGTTTGTAAATCAAATTTTCATAGTACCACTCTTAGACAGAATCATCACAGGCACTTTCAACTGAACACAATGAAACCGCGATCAAACAGAATGGCATTCCAGCATTTGCTGAAAAGAGAGCAGAGCCCCCCGCCACTGCTTGCACTCCGGCAGTGCCAGTCCCAAGCCTGCATAAAAGAGGAGAGTGACGCTAATGATCCCTGCTATCACACAGTGTCGTTAAACTGAAATTGTTACTGGGACAAAATTCTATTACATTGATTATAAATAAAAAGATTTTGCATGTTTTTTAAATAGAATAACCAACAGATGTGTCTATGCCGATATGCAAGAGTCTCATCAACAGTACTTATTAATAATTAAAAAAATTCATTTGTACAGCAAGACATACCACATAAAATGCAAATTACAACTTCAAAACATAACCAAATTATCTAAATTACAGAAATACAATGTCCTGAATGTATTTACAGCACTTGATATGTATTTATCTAGGCACTTGATGAGGTTGCTTTTAAGAAACCAATCTAAACTGATTTATACTGAGTTGTTCCAAAATCAAAATTGTATATCGTTTTTGTTGTTGATAATGTCCTGAAACTTCCAAATGTAAACATTGCTTACTTTGTAGCTTTTGTCACACTGTTCTGTTCTTTGTCGGCAACTGTGATATCCACACTCTCCACAGCTGCTTGTATCACTACTTTAACCTCAACCTATGCATAGAAAGCAAGTTTCTTGTTATCAAATATCTCCAATATCACTACATTCGGAACAAAGAATGCCAAAACTAAAACCCAAGTATGCTAAACCCATAATAGTCATTAGTCAGGCATATTAAATACAAAATTAATTACATGTATGCATACATATTAGAAAGATTCAATTGCTGGCAAACTAGAACAGCACAAGTATACATTAACTGAAGAGTTCTCATTGACACTTTCCCTAATTTTGAAGCTCTAATGTAATTTTAAAATTACTATATCTGTAATAATCTAACAATTGGAACATATCAACTGTGCTCTGGCTTGTTTTCTTTAAAAACAGAAATTTCGACTAACGACTGGTTTTCTGCAGATGGGTCACAAATATCTCATTGAATCACGGCTGTTTGTCTAACATGTGAAGTCATTATATAACCAAATACCTCAGCTCCAGATGTGCCAAGCAGCTTTGGTTCCTTCTGCTGTTGCTGTGACACGACAGATATCGTAATCCAGTAGAACCCAAAGACGGGCTTTGCCTTCATCAGTTCCAACTCAAACAGGGAACTGTGTTGAAATTAACAGACAGAAAGCATTTTCATATAAAATACCCCAAACAACTTTTTGCTATCAACAAATAAAGGTCCAAAATTTAAACTTAAAAGTATGATCAATATTCTAAAGTGCACTATTAACTAACTTAGAAAAACTCCTGAACTGATAGCACAAAGCTGCTATCAAAAGTGATACAGATATCTTAAAGATTTCACTCTGAATGTTGATCCATACGCAAGACGGAGCAGGACTCTTTCTACCAATAAACAAATGGACATTCGACTACGGCTTCATTTTGTCCATTTGAAGCATTGCGTGTTAGATCCATGAACTATTCCACTTCCAAATAGTAATAATAAATAATAACTATTATAATAATAATATAGTGCATTAACATACTTATTTCCATCTAGTAAAACTAATAGCAATTAGACTTTAAAAAACTGAATCAAACTGACACTATGCTTTAACAAACATTTCTAGTAGAGCTGTGGATTTTAATGGGAAGTTAATCGATAAAATCATTAAAATTTGTGTCAATTGATTAATATTTTGGTTTGCTCTAAATCAATCTTCTTACTCATTTCATAATGTCAAGTGTCACATTTCCAATGTAAACAATGTCGTAAACACTATCGTAAACACTATTGTAAACAAGATAACGTGAACATAATTCCGCATCTAAGGTAAATGCCGATGAAGAAGATGGCCTCAAAATTAACTCTCTTCATTGAAACAAACAGTTTCATTAAAGTCTTCTGTTGAAGGAAAATAGTAACAAACTCGGCTACTACGTTATTAGCACTTTCACCCTTTACGCAACAGATACCAAAATAATCAAATTTAATCGATTACCAGAAGTTATATTATGGAAATTAATTGATAAAAATTTTGTATATCAGTACCCACCCTAACTTGCATTTTTTTAGTAAATGAGAGAGCAAAGTTGACTAACGCATCTGTTGCAGACGCAGTGAATGGTTTCTTGCTAAGTACAACTGCATCATCACCAAGGTGCCTAGCAGTGTCCGCAGTAACTGTCAGTTTGCCCAGATTATTGCTCAGCAGATCAGTGACTCGAACCTACACAGATGCAAAGCGAAAACAGAACAAAAAGCTAAACAACATCCATGTATAGCAACTTGTCAAAGCGACACTCTTCAGCAGACAACACTAAGAAGGTTTAAGACTTGTTCAGGACAAACGTATCCACAGTAATCAAACAGCAGGACATTCAATTTTAACCTCCAAATTACTAACTGTCAAAAATTGTCTCCTCTTTCTCTGTTCCAACCTATAGTAATACAAAACTTCCAGTGTAGCAGACACATAATGCATCATCAGTAATGCAATTCACCTAGCAAAATCGTAGCCCTATGTTAATACCAAATATGCAATGAATTCAAAACTTACAGCAACCAGTGGATTTTTCTCAGAAACTGACACGGAACTTGCAAGACTGACAGCAACTGGAATGTGAAACTGGAAAACAGCAACAGCAAAAGAATTATTCAGCTGTTCATGTAAAACCGAATTGTAAAACTCACAGTGTAACATATGAAAGTTGCCTCTTTCTCTTCTATACAGCATCTTTTCCTCTTCTTTCCTTCAAGCTTAAATTAATCCCTCTCTACGGAGGGGTACTAGCATAAAACACTAAGTAATGGTTGGCTAAAAGAAGCCATGCACACCAAAAACTTTTAAATAAAAACTACTTAGTCAAGTGAATCAAGCGTGTCTATAACTAAGATTTTACACAAGGTCACACTGTCAAGAGGAAATCAGTCACAACAAGACATAATTTCTCGCATTAACAGCCTCATTTACACACAATATTACGCATCCATGTGTGCATATATAACAACAAACTGTGCACTTCTTTGCAGAAATAACAGAAAAAACACAAACCTGTTTAGCTTGCATCAGATACATTTACCTGTATAATTATATATTTCATATCAGATATTGACATGTAATATATAAAACTTATTATTCCTGAGATCACAGATGGCAGATCTATGCAAAGTTATAAAAAAAACTCTTAAGGCAATAGATCTATGACTAAATTATTAAATTTATGACAAATTATTGCTTTAAACAAATATCAAGATCCTGTGTTTAATGTGACCCACCTTGTTTGTAGTCAGTGAATGGATGACTTCAAGAAGATAAGCAATTTCTTCTTTCGACTCTGTGTGTTTTCGGTTTAAGAGGTAGTTTGCAAATTTCAAAACTTTATCCTAAAATGTAACAAAATGACAATTTAAACCAAAAGCACGGAGCTTGATTTTCCATCCATCCTGGTCAATGTTGCCTGCAGGATAGGCATGCACACAAACATTAAAATATCTGATAGATACCAGACAGCATACACACATTATTTGATAAGCAAGAAAATCAATCCCTTAATCCCTTAGCGACGAGCATGTACCAAAATGTATGGGAAACATATGCAGTTAGTCATCACATGGTCAATTAACCAAAAGGAGAAGGAAACCATAGGCAAGAAGTCTTAGCAATTTGATCGCCAGTTTTCTACCTTGCCATCAGAGCTTCTCACAGACACTTACTTCATATGGTCAGAAAAATTATTTTATAGCAGAGTCTGCAAATCAAACAGAAAACACGAACTGTAAAAGAACTAAATTATCAGAGAGCATCTTTCTGCCCTGACACAGATTTTATCTCCAGGTCATCAAGTCGACAGTACAGTATGTTGAACGCTGAATAATCTATAATACTTGTAGTTTAATTTGACCATTTTGAAATGGATACAAACACATGCTGCATTGATCTTTAACCCTTTAACGACCAGCATGTACTAAAATGCATTGAAAACATATGTAGCTGGTCGTTAAAGGGTTAAACTAGCATAATCTCCTTGTGTAAAAAACCTTGCTCTCTTTCAGATAAGTCACATAGTCATTTTGAATTTGATAGGTTCTTAAAAGACATTACATGATAAGTCAAGATATAATACAACAAGAACCATGCCGCCGAACTCATTCCTACTCCATGACCCAGGTATCAAAGACAAAGATGCAAGCAAGAACAGAGACACAACACACTGTAAATAATGAGAAACGTGATGCCACCTTGAAAAGAAATTGGAAATGAACATAATATCAAGCGAAGCAATTGGTTGAAAACAATCTTTTAAAACAATCTTACCTCTGTCACTGTTGGAGCAAGGCCTGCAGCTTGAGACAGTTTATAAGCAGCATCAATCACCTTGGCCGTTACACTGAATCCACCTTCAAACTGTTAATAAAAAATAAGAATACTAAACTTGTTATAGATTTTCGCTTACATAACCAATGCACAGGTTCAAATTAAAAACAGATTCATCAAAAAATAAATATAACTTGTTTCAAAGAGACCATTTATTATCTTGTAAATTAAGATGATGGAATTCAAATTTGACACTGGTCAACAAGAAAAAACATTTGCACCGAATTTTTTACAGTCAACATATACAAATGTGAAATTTACACAAAAACAAGTCCAATCAAATTATTTGGTTTTCAAATAAATGACTTCAAACTCCATTTAGTAATTACTGCATATAATTATGACTTGAGCCACTATTCTTTAATTCTGCATCAAATACATGGAAGCATTAATACACACAGAAAAGGCACCTTTCAACTGTTTTACAGCAAATGAAATTAACAGTGTCAGTTATCTCTCAGAAGCATGACCATTGACCATAATTATTTGAAATCAGAACCTGGGCGTATTTGTCATCAATTTCATCAGACTGTGCAATGACATCTTCGATCAGATCGTGATACTTCTTGAGATCGCCTTTCAGCAATGACGCTGCTTTCAGTGCATAGGCAATGCTGCAGCAAACATGTAAGCAAATTATAAGGTTCCATACGGTGCAAATATTATAAATTTTAAATATTCAACAGGAAAGTATTAGTTACATTGATGAATATAGACATGGTGAGACCCTAAGCAACATGAAGCTTTGAAGACCTGCTTCTTGTTAAAACATTACAACAGAAGGTGTCACAAAACTTCAATACATCTCGGCTTTTTCATTAATTACCAGCAAGGTATTCAAGGTGAAAATTCAACTGCTTTTTCAAACGAATGCATTTATTAATTATAGCTTCTAATATAGTACACCCTGGAAACAGGACTTAGAATGTATTTTTACAAATAATATCAAGACCCTAGGCTGCAGTGTTTTTCAGCATAATCGTATATACGGCACTGACTAGTCACAATGCCAAGTGTGCGCTATGAATTTACTGTACAGAAAAAACTTAACTGTTCTTAGCACTTTCAAAGCCTAATATCAAATTTGCACAGCGCATCATATAATTCTATGCTAGTACTTAAATTAAAAATAAAATTCTAAGAACTGAATTACCTCAGAGGGCTGTCATCAGCTTTGATGGCTGCATCCAAAGCTGCCGTAACTTTTGCTGAATCAACTAAAGACAAAAGAGGAATTGTCACTTAACAGCGAAACTAAGTCAACTTTGAAAATGGCTGCTATAGTTAGTTCAATAATAGATCAGATGCAGGTTACTTTTTAGTTCGGTTAAATATAAAAGTTCTGCTTTATATTGCTGCATTATGGTAATAATAATAAAATTAACACGAAGAACAGATCAACACAGATGCAGGATTGCATAGGTTGACAGTCTTTCGTTTGCCTCAAGGGTTCAAATGGTAAAATGAGCAACAGGACGTGATAGAATCCTGCATGGCCGCCAAACAATTCGACTCTTGCAACAACTTGTGATCATCCGTTTATACTGTAAATTGCAACATAAGAACAGTTCAGTCAGTTTTAAATAATAAATAAAGATTATTATCATCATTATTATTATACAAAACTGTGCTGGATAGGCAACTTGCAGCGGTAAACTGCCCAAGAGCGATATAGAATTTGCAGACATAGAGAAATCAATGCAAAAGAAAAACCAGTTTCTCACTTTGACGACCAAGAGCACTAAGTCCTGCTGTTGAGTATAAGATTGTCTGAGAATTGGCAGCAGCTTTAATGGCTTCATTGAATGCTGCCTCAGCATCTGCAAATGATGCCTGCAAGCAAAATTAAAACTGATTTTCGAATAAACTCAAAATGGGAATCAATAAGCACACTTAGCACCGATCAAGCGAAAACACTGACAGGTTATAAACAATTCACTGCCTATAAAATATCGGCACCAGATGGGTGTCCCTCTTTGCTGCATCGCCATTTCTCCTACTTCTTAACTTTTTTAATTCTTTGGCTGATTCCAAACTATGCCTACTTCAAATTTCAGTAGATGAAGAATGATTTCATAAATTACCATTTACCTTTATCAAAACAGCATATCCTATATAATGAATAGAAAATTAAGATATTATACTTTCTGAGATCACTTCTCAATTATCTTCAGAGACACTTGCAACCATGACCCCTATTTATGACAATCATAGTCATGGAATGAACCTCACAACTGAACACTGAATTTTAAAAAGAATAATGCTCAACTGAAGGCTAAGTAAGCAAAAAACATTTACCACTAGTTACAAGCTGAAACCAAATACAAAGCCTTACATTGCACAAATAAAATACCAGAAAACTTACATCACATTTTGCACCATTGTCTGCCAGTTTCTTTGTCAGGTAAGCAGCATAGTATAACGACTCAACATCGTCCTTCTTCCTTTCCGTCAGTTTCTGTTTAACAGCCTTGCAGATTTTCTGTAATAATGAGAGCTTAAGACAGTTACTTTGACACCTATACAGGCAATGCCTACAAACAGCAAATCTTACATCACATGTTTTGCTACGTTGAAATAAACAGTTGGTCAGAGTAAGTATGTTTTAAGTTGTCCTCGTGGAATTACGCACATAAATTTGTAAGTTAGTGTCTGCTGCTGTCAGAGTTCGGTGTAATGGTTCTTTCATTATCCAGCTTCTCCAGTGTTTCTGTGCACAAGTCTGCTACTTTAATCTTCATGAATCATCATTGCAAGATAGCATTGAGATGGTTATGAATTGGTTACCCAAGCGAAAGACACACATCATGTAAGATTATGATGCTCATGCACAACTGGCTAATTAATTAAACACCACCCTATCTTACAGAGCTATGTATTTCAATGTCATCTATTCCCAGCCGCTTATTCTTCACTCTGCAACAGATTGATTTGGCTGTTCCTCCCTTGCACTTCCACAGTGCAATATTAAGAAAACTTTGCAAAGGATGAGTTCTCATTCTGAACCCTGGACTTAATTGCAACCTATGACATAAGCCTCATGAAGTTCATATCCTCCCTGTGCCTCTATATCGCCATAGGTTAAGATCATTCTTCTTTAGCTTGAGTTTGTTTTCGACACATCAAGAGTGCAATGCACATGAGTTTCTTTAAGAGGCGCTACCAACAAGTGAACTTACAATCACAAGTAAGAGACATAATACAACAATAAATTAATTAACTGTCTAGTGTCTATATATATCTAACTTTCAAGCAACAATACACACTTCTTACCTCGGGCTCTGGAAGTGGCACACCAAGAACTGAAAGCCCAACGGCTGATTTCTCCAAGACTGCAAGGTCATCACCAGATGGAGCCAAAAGCCTTGCTTTGTAACGTTCCTTGTCAGCTGGTGTCACATAAGTTGACAATGTCAGCGCTTGGCAAACGATGCCAAAGCACAGCAAGAAGACCAATCCAATCTCTAAAAAAATATTCCACAAATATCGCATACCTTAGTGAAGCATGCAGTCTAATGCAATCATAATTACATACCACTAAGAAACAGGAAATAGAGTGCAGGTCTGCAGGAACGATGACAAAGCATAAAGAACATTCTAACCACAGCAAATTAAGGGATTGTCCAGAGTTGTCAAGTTAAGATCCAGGTCCGGTTGCCAGAGACCAGCAGCTGCGTGTAGAGATGGTAGAATGTAACGCAACAAAATGCAATCCAATGCAGGGCAGTTGTAGGTAATGCACGTTAGCGTATATACTGATACTTCTCACACCTCAATTAAATGGCCAATTAATAATTATAAATGGTCAAGACCAGGCTTCTTTAATAGGCACATGGGTAGGGCCCATCTATACAGAGGAGGAACGGAACTTGCGTACGTCCCGATCCGCCAACCACATGCCAAATAAAATCAAATAACCTCCACAAATTATAAAAATACTGGATATTGGCTGAATAAAATGCAATAGCTGTCTCACCTAGGCTCCTGTCCATTTCTAACCGCACTTCTTCCCTGAAAAAACCGAACAGCTACGCCGACAGACACGCAGCCAGTCTAAAAGTTGTGACACCTCATTTCCGGTTTCAACGAAGATACCAATCGTTCGGTAAATATGATGACGCATAAATTGAGACGCTGGCGCCACTAAGCGATTGTAATCAAGCTGCGTTAACTTTGTCGATTTAAAATAATTATGAAGAATACGATTACGATTGCGCAAGCGTATGATATTATTATTGTGACCTTTTATGGTTATCATTAATGAGCCTAGATGGTTTTTTATCGGCCGTAAAGCGTGAAATATAGTGCTGTCATGATGACAGTGTCATCTTTTCTCTGCAAGAGTAACCGTTGTTGTGTCGAGAGCGTTATCGAAACGTATGCGATCCTGGCCTTGTCCTAGCCTCCTAGGCACCGATGAAGCCCCGCCAGGCAATGATAGCAGAGGCCTACATCATTCTGGAAACTGTAGTTGCCCTGTTCACTGTGTGAAGAGCACCCGATGATATGTGAATGGACCCGACACATAGGCAAGTATAGGCCTATAGGCTACTATGTCGTCTTAGTATGCATGTTCATGAGACCTGTACTACCTGGGTGATATTGTTGAAATATTGCTATGGTGTGCTTGCTTGCTTGCTTGCTTGCTGCTGCTGCTGCTGCTGTGTCGCTGCTGCTTGCTTGCTTGCTGCTGCTGCGCTGCTGCTGCTGTGTCGCTGCTGCCTGCTTGCTTGCTGCTGCTGCGCTGCTGCTGCTGTGTCGCTGCTTGTTTGCCTGTCCGTCCGCTTGTCTCTGTCTGTCTGTCTGCTAGCTCAGCATACGTGCATGTGTGGAATTTTCCATTGTGCGCTCAGCATACGCCCACCTACTGGCTAGCATGCATCGCTTGGCCTAGCCTTGAGCCTATATAAGAGAGGTTCTGTCCGTGCTTCGAGGCAGACGAATGGCCTGGTGAAGAACGCGGTAAAACGCGTAGTAGCTGGCTGATGATCTGGCTTGATGAGCGGTAAAACGCTTGTTGAGTGACACTGTTGTGGAGAGAGGTAAAATCCTGAATACCAGCCTTGAGCTTGAACATCGGCCTCTTCAGGTGCTCCTCCACGTGACTGGGGTTGCGGTTTCCGACTACCGCAACCTAGCTGACGGACGAAGCTGCTACGACGACGGTTCTACTCCGGGTGCTGCAGAGGCAGAGACGACGGTCCGTCCTGCTTGACGACGCCGGTTCGAATCCTGACCACCGCGGATCTGCTCCGACTTGCCTGCTGGGATCACTTCCGACGACGAAACTCACTTGCTACTGAGTCCGTTGTACTGGCGCTACAGAAGTCACTGGAACCTGACGACGCCGGTTCGAATCCTGACCACCGCGAATCTGCTCCGACCATTCACGCAGGCTCTATTGCCTGCTGTGCTCGACGACGCCGAATCGACTCCTGAACGCTTCGCATTCACTCTGGCGCTACATAAACTGCCGCAACGACGCACGAACTCTGGCGCTACATAAACTGCTGCATCGACGCACGAACTCTGGCGCTACATAAACTGTTGCATCGGCGCACGAACTCTGATTCCAGCGTTGTAGAAATTGACACAAACAGTTCGTTCTCGAAGTGCTATAGCGATTGTGACGCAATAAATTACTTGTGCTGTGAACTCTACATGATCATCGTGGTTTCTTCAATAAACGTGTTTAAGCCTAGCCGGCTAGTCCTTGGTCTACAGCCAAGGCCGTACTGCGCGGACTGACTGAGGGTACCTTGACGACTGGGGTTGGTACTCGGCTCCTGGTGTTTTCGCCCAACCCCTGGTCCGCTACAAACTGGTCCCGCGAAGTGGGGTGACTGGAAAAACTCTGCACCGCTTCAAGCTGATTCCGCGGAAGTGGTTTTGAAAGATTCGCTGCACTTCTACGAATTGGTGAGAATTTCGACGGAACGACGACAATGTGGAGTCCTCTGATCGGAGACATGGACGGAAACGCCGCTGGCTTCCCAACGACTTCTACAACCGCTGCAGGACGAGGAAGGGACCTCTTGGTCGACTACGAGGTCGAGTCCAGCCGATTCCTCGAGAAAATCGACTTCGACGACGCGCCGAAGAAGGATCGCAAAACCGTGCTGCTTTCGGAGAGGGACGCCAGCAGACTTTCGGAGAGGGACGCGAGCAGACTGGAATCGAAAGTCCTGGAAAGCGTCGGTCGCATGGTCGGTGAAAAGAAGAGCCCTATGAAGCCCGGAAAATTCGACGGAACGGGATCCCTCGAGTCATTCCTGGCACAATTCGACGTCTGCGCAAGACACAACCGATGGACTGCAGCCGATAAAGTCGACTTCCTCCGATGCTCCTTGGAAAAGGCGGCAACGCAGCTGCTTTGGGACTTCGGAGCCAGCACCGAGGTCACGTATGAACAACTCGTCGAGAGACTACGTCAACGCTACGGGTCGGAGGGTCAAGCTGAGACCTTCCGAGCTCAACTCTATTATCGCCGACAGCGAGCCGATGAAACTCTCGGAGACTTGCTGCACGACATCCGGAGACTCGTCGTTCTTGCCTACCCGGTTCCGTCCAATGAAACGACGGAAATCCTTGCGAAGGACGCCTTCCTTGAAGCGATCCGCGACCGGGAGCTGTCTCTCAAGGTGAGAGAACGAGAGCCGAAAACCATCGACGAGGCGTACCGAACCGCTCTACGCCTGTCCGCGTACCAACAGACGTCGGACATGGAGGATCGTCGGAGACCTGCCAACCGAGTGCGAGGATCTCAAGAAGTCGACGCCGGTGGACAGCTCCAGTCTCAACTGGACAGCTTCTTCGCCTCGCAACGTAAGTGGCAACAGGACATGGAAGGGAGGATCTGCCGACAGCTGGACGAACTCCGAAGCTCGCATCGGACGAGTTTTGGTGCTGAGCCAACTGCTCCACGGACGGTTCCATCTACCGTTCCTACTCCTCCGTCTCCGCCTCAGGGGAACTCTTCAGGTGGTCCCGGACGCGGGATAACCTGCTTCAGCTGTGGACAGGTGGGCCACATGGCTCGCCGGTGTCGCCAGCGTCAGCAGTTCTCCAACCGAAGTGACGACGCACGCACCTTGGACCCACCGACGTCGGGACAGAATGGAACAACAGTCACGAACCATACAACGAGAGACCGAGCATCGGGTGTGACAAACAACGCGATCTACATCCGTGGAACGATCAACGGACAACAAAGATCTTGCCTAGTGGACACTGGGTCGGAGGTAAGCCTAGTTCCCTCTGCTGATGTTGATGGTTTGACGCTCCAGCCTAGCACGCGCATTCTTTTGGCAGCTAATGGAACGCAGATTAGAGTCTTGGGTCAGCTTGATGTTCCGATTAAGATTTCTAGAGGGTTTTCTATCGACACTAGTTTTCTTGTCTCTGATCAAATTGGTGAACCAATGCTTGGCATGGATTGGTTGAGGCAGCATCGTTGTCGCTTGGGTTTTGGACAGGGTGCATTGTTTATTGGTCGACGCCGCATTCCTTTGGTTAAGGGCAATGGATCGCTTTGGTGTCGCAGGGTTATGGTTGCCGAGGAAACAACTGTCCTTCCTCGTTCTCAGTGTGATATTCCGTGTAAAACTCAGTATCGTGATTTGACGACCTCCGCACAAGCCTGGATGACTGAGTCTAAAGAAATCCAGCCTGGATTGCATGTAGCCAGAGTTGTGTTGGGTGATGATGCTGATGATGCTTGTATTCGTGTGGTGAATTTGAATGAACAGCCTGCCCTGTTGACGGCTAACCAAATGTTGGGCGACTTGCACCCCGTAAAGGTTGAGGAAGACAATGAGAGACAGACGGGCACTGCCGACGACAACTCTTTGATCGGGAAACTAATGGACGAAATCTCTGAGGATGTCCCGTCTGATGTGAAGGAGCGACTGAAGGAGTTACTGGTCGAATATGAAAGTATTTTCTCGACCACTGACCATGACTTGGGTAGGACTATGATTTCTCAGCATAGAATCGATACTGGAGACTCTCGTCCGGTGAGACAATCTTTGCGTAGACAACCGCTTCCGTATCAGGCTGCTATTGACGCACAACTGGACCAGATGTTGGCTACTGGGGTGGTTGAACCAGCTGTTAGCGAGTGGGCGGCAAACGTGGTCCTCGCTAAGAAAAAGGATGGTTCCCTGAGATTTTGTATTGACTACCGGAAACTGAACAACCAGACTCGGAAGGATTCTTATCCTCTTCCTAGAATTGATGCTTGTCTTGATGCTTTGTCGGGCGCTGGGTGGTTCAGTACTTTGGATTTGCGCAGCGGGTACCATCAGGTCATGATGAATCCAGGTGACTCCGATAAGACTGCTTTCATCACTCGGCGAGGGACTTTTCGGTGGCGGGTCATGCCCTTCGGCTTATGTAACGCACCGGCTACCTTCCAGCGGCTTCTGGATATCGTTTTCTCTGGGTTGAACTTTGAATTATGTCTGGTGTACTTGGACGATGTAATAATCTTCAGCAGTACTGCGGAGCAACACTTGGACAGATTGGGTCAAGTTTTTGGGAGGCTTAAGGATGCTAACTTGAAACTGAAGCCTAGCAAATGCCATCTGTTCAGACGCACGGTATCCTTTCTTGGACATATTGTGACTGCTGACGGGATATCTGTTGATCCATCCAAAGTACAGGCAGTAACCGAGTGGCTTACGCCCAGATGCTTAAAGGAGGTACGGGCTTTTGTAGGCTTGTGCTCGTATTACCGTAAGTTCATACGGGGTTTCTCTTTGGTCGCTGCTCCTTTGTTTGCTTTGACGAGGAAGGACCAGCCTTTTCTGTGGGGAGACGACTGCCAGAATGCTTTCGACCGATTGAAGGAAGCGCTGACCATGGCTCCTGTACTTAGTCTACCGGTTGATGACGCTGCTTACACTTTGGACTGCGATGCCTCTGACGTCGGAATTGGTGGGGTACTTTCCCAGAATATCGACGGCGAAGAACGGGTGATTGCATATGGTAGTCGGTTGTTTTCTGCGGCCGAGCGCAATTACTGCGTTACCCGAAAGGAATTGCTGGCCGTGGTAAACTTCACCCAAGTCTTTCGTCAGTACCTGCTGGGTAGGCGGTTTACCCTCAGAACGGACCATGCTGCGCTGCGATGGTTACAGCACACTCCTGACCCGATCGGGCAACAAGGACGATGGTTGGAGAAGTTGGCTGAGTTTGACTTCGAAATACTGCATCGTCCTGGACGCAAACACGGAAACGCCGATGCTTTGTCCAGAAAGCCGTGCCGACAGTGTCATTGGGAGGAAGCTGATGCTACGGATCACTTCGTGCGGGAGGTAACGGAAGTGACGACAGAAAGCGACAGTACGACCGACATAGTAAGGTCGCAGAAAGAAGACTCCGTCTTAAGCCTGGTGAGATCCTGGCTGAGCGAAGGGATGCCGAGTCTGCAGGAAATTCTGCAGGAGGGAGAGGCCGTTAAGGTCTATTGGCACCAGCGGGACGCGTTGTACCTGAAGGACGATGTGATCTACCGACGGACGCCAGACGAACTGGAACAAGTACTCGTGCCGAAGGACCTTCGAGAAGACTACTTGAGGCTGGCGCATACTGGCGTGACCGGTGGACATCTAGGCATTCGTCGTACTCGATGGCAGGTTCGAAGACGTGCCTATTGGGTCGGATGGTCCGGGGACGTAAAGAGGTTCTGTCGACACTGCGACGGATGCTGCCGGTACCGACGGGGCGCGCTGCAAAGACAAGGCCCTCTGCAGCCCGTGACCTGTGGAGAGCCGTGGGAGCGAGTGAGCGTGGACGTTACGGGCCCGCATCCGAGAAGCAAGAAGGGGAACGTCTACATCCTGACTATGATGGACAACTTCTCGAAGTTCGCCGAAGCTGTTCCGATGGCCAACCAGGAGGCGACCACGGTGGCAAAAGCGCTAGTGGAAACAATTGTCGTCCGTTATGGGGCGCCGCTCCAGATTCTGACGGACCAAGGGAGGAACTTCGAGGGACATGTGTTCCAGGAAATGTGTCGACTCTTGGAGGTGGACAAAGTCCGGACGTCGAGCTATCGACCGCAAAGCAACGGTATGATTGAGAGGTACCACCGCACGCTCAACTCGATGTTGGGAAAGGTGGTGAGCGAAAATCAGCGAGACTGGGACGAGCATCTCCCATACGTGGCGGCAGCCTACCGCGCCTCGATCCACGACGTAACGGGTTTCTCGCCAAACTACCTGGTCTTCGGAAAAGAGAACCGGGCACCGCTGGACCTCGTTTATGGACCGCCCGAAGGAACCGACGAGGGTGGACTCACCTATTCAACCTACGTGGCCGACCTGGCGGAGAAATTCGAGAAGGCGTACGGCACTGCGCGGAAAAGCCTCAAGAAGAGCGCCGAGAGACGCAAGCACAACTACGACTTGCGAGTGCGCCCTGCAAAGTTTGAGGAAGGTGACTGGGTCTACTACTTCAGCCCACGGAAGTTCGTCGGACGCAGCCCGAAGTTTCAACGGAACTTCACGGGTCCATTCCGGATTGTGCGGGCGTGCGGTCCCGTCAACTACCTTCTCCAAAAATCGCTGAAGTCCAAGCCCTTCGTATCGCACGTCGATAAACTCCGCCACTGTTACGGGAGGACGAAGGGACAATGGAGCGAAACGGGAGCAGGGACGACCGATGGACCACCCGCGGAAGCAGCGAACGGAGCCACCGCTTCTTCGAGCGGTCGGCCAGGACACCGCTGGAAAGGAACGCTTTCAGCGGAAGGAGCGACTTCTGGGGATCGACATGGTCCCGACGACGACGGCGCAGCCATGCCGGTTGTCAATCGGCCAAGGAACAGAACGCCCGAAACGGAAGGAAATTCGTACGACGGAAACTCCGACGAAGCGGGAGCCGGTCGACCTCACCGTACCACTCGTCGACCAGTCCGGTTCCAGTAGACGGCGTGCAGGTTCCGCGCAGGACAGCGTGGGTGTTGTGAGTGAACGACGTTAAAAGATTCCCATTTTTGGCTAAAGGCCTTTTCTTTTATCGCCAAAAGGGGGGGAGTTCTTTTTATTCTTAACCGAGGCAAAATTTTATTGCGAGAGTATCATTTTTGCAGCAAGAGAAGGGCGCTTTGTTTCAAATTGTGAAAAGAATCCTTTTCTTTTTATTAAGAGATTTATCATCTTCTTTTGGGTAAACAGGAACCATTTCGTTTTTATTGGAAAAGGAAACATTTTCCTTGCGAAAAGCACCATTTTTATGAGCAGTTCTATTGTAGAAATGCAGTATTGTTATTATTTTTATCTGTCCCCAGATGGACTGTTATAGGCCTAATGCTTCGTGTAAATCGGTTGATTAATCGTGTGGTTATTCGTGGTTAGCTGCATGAGATCTGTTGTTAATCGTTTAATTAATCGCACAATTAATTGCGATTATTTGCATGCAGGCTTCGCTAAGTTCACATTTTGATCGTTTTTGATATTGGTGCCAGAGCAGGAATTAATGTGTTTAGAGGACAGTCTCTCGTAGGTGGCTCTGTGCAAATTGATGGTTTAGGGTTGTAGGTTAAAATTGCGCTTTAAATTCTTGTGTGGCTAGTGTGTTTTGCTCTGCTTATACAAGCCGTGCCTGGCCTCTGTTTTTCTTTACTAGTCTCAGCCATGTTTGGCTGCTATTATTTCATTTCTTTGATTCTGTATAACTCGCAATCATGGACATCGCTGCTAAAAAAAAAAAAAAAGAAAAAAAAAAAAGAAGGGGGTTATGCGCACCTCGCATTTCGTACCCGAAACAGAAAAAAAAGAGAGCAATAAAAAGAAGAAGAAAAAAAGGGGGTTGTGCGCAAACGGCACATCGCACCCAAAACAAACAAAAAAGAGTACGGGGGTTGTGCACGACGCACTTCGTACCCGAAGAGGAAAACAAATATTGTGGATTGTGGACCACTATGTGGCACAATTTCATCGTTAATCGTGGACTTAATTGTCCGGATTTGGGCAACCAGTAAGGTATTTTCTGTTCTATTTTGATCACGCAGCCTGAGTTTATGTCGCTTGTCTGATTTATTATTGTGACTGTGATTATTGTCAATGTCGGTTGGTTCGATTCGCGACTTCTATTGACCAAACGATAATACTGTCTGACTTAATTGTTCAGGTGGATCTGGGACCTGATTGTCAGGGTTTGTGAGAGCAATACGGTATTTTCTGTTATGCGCTGTGCTAACGCTGCCGTTTACCTCAAGATGTTAGACGTAGGCTCATTTTGTACATAGTGAAATTGTTGTCATTATATGATATCCGTATCGTCCGGTGCCGTTCTGTTGTCTATCTTATGGGACGACAGCTGTCTGTTAATTCATAATTCACCGTTGACGGGTATTATTTGTTTACGTGGCGCTAAGTACATCAAAATGCGCTACGTAAATGTACGTTTTTATTTGTTTCGTTTGCCAAGTTTAAGCATTTCATATATCGTTTATTACTGGCATTGCTCTCCCCTTCCCCAGTGTTGCTCCGAGGGGCCTCGGATTTTTCGTTAGGGAGGGGTGTTGAAATATTGCTATGGTGTGCTTGCTTGCTTGCTTGCTTGCTGCTGCTGCTGCTGCTGTGTCGCTGCTGCTTGCTTGCTTGCTGCTGCTGCGCTGCTGCTGCTGTGTCGCTGCTGCCTGCTTGCTTGCTGCTGCTGCGCTGCTGCTGCTGTGTCGCTGCTTGTTTGCCTGTCCGTCCGCTTGTCTCTGTCTGTCTGTCTGCTAGCTCAGCATACGTGCATGTGTGGAATTTTCCATTGTGCGCTCAGCATACGCCCACCTACTGGCTAGCATGCATCGCTTGGCCTAGCCTTGAGCCTATATAAGAGAGGTTCTGTCCGTGCTTCGAGGCAGACGAATGGCCTGGTGAAGAACGCGGTAAAACGCGTAGTAGCTGGCTGATGATCTGGCTTGATGAGCGGTAAAACGCTTGTTGAGTGACACTGTTGTGGAGAGAGGTAAAATCCTGAATACCAGCCTTGAGCTTGAACATCGGCCTCTTCAGGTGCTCCTCCACGTGACTGGGGTTGCGGTTTCCGACTACCGCAACCTAGCTGACGGACGAAGCTGCTACGACGACGGTTCTACTCCGGGTGCTGCAGAGGCAGAGACGACGGTCCGTCCTGCTTGACGACGCCGGTTCGAATCCTGACCACCGCGGATCTGCTCCGACTTGCCTGCTGGGATCACTTCCGACGACGAAACTCACTTGCTACTGAGTCCGTTGTACTGGCGCTACAGAAGTCACTGGAACCTGACGACGCCGGTTCGAATCCTGACCACCGCGAATCTGCTCCGACCATTCACGCAGGCTCTATTGCCTGCTGTGCTCGACGACGCCGAATCGACTCCTGAACGCTTCGCATTCACTCTGGCGCTACATAAACTGCCGCAACGACGCACGAACTCTGGCGCTACATAAACTGCTGCATCGACGCACGAACTCTGGCGCTACATAAACTGTTGCATCGGCGCACGAACTCTGATTCCAGCGTTGTAGAAATTGACACAAACAGTTCGTTCTCGAAGTGCTATAGCGATTGTGACGCAATAAATTACTTGTGCTGTGAACTCTACATGATCATCGTGGTTTCTTCAATAAACGTGTTTAAGCCTAGCCGGCTAGTCCTTGGTCTACAGCCAAGGCCGTACTGCGCGGACTGACTGAGGGTACCTTGACGACTGGGGTTGGTACTCGGCTCCTGGTGTTTTCGCCCAACCCCTGGTCCGCTACAATATGAAGATCATAATCTACAAGGCTGGGCCTAAGCAGCTAAGCTCAGCGCTTAACCTTTTAATACCGGAGGGTATAGGATTTTCCATACCATTTACTACCATCTCGGACATCATCCCACTCCTCCTTGCACAGGATCAAACTCACGAGTGACTTGGCCAAGTTACTCCAAGTAAGCTGAAGATGCCAGCATCGAGACGTCTAACTCCGAGTCCACCATCTCTAATTGGGAGTGAGGCTTGTATCCATTGGATGTTGCTGAGGCTGATGTTGAGGATGTTCTCTACTCTCTAGCCATATGCGCATTAGATCATCCATTTTCTCGAGCAGTGGATGTATTTGTTATTATTATTAGACTAATTTATAGCATGCCTAAAAAAGAAGAACCTTGCACGGGAGGGCGTATTATTATTAGACTAATTTATAGCATGCCTAAAAAAGAAGAACCTATAGCAGGAAAGAAAGTCTACTCATAATACAGGTAAATCTTAAACAAATAAGTCTTAAGGAATATGTGTGTCTCAATCAAAAGAAACTGGTGTGAGGATTCAACTAGAGTGGGCAAAAGCGGATGCATAATCAGAAATGTTGAATTCCTAAATTGATCTAATTCCAAAGATCAAAAACTATCATTGGGTTCTAAATCAAATATTTACAAACTTTATCTTCATATGTAAAACGACAAGTCACTGAAAATAAACAAGAACCTAGCAATGCCTTCCAGAGATAACCTGGTCAAGATAGCTAGGCTACTAGGGGTAGTGATAAAGATGAAAGAATAAGGATCCAATCCATTCATTTATTACTGCCACGTGTCTGACTGAAAACCTGAACACTACACAACTGAAACTCAAACTTGAACGAATGTTGAAACTGTTAGAGAAGATACATAATTTTGAAACAATACTCAGAAACATGTTTCCTCCTCAGAAGATTATCACATAGTGTAGTTTATTTGAACAAAATAATAAAGTTAACAAAAATTGGCTTGCAGTTTTCTCCAAGGAATGATTAGCTATTTATATAAACGATGTTTTAAAAACTTTACTCTTAATAAAATGTTTACAAACTTTATCCTTGGTAAAATACTAGTGTTACGAATCATGATAAAACAGAGTAGTACTTGTGCTTGAGAAATAATGCTATTATGAATATATAATTTTTGTTATGTGCTTCAATGACACCGTATAATTGACATAAATAATGAAATACAATAATGTGTTTGAAAGCAGGGTAGTCTTCTAACATTGAACTATCTGCATTGTAAAAAGTTGCCTGCATCTGCAACTGAATGAATAGTAATAACACAACAACAGAATGCAGTAGTGTACATACAAAGTGCATCAGCCATACTAGGATCATTGGCACAATCACATAACGGAAGGTATTTAAAGGGTTGTAGCTCCAAACCACCAACAGAGCAGATCTGTTTGCTTTTGCTTACATAGGAATTGTGTAATGTACAAGTAGGCTATGAGGTTGAATTTAACCACTGTCACCTGTGAGGCTGGATGTCAGCTTCAGAGGAGCTTTTCTGAGCAGTGTTTATTTCTGATGGATCTTTAGCCACAGTTGAACTCTTACTCAATTCAGCCTTCACTAGCGTGTCCGAGGATTTCCGCTTCGCTTGTTCTGGAGCATCAGAATCATTAGTATCCAGGGCTGTCTCAGTAGCTGTATTTGTGTCTCCAAGTGGTGCTGGTTCATCTTTGTTTTCTGTAAGTGTTTTGTCACTTCCTTTGACTGATTGGACATTCTGCTCTGAAGCAGAAAAATCATTCGCATCCATTGCTGCAGGAATTGAATCTTCATTGCGGTCTTTCATTTCCTCTTTGACATCTGCATCTGTCCCTTTGTCGTCAAGCAAAAATTCATTTTTATCTCCATCCTGCACTTTGTCATCAACAACTGTGTCTCCATCTGGTGCTGGTTCATCTTTGTCGACCATCAGTGTCTTGTCACCATCAGTGTCCGATTGGACATTTGTACTCTCTTGTCCACCTGAATCAATTTCTCTTTGTGACTGGACTGCTACCTCGCTGTTTGCAGCAGATGGATCGGCGGCATGAAACTCACGTGTTGTTGAATCGTCACTGGTTTTGTTGTCTAAGTAATTTAATTCGTCTTTTTCTGAATTCTGTTGCATGTCAGAAACAAGACCAACTATGTTAGAGCTTGCTTGTTCAGACAGTGGATCATGTTGTTCTCCACCCATTTCTCTTTCCGGTTCACTTTCGAATATCTTTCCTGCTTCTTCCATTTCCTGTTCTGTTTCCTCTCCCAGTTCCTGTTCTGTCTCCTCTCCCAGTTCCTGTTCTGTTTCCTCTCCCAGTTCCTGTTCTGATTCTTCTTTCATGTCGGTGGCTTGCAGTGGATACGATTGTTCCATCACGTTAGTCATCTCTGCGGCTTGGAAATACTCAACTGATTCTGCCCCAGTCACGTCAGCAGAGTTAAAGGGTGCAGACTGTGTTTTCTCAGCAACCTTCATTCTTGAAGAGGATGTCTTCTCAATCATTCTCGAAGCTGTCATTTCACCTTGAGAACCAGATTTCGAAGTGATAGATGAATGCTTAGCAATTGCTAATTCAGTATCAAGTGGATAATCATCTGGCTGTCTAAACGTTGTGTCGAATGGCAAATCCCCTTGTGAAGTAGCCAATTGAGCAAACCCTTTATAGCTTTGTTGGGCTTCTTGGTCACCACTGGCGATAGCTTCGACTGCAGCAAAAAAAACAGAGCTAGTGTGATAATGCTTAGACTTCATATTTCTTATAAAAACTATACAGGAATACCCGTACATGCAGTCTTTGTATCAGTAATCAGCTTTTCACAATTCGAGTTGTCCATATATCACATATGCAGTGAGGGGGAGTCACCAGATTTATGCGATTGTGCATACTGTTGCATCGGGTGTGGTCTCGATATAATGCACATACACAAAATAAATTATTAATTATGACGTCCAGTGTCGTCCACATATTTATAACCCTGTATTAAATCCCATGTAGTTGTCCAATGGCTTTCGATCATATTTTGATTTAAATTCTGTTCGGATCTAAACAGCAAACCATAACAGTTAAAAAAAATTAGCTAGCAAATATGATGTTTAAAAAAAATAAATAGTAGCCTATGGAAAAATAAATATTTTAAAGAGCTTTTAACCAATTAACCTTTGTAAGGAGGCAGAGAAGCATATTTGTAAGTACGCATCTTCATTAGGGGTTCCACAAAATGTACGAGTTGAAACAGGGCGTTGGACAGTAGGGGGAGTCGAAAATATGTTTTTTTGTGTACATAATAATTACATTGATGTACCCTTATTCAAAATTTGCTTTACTTTCAATTTTTGAATTAAATTTGAATTAAAACTTGAAAAGGCTATCAGTTTATATTGGAGAACACTTGATGTTTCTGGAAAAGCCAAATTGCGGTTAAGCAGTTGGATAAATAAAGAATACACTTAATTACCTACTGACTTACTTACTTAACTTTGCACCACCAGAAATATCTAGATAAATTTGAGCATTTTGAATCTGGCAATCAATCATGCATTATGGAATCTGAGAGATTCTGAACTGAAAGAAGTATACAAGCAATTGCTTGTGCATTTCGATGTGAAACTTCGATGCAGTGTATGCGCTGTAGTCGGGAGTGCTTCTGAGTAGAAGCTTCAAAGGGGCATTACAGAAAATCCGAGAAATGAAAATACATACTATTTTCAGGTTGTGCAACATCAAATGTTGTAATTTCTTTCTCTCTGAAAACCATAACAAGACATGTATACAGCAACTTGCAGCAATTGTTGTCTAAGTTATGAAACTATAAATTTTAATTAAGTAAAAATTTTAAAACCCAAGTAAAACCAAGTAAAAATAATAATTTTTATAGTTAAAATGATTCAAAAACTCACTAGATCATGTTATGAAGAATAATTTTGACAGAATCATGTAACAAATGAGTGATTACACTGCCTGTCCCGTTTCTCTGTTTAATTTTGAGAGTCACAGTGGCCGACTGGTTAGGGTGGTTGGCCTGTAACGTTGAATACGGGTGCATTCATTCCTCTCTCGTCTGAGGCGGTTACAGTGTTGGAACCTTGAGCAAGTCCTTCACCCACAATTGCTCTGCAATTCTATTGCAGCTGCGTAGTCGATGCATGTGTGCACTTCTGAGCTTTGCAAGAAAGGCAAAATCAAATTACTGTTGTATTCTATTTAGGCTAATGAATACAATAGTTGAATACTTTAGGTTTCATTACAGTTATTAAAAACCTCATTAATGGATATCAAACAGAAAATAAAAATGCACCAAAGCAGGACTAAATTCTGTAAAAGCCTCAATAGTTTTGAAAGTTCAGGAATATCTCAATTTAATACTCACACTATCCTTTTAGGTCTCCTTCTCTTCTTTTTTCTAGAGCAAAAGACAAAAACACCAGTGGCCTATTCAGAAAAGAAACTAACCTGAATAAAGGCAATGTGATTTATTGCAAAAGTTCTAGCAATGAATAAAATTTCACATTGGCAAGATCTATAAATGTTCAATGTTGAAATTTAATTATTGCCAACATGCCCAAGTTAACATGGCTAAAATTAGAACTATGCCTTCTAAGGCAAAATCAATATTGTCCTGCCGAATATACAGTGTGGACTCAATCATGCAGTCACAGCTTACAATCTTAACATCGCAGCACATTGGACAGCACTGCTCTAATAAATGTACATTGTTACGCTGTACATATTAAAATTTCCTATGGAATAATCATAACAATTCGTCATGGGAAGTGGATTTTGTGTTCACAATGTCAAATAACACGCCAAATTACGAACAAATGGCTATGCAAGTTGGCCTGTAATTTGTTTCTTCGTTTTCACAAAATTTGAAAAAATTCATTAGCTTAGGCGTGCCACTTAAAATCAGCTCGTGGGCCTCATGCGACCAGCGGGCGACAGGTTGGACAGTACTGCCTTAAGCTATTAACATAAAATGATGTACTGGTAAAAGTGCTATACAAGAATTACAATAAAAGACACTGAATTTACCCTTTAAAAGGCCTGGCTTACATGCTGTATCATAAGGAATGCTCCTCCAAAGACTTCACTCTAACGTTAAAGTCCAGACTGCCACAGAACAGCACCCTGCTCATGCCTCAGTTGACTCTGTGCTGTGAAAGGACCCTTCCTACTATCACTTGTACCCAGATCTTATCTGGAGCACTACTCTTTCTGCCTCTCTTATGCCTTTTTTCGAGGAGTTCTTTGCACTGGGAGCATATCTGATTAGGTTGTACTCTGAAAAGCACTTTATAAGCCCCAAAATGGAATAGAATATGTTAAGGGTTTGGATAAGTAAGGAAAATTAATGACAAGATCACAAGAACAAGATAAAGTAGCTAAAACATTAAGCGTTGCCACTTAAATATAGCGCAGTGAATAGTGATGAGTTTTTTAAGAGGTTTATATAAGTTCTTACATGGGGGGCAGCTTTTTGGGATGCTTGGCTCTTGCCTGACAGCCATAACAATAATGCATAAATCCTCCTGGCTCATTTCCAACGATGACGTACTCTCCACCGGGCTCAAGGTCTGAAGATTTAGTGATCACTTTTGAGCCATCCACTGTGTACAATCTATGTAAAAAAAAACAATTACACAGCTTTTGAGCCATCCACTGTGTACAATCTATGTAAAAAAAAGCACACAACTAATTTTTGTAGCACCACTCCAATAGCACTTGAGACAAACTCAATGTAAAATTGATATGCAGATCGGAATCTTAGGTCACACCAGTTGACATCCAGTCGAGAAATTAAATTATTTTACAAGGATCGCTAACTTATGCGTATACATCTGAGATATAACACACCTCATTTAAATATAATACCACCACTGCTGATTGCTGAAGCAGTTTCTGACCTGCAATCATTCATTGTATAATTGTAGAATTATTCAAAGATTTATACTATTATACAATATTAGAATTCAACATGTGTCTTCTTTGATATGCCTCTGGTCTAAGATAATGAAGATGAAATGCTTGGTTAATAATAATAATTATAGGCACGAATAACCTATAATATGCAACAGAAAAGACTATAGCAGAGATTAATAACATACGCTTTGGGTCTTCCCAGAATGCCATTCACATGTTCACCAATTTCTTTCATCACAAGATACCACCTTTTTTGAACTTTTTCACTGAGGGCGATTCTGAAGGGTGCATCAAAGTCCTTACCATTCAAAAAGACACTACAATGAGAAATATGATGAAAATGAAAAACAACTTTACAGCAAAAACACTTATAAAATTCATGTCTTAGACTGGTAGTATGCAATCTGGTTAGGTTTATGAGTATCAAATACCAGATTGGAGGATAAAAAATATATCTAGAGCTCTGTTGGATTTCACTGAGATCCTTAACACCTCAATGAGAGTGTACTAAAAGTTGTTGGGAAACTGACCCAGCCCATTGTGAAAGTGTTAAACCCTAAAACCATGCTCTTAAGAAGTTTCTTAACACGTCCGCCCCACGGGGTTCGAACTTGGGTCCACTGATCTCCATGCCAGTGTGTTATCCAATGCACTACTGGGCATCTGTTGGTTTACATTGTCTGGTTTCTATTTCAACAGGTCTCTGAATTGAGCTTCAAGCTGTGTAATGCCTAGAATAAGACAGTGATGCAAGTGCTTCTCTTTACCCTATAAAACCTAAATGAGACTCACAGTTTAGTTTTGTTTTCTATTGCATCCTATTCTTTGAAGATATGAAATTCCAATCATTACGCATGCTTAACTGTTTTCGGGATCCATCAAATTGAAGAGCTAAAACTACCATAATATTACTCCAGATTTCATGGGGTATCTAAATATAAAAACTGAGCATGGCCACACCACAAATGTTAACTACATTCTTTAACTATGAGAAACCTTACTTGATCATCATGGCATGTATCGGAATCTGACCAATTTTCCCAGGCACTTGTATACGGCTGTGCTCCACGGGTCTAATTTTTAGAATCTGAAACACATGTATGTAACCAATACAGGTCTTTCAAAGTCATTTTCGTGGAGGTCTTTTACTTTACAAACTGACAACAGCCACAATGTATCAATGCAAGCTTCTTACTAAAACCTGAAGGTAGCATGACTTCCTCATGAAGACATGTTAATGCTGATCAATTTTTGTGCTTGTTATTCTGGCAGCTCGGTGACATATCAATATGTAAGGTTAACAGTGCATCTAAACTAATCTAGGGCCTTCTATAGCATGGCAACTTAGGAGGGCACAGACCTCAGTCAAGTCTCTTCTGTGTATCATAATCATTTCAAAATCACAATGAGACTTGATAGAATCAGGTTAGAGCCAAAATCAATCCACACAAAGAACCTTGTATTCAAAGAACCTTGGGTTAGAGCCATGAGGCTCCACTGATCAGCAGTGTTCAATCTAGGTATCTTGGGGACATGGTGGGGAGAGTTCCATCCCCAGGAATGGCATTTTCCCTCACACAAATTTCACAAAGTTCTAATTTTCTACATCTATATTACAGTACATGACAGGTTTTACTATTAGATGATGAAAGTGTTGAGAGGTCATCATAAAAAATTACTAGACCAAAGGTGTCGCCTCGCCGCTGTCCGCCTTACTGGTTGGTTGCCCCCCGAACGGCCGTTTGTTCGCCTCCTCCCCAAATCAGGGGTCTAGATTAAACACTGACTGACCAGAGGAAAAGATTACACTTAGCCCGCAGCTGAATGAAATAACAAAACCTGCAAAGCTCAATGAAAACTATCGATTAAGAAAGACTGTGCAAGATTGAGACAACAATCCAAAATATACTTAAATAGGGTTAAGTTTTTTATAAAGTTAAAAAATGAGAAGACAAAACCAAAAAAATTGTGACATAAATGTGAGCACATTTTACTCACTTACCGAGGAAGTGCTGTGGATATTGCTTGAAGAATACTGCTTATAACGGTCAGACAAACCCGTGTACCTGAAAAGGTTTCATTTTCTGCATGCAGAATTTACAGAAGGTATCAAGTCCAAACAAAACACAATACTGGTCCCTAAACAGATACTGCTCCTACCTTAGAGGGGTTATTTACCTACTTACCGAAGAAGTTCTGTGAACGTTTCCTGCCAGGTACTGTTTATGTCGTTCAAACAAGGTCGTGTACCTGAAAATGTTTCACCTTCTGCATGGTGGATTTAAAAGAAATACATCAACGACTAGTATGTAAAAAGTATAAGTTGGTTTAACTAAAGGTAAGCAAGAACTTCTTTGTCGAATGATCAGGCTAGTCTTAAACTACATTGACCCAACTCAATGGCAAAGCCCTTTATCAATTGGGGCCATGTACCTGACCCTTTGGCTCCATAAGAGCCTAATTAACCACCATAGCTTAGTTAAGAGTGAACTAGGAAATTGTAACTTAGACAATCTTAGAACAGAGTGACCACATTTTCCTGCCATTCCGGGACAGCACAGTACTTTAAATAAAAGTAACTTGGATTAGAAGCGAACTCATTGAGATGGACACTATTGATTTTTAACGCCTCAACTTAAATATATTTGTAGGATTTTATACCAAAATTAAGAGTTATATTTGTAGGTTTATTTACATTTATTTGTACATAGCCTTTTTACTTACAGAAAAAGTGACTCACTGACTGGTTATGTTCTCAATTATTATTATTATTATTTTGCCTACTTTTAAATTATTGGAAAATTAAAATATCAAATTTACTCTGGAGTTACTTATGAGAAAATGTATTCTGGGATGCTTCATTTTCCCCGAAAAGACATGTCTAGGACGTGGAACATTATTATCAATTCCGCAACTGTTCCTGGGGAATATGGTCACCCAATCTTAGAATTAAGCATGACGCCAGAAAAACCTAAAATGTAGAGCTCTAGTGAAATGTGAACTTTTGTTTAAGACGATGAGCTAATAAATTATTGATTTTTGCTGCACACATGTGTTGTGTAACCTACACTGGTGCAGGTGGCCTTTAATCAATAAAAACATTCTTTATAGAGTCTGTCATGTGCAATACAGCTTCAATTATACACAGAGGCAATAATCACAGATAAACTGGCAAGATAATAATTTATAAATAATGCAGTAATCATGTTTAATATACACGACCCTTTATGATAAATTATTAGCAACTAATTGTGCTTATCAATATCAATAACTAAATTAAATGCTTGTAAAACATCAGGACCTCCTTCAATTATTAATAAAGGCCTAATTTACTTGAATTTTCTAATCATTTCAAATAAATAACATAACTTTTGAGCATAAGGAAACTCAAGCATAATTAAGCCTTTATTTATAATTGAAGGAAGTCCTGATTGTGGGGTGCGGTGGCATAGTGGGTATGTTCGTTGCCTTTCAGCCGGAGGGTTGCAGGTTTGAATCCACCTCGAGCCGGCACGTATGGACCTTGGGCAGGTACTTCACTCACAATTGCTCAGCGCTTCGGGGTGAAACTCCGATTCAGTGTCCGCACTGTTGTCGGGAGCATTTCTGAGTAGAAACCTTGAAGGGGCGCTATAACAAGTGCACATACAAACAAACAAACACAGTCGGCAAGTCAGCCGTGTTGATATATTAATTTTGAAATAAATATAGTCAGCAATGATGGTTGATGAACCGGAAGCTTAGTAGTCTTACCCGATTGGTTTAAACTGTCCTCTCGTTATGGCCACGTAGCTCTCTTTATCTTCAAGGTCATCCAGTCCACCTAATTTCGTCCCATTCACGGGAGTCGTGATGTAACGAACTGCACTGGTTACTCCCGTCTTCTCGGTAGACGCGTTCAGAAATCCATCCCACGTACGAAAGTGTTTCTTGTTAACAAGCATCTGTGCGCCGAAAAAGTTCCTATCGCCATTTAAAAACAAAGTGATCTTTCTCGCCTTTTCTAGCTTTACCATATAGTCCACCAACTCGCAGGCGGTTTGGTTTCCTTCAGTCTTCTCGCCGCAGGTCGCCATTCGAAAGGCATAACCTGTCGGATGAGACAAAGGCGTGTCTGTGTCTACAGATTTCTGCGCAAGCCGCTCGCTTGTCCGGTCAAAATACGCGCCGCGCGCTCCGTATTGTCGGGCTCGACGATCGCCATTGCGATGTTGTAGAGATGGCCACGTCGTCGGCGGAGAAGGCGCAAGGATTCTGGGACATGCTGACGTCATTTGTGACGTAATTATGAATTATGGATTTGTATCCGTAGATCTATGTTGTACGCATTGAAAGCAGCGATTCGTTTGCAGTTAATTTTATCATTTTTTTCTCGCAAAAATGCATTATTTGGCCTCGTTTAATCGCACACGATGCCACATAAAACTAGCAGTGAGTAGGTGTTGGATGAAGGTCACATGGCCTAATATAGGCTAGGGTAGCATAACGTCTGTCTGCTGTTTCCATAACTTTTAGACTGTCTCCATAACTGATTTGAACAATGAACATTGTCTTGCATCTGTCAGCTTAATTATTTCATATAATTTATTGATTGATTGCAGATTCTTTTTAAATTCACTTTTGCATCCACCAAATAGTAAGTTGACCCACTTTTAATTGTTTCGTACTATGCACATAGCAGATGTCCTGACTATAACTTCCAAGTTTCACAGCTTCCTCATATAATAATTATGATCGTGATACGATACTGATTTTTCATTCTCCTTCATTTATTACCTGAAACCCAGACTATTACAGCCTTTATCAAATATTGAATCAGCAAGATTAAACTCTCTTAGCTAATAGCCTCGTGCCGTAGTGCTGCACTACGGTATTTCAGTATACAAGGATAAAAATATGTTTATGAATAGAATTTGTATAAATGGAAATAATGCTCTTAAATTACATGAATTCATATATGAAATTTTACTTCACTGTAATGTTTCAAACACACACATACTGGTAATTGCAGTTCACCCATATAGGCCATGGCAAATATATATATATATATATACCTATTTTACTTTTCTCTTGCCTAAGGACCTGCCAAAAATTCCTTGGAATTTTCAATATCTTCTTACATGACCCTAACGTGACCCACTTAAATTGTATAGCTGACGTCACCAGTCACCACTGATTCAATATGACTGTATCAGCATTATTTTAATGTAAGTATCTACGGTGACATCATTCGTCTGCCGACCTCAGCCACTTCTTGCGCGATCTGCTCCTTTGACCAGCACCATCTCTTCGTCCCGCGAGCAACGACTGCCATTGCTAAAACACGAGCTTTTGCTTTCTTTGGTCCTGTACTTTTGAACCAGCTTTCTCCTTCAATGCATTACTGCTTATTAACTAGTGGACCAAGTGCCTCTTTTCACTGTCTCAAGACTAATTTTCTCTCTTGGTCTCTTGCACTGGGAGCACCTCTGATAAGTGTGCACTGTGAGATGTGCTATATAAATTTGTAAATGTTTGTATAGATACAATACAATATAATACAATAAGCAAATCAATTAATTACTTCATGTTACTTTTTTCCAAATTAATTGAGCATTTAAAATGGCCTAAAAAATTGTGTTGATCCAGGAGTAAAAATTCTCAGAGAGAAGATTATTTATTTTCCTCTGATCTGTTTTCAAGTTGTTTTCTTTCTTCATTATTAGAACAGTTACTGTGAACCATCAAAACAGAAAATAACAATTTTAATATGAAAGATAGACGCATAATTTACCAAAGTTGTTTTTTTGTAAATTTTATGAGTAACAGTAACATAACAAATACACTAGCATGTAGCCCAATTCACAGGACAGAGCCATTAATACAGTTCAGAAATAGAAAAATACATTTTCAACCAGAAAGCTACACAATAAAACAGTTATGGCGCATTGCAAAGAAAGTGATATAGGACTGAGTTTACTAAATGAATGCTGCCAACAAATTAACAATACAACAAAGTAAAATTTTTGCAAAACTTGAAAACTAAGAATTAACAATGTCATTAAAACATGTATCACAGATTTCCAGCAAGTTCACCTGAGCAATTTATGCCCAACAAAAGATGACAGGAAGATTTAACTTTCTTAAATACCACTACCGAAATATAAACCTCCACATAAGCTAGCATACTGACTCCTTCCTTCATTAATAGAAATTTATAGGTAAAATATTTTACTATTCCACTTTGTACACTCTAACCTGTGTGACGAATTTTATCAGGGTTTATTTGAATGTCAAAAGTATTTCATAGATATTGCACAAACTGCTACTTGTTATAAGTTGTAATCATAATTGTAAACTCTGAATTTCTAAAGCACAACTCGAAAGCTAAACCTGGAGACCAGTTTAACATAGGGCACCAGCTTGGTATGTCATTAAAGCCCAATTAAAAAACCAGTGTTTTAAAACATCTCTGCTCCTGGAAAGAGCTCAGTAAAAACAATAATACATACCAGCATTACACAGAACCAGTAATGGCACCCTTCTCTGGGATGTAAAAGAGGAATGAAAATCTAATTTAAGTTCTAAAGATTTCTTCGAGGTTTAATATACATAATGTACTTTGTACATTTATTTCAGCGTTATGGCCACAACAGAAACTCTGGCTATTCAATAAAGTATGCATTTTCATGTCCTGAAATTACATTGAAAGACAAAGAACCTGTCGAAACTGTTCAGTACATGCTTTGCTGCAAATAAATTCTTTTCATACAGATAAAAATCTTTGCAAAGCTTTTCATGTTTTCTTAGTTTTCAATAATTAAAGTCTCTTGTTGGTTGCTACTTCCGTAACCACAGTGTCAGTGAGTGATGCAAGTTTTTACTTGTAGGCCTAGTGTCAACAGTTGCAAAAGCGTAATTAATTTTACTTAGCGCAGTGATAAAAAGCCATTATAAATAACCAGCAAACTTTTAATAATCAGAGTTCCAGATTCCCTTCACTTAATTGTCTCATACAGTTGAGAAGACTTGTTATCACATGGCTGACATTTTCTATAATAAGGATCAGCTATGTTTGCACACTTCTCAAAACCATTAGATAATTAAACAGATTATTTTATAACATCAAAGCATCTAGAGTTCTAGACACACATATAAGAGGTACTAACTGCACAAATATTATTCTTGACTGTACATTTTCAGGATTTGTGTAACAGCAACATTGAAAATTCTAGATTTTATTTACAACATGACCAGACACGAATATTTACAAGACTATTATAATGGCCAGACTGGGAGACACGGATATTTACAAGACTGTTCAGAAGATTAAATACTGTGAACACCAACTGAATTGAACTTATGCCCATTAATTCTACTAATACCTCATCGGACAAAGTGAGAGTAAAAAATAATTTGAAAGACTAATTTTTCCTTATAAGTCATACTTAAAAATATTAACGATCTGTCAGGGTTTTGCGATAATCTTGCAACTGAAATGAAACTTCTGTTATTCAGTTACCTTTAATGGTCAGATTAGTCACCACATTTAAAGTGTTAAAGAGCATAGCATGTCCCTTAAATAACTTTTTAAGACTGAACATAAATTTTAAATACAATGCACTTAAACTATCTTCTTACGAAAGCAATGCAAAATGAATATCCAATAGTTTGCGCACATAAAAGTTTATTATAGTGTTACAAGTTCATAGAGCATTCAATATATAATAGTTGACTATGCACTTTGTAAGCATATATTTACCTTTGACATGTGCCTCTGAAGACACTGTTTTCAGTTTTGTTGGCATGTTCACCCAAAACATGCATAACATTATATAGCCATCAGTGAAAATAGTATTACTTACGAAACCACTGCTGAAGGCATTGGGTGAAAAAACAAATCACAGAAACCATTAAAATAATGGTGCTAACAACAAGGAGTTGAAGTTTAGGATGTTTTACCATACAAAAACAGAAGCATCCAATTTATTGAACATTTTTCAGCATGCAAGCCCCACAGTTACTCTTCTACTTTAACCCATCTTCCTATTGAACTTCTTAGTGCAGCTATCCACCTGAAAATAAGAATAAAACAACACGAATTAGTCAGTCATGTTCTATTATTTCACTCAGGTTCCATTTTTATGCAACCACAGCACTCCTTAAAATGCTAAACGTTTAATTCCTAAAGCAAATGTTTTATTATTTCTATAACAATTTACCGTAGTGTTCTCCTTTAGTAGGCCTATTTAGATTGGAACTCACCCAAGTTTTTTCAAACATTGTCAGCAATTATATTCTAACTGTTCTTCCAGGGGAATTTATCTTTAAAATTCACCATGTGATAGTAAATGGGAAACTTTAGCAATTTGTATTTAACATGTTTTCTATAAAGTTGAGATAATAAGCTATTTCTTTAACTTGAATGACAATATAATTATGTGCAACAGTGTGACTTTATATCAAGAGCTGTCTTAGAAAAAAACATTTTAAAGAGTACCGCTACTTTTAAAGTATATACCTATGTAACAACCAGATCTAATCATAGTGATGTATTGAAACAACAATTTTTGGCAAGCATTCTTTATGTTTTCGGATTACCGGTGGTGTAACAAGAACTAGTTAAACCAGTTCATTGACCTAGGCCCTAGGGCCATGACTATTTTTAATTAAATCAACAGACCTGGCCCTGGAAGCATTATCATAGCCAGATATGCAACTGAGCAAGATGCCCTTAAGAATCCCTTGCTATGTCACTGCAGATAAAGTGTTTGCAAAGTACTAACCGTTGCATATCTGTTTCATTATCTGCTGTAAAATGGAATGTCCGCATCTGTGGAACAGGAGGTACAGCCATAAAGCCAAACCGTCGATGATAAAAAGTTTCTTCCTCGATAGTATAACCATGCAAGTGTACAACTCCTATACCAAAAAAACCAGCTTAAATTGTAGTTCACCATTGTATAAAGCACTTCTCTCAGTAAGAGGTTCTACCTGTAATGAAGATGCAATGGTCATCCTGTCCATGGAAGGTTAGTGGCCTACAGTTTCACTTGAGCAACCATCATAGACCCATGTCCTTAATTCCCTAATTCACCAAGTCACACACATGTACGCCTAGGTCTACACTACAGGGTTGAAAACTAATACTTATAATGGCAATCTGATCCTTATGATAATGACATTGAGTCAGATGTTTAGCCAAAGCGTTTCATAGCAATGACATTTAACGCTAAGCCTCACTAAACGATAATATCAATTACATAAAAAACTAGATAAATATCAATTCACTGCACATCACAAACATATCAACACTACCCAGATGATGTTCTTAGAAAACTATTAGGACCTGTCTTTAATGTCTTCCTCATTGCCTCATGACTTTTTGGAATTTACTAGATTATTGCAAGTCTGTTTTTTAATATTTGCCATTAATTGATACCTCATGCATTATCAAAGTAGTGCAATCGAAGACCTGTGCAAGATTAGATTACATGACTATGTTGTCAAATATACGAATTAGCTTAAATTAAACTTGTTTACATCTATATTAAACCTGAACCCTTTAAATGTACAAACAATTAATAGCTAATTTAGCTTAGGATCAAATATTAAAATGGAAAGCCTAATGACCACATAGTACACAGGGTAATATTTTTGTAATTGCATTGCATTCTGACAATGCAATAACGAATAAATAAATATCGTAATCATAAATTCGTACTTTCTACAGTTGACAAAAAAGCGTATTCATGGGAAACGGTTTATTCACAGTCACTCAATCAAAACAAAGTCTATAGGCAGTGATCAAGATCTGGAGAATCAGGCAGGCTAGAGTGGATGGCGTTTAGGTTTGAAACATTGTGGTAGGTAGGGGAAGTAGAGGAAACCGGAGATGCAGGATCTGTGCAAAAGCAATATTTTCAGTTTATAGTGAAAGAACTGAAAACAATTGTTTCTGTGCCTCAAGTTGGCATTTCCTCTATATTTATAGCTGTTGAAAACTGCTATTGAAGAGCTCCACATTAAAATCAAAATCAAATCACTTTATTGCTTTATTGCAATTCAGAGAGCACTTTGAAGAGAGCACATTAAAAATGTCTGTAATAATAATAGCAATAATAATAAAAATTTATATGTGCAAACAGCAAAGTGTCTTCCAAATGTTCTTTCAGCAGACACTATATTTAGATGTCCAGGTAACTAAACTAACAGCATCAACATAAAGTGGATGAAGACTTTGACAGTGATAACAACACTGAACCTTTTGCTGTTGATGACGTCTGGTCTTTGTAGTAGTACAGACAAGCAGATTTGAGGACACAGTAGCGTTTGCGCCAATTCTTCATGTGATAACCGATCTTCGTAAGAAAGCCGTGACAGTCTGGGTTTTTAATTGACAGCGCTGGCAATCTTACGTTGTGGCTGCTGACATCAAGCCATGTGTCAGATAACTATTGAAACAACAGATAATGCTATCTGATTACATGAGATTACTCATTACTTTTGAGTTCAATGAAGCAGTCAAGTTTATGAGTAGCAAATGGAGGAACTGGTTGTGGGCATTGTAACAATTATCAATGATATGAGAGTCATACAAATGAAAGAAATTTCATGCACAGCTTTAAAGTAGGCCTAGTCTGCACATTTTTTAGCCAAGTAAACAAGTGCCTATATATGTTGGCACCACCTAAGTCATTGTCTGCAGGCTATTCTTTAGTATTTTAACTACCACTGCAGTAATACAATTTACTACCCTAAACAGCTATTCTTTGCATTAGCCCAATAGTGTTTACATGGGTGACCGCGCATAGGAGCAAGAGCGGGCACTTGCCCTCCTGGAAAATTGATTTTCCTATTTTTAACTGCTACTTTTTGATTTTTTAACAAATTTCGTCCCACTAAAGCGCCAATGTTACCAACGATACACAATGCGAAACTGGGAATTTACATTTAAAATCCTGTGTGAAAAAATCCACATGTGTCTTAATTTTGCTTTGCATTTTAAAGTTCTTGTTAAAAAGTTTAACCGTGACTATTGTGTTTTGCCTCCTCTTGCAAACATTTATGTGGGCGCCCATGAGTGTGTAAATCAAGAAAGCTCTAGGTTTCATCTTGTCCTGGGTACCATGCAGATACATTTAAATTGTGACGGATATGGCAAAATCACATCGAACAATCCTGTGGAAGCCACCCTGGCCTGAAATTTCAAGTTGATATATCAGTACTTTAGAGTAATATACACATTTCTGGAAATTTCTGAAATATTTTTCCAAACATACATATATTTAAAGACACCATAATTATGCATTTACATATTATATATATATATATATATACACATACCTACATGTATTACCTAAATATGCACATACAGGTATTACAGGTACATAATTGTATAAAGGGATGTTGGTACATAGACAATGCTTACCATATTTTTGGCCATAGATGTTGCCTTATTAATGTGACTAGCCCATCTACAAAAGGTAGCAAAATTAAATTAGAATTTCTAAATACTCCATTTAATAAATAATGATCATGGGTCTTTGACGCAAGGTTTTTGGAGACTAATGTCATAAAGGTAAGTTTATACACAAATACCCTACACAACCTAACCTGATGAGCTCTTGGACAAAAGTGGGGATAGGCCTACAAACTGAAGACTAAAAGTTCAATTAAGTCTGTCAGCCTTACCCTAACGACTTGAATTGTTCACTTTCTGAATCTTCATGATTAAATCCTTATTTAAAACTGATGCATTTTAAACTTATCTAATCTCTTGCACATGAACCCATTGTGTTTTTTAAACACATTTCTCATGTCACATTAGATTACATGCACAATGTTACAATGTACATGCCATTCTTAAACTAAATGCACAGCACATTGCATTACTATCTTTGCTGTTAAATTACTCAGATTAGAAAACTCTGCAAATATTTGTAAATAGTTTTAAGAAAACATTTTTTAAAGATTCTAACCGTTGATCTGACCCAGGGGCGGATCCAGGGGGGGCCAATTCGGCCATAGGCCCCCCCATTTCAAACTGCCATGGGACGTGGCCCCCCCATTTGGTCTGAAATCAGCAATACGAATACGGGTGCAATGGATTAATGGATATTGGTCCCCCCTATTCGGAAAATTGTGTGGAACATTGCCCCCCCCCATTCGGTTTTCAAGTTGAGGAAAAAAAAGGTCATCAACTTTTTGGGCGGATGAAACGGTATGATTTTCCCGAAAAATTTCCCAGATGACTAAAAAAAAACGGTCATCAACTTTTTTGGCGGATGAAAAGTACTTTTTTCCTCAACCGATAACTATTTTTCGAACTTACCAAAAAATTTTCCTTTTTTCCACCCAAGATCTAAGATTTTGGCCCCCCCTTGAAACAGTTCTGGATCCGCCACTGATCTGACCTGCTAGTTTCCAAAACATATAACCATAGGCCATAGCAGCTTCAGTTTTTTAAATAAAGATTTACAAGTGAAATGGTTTCATTCTAGTTTTCTTCTACTTCAACCCACTTCTATATTGAAGTTCTAATTGACCTAAGTCTTGAAAGCAGTAAATTATGGCCTACCTGTTCATATCCTCCTCAGACTCAGTCTGCAGGTAATAGGTTTTCTGGCCATACTTGACAAGCTTAAACATGCAAGTCCGGTTACAATCTGTACCACGAATGATGATATAGTTACTTAAAGAAATCGCTCCCAGAGGGTCGACGCTCTGCAATATAAATACATTTAATTGAACACTATAATATAACTTAGCAATTTATAACATCTAATTATAATTAATTATAAGTAGTAAATTCTATCAGTCTGGTGTTTGATGCAAAAGGAATAAATCAATGATGCATCAGTGTCCAGAAGATTAGTTTGCTAAGACAGATAGCTATAGTCAGCCAGTGTGGATTTCCAAGCAATTTGAAAAAGGTAAACCCTAATGCTTTAGTGATGAACTACATTGGGTTCCCAGTCACTTTTCATAGATGCTTGTCCAGTTTATTCACTGGCACTAATAATAGTAATATATAATAATAATAATAATAATAATAATATATAATAATATATAATAATAATGGACGATCTGTTCAGTACCGTAGCACAGCCAGGACCGAAGGAAGTTGGACAACAAGTCAGTCAGTCTGGTTTTTAATACTTAATAAGATGAACATTATGTAAAGGTATTCAACATCTGTTCAGTATGTAAAGGTGTTTAACATAATGATGAAATAAGTAGGAATCATGAAAACAAATAACCTGAACTTGCTAAAAAATTGGTCTTTAACAATACATTAGCAGACTCAATTTTCTGACGAAAGGACTGACCTGTTCTGATCTGTAATAGTATAGGAATCCATCGTATTTCAATTCGCACCATCTTTTCTTCCAGTTTTTCATGAGTCCCTCTGGTTTCAGATTCAAATATCCGCTACAAATGCAGATGTCACGAGACAGAGAACCGCTTGCCACTCCAAGTTCAAGCCGACGTGGACCTGCCAATCCAATTTAAAGCAGGTATACAGTACAGAAATCCAAAGAGTTTGGTGCTGATAGTAAGTTTTCTCCTCTCCGTAAATCTAGAAAATTTGCCTTCAACTGTTAAAAGTTGCTGTGCGATATACCCATTGTCAATCTCAACAAGGTAAAAAAATATAGCCAACAGTGCAGGGCCTCTCAAAGCATGGGGCTCCAGGTGGTTGCCTTGCTCGCCTTGCCCTAAGGTCGGGCCCGCTCGCTTCTTCTGAAAAACATCCTTCAAGAAACCAAATGTCATGGCTTCCAAGGAAAACATTACAACGATGGTCTAGAACATTAAAAAAAATAATGGCTGCATGTAAAATCAACAATTATTAAACTCACTCTGTCGGACAAGATCGATGACTGTCGATTCTTTAGCTTTTATGACGTTTGTTCCATTGATGGCCATCAGGCGGTCCCCCACTTGAACTCCACCAAACTCTGCTGCACTGCCTGTCAATAGGAAGACAGGTCTGTGTCTCTGATTCAGCAAAATTTCAGTCAGCAGCACATGACTTGTATTTTTCTTAATGTCAAAATCTGTTTTACTCAGAAAATGTACTGATTGTCATTTGAACTTAACCGAACAAATGTGATGATTGTCAATTGAACTGAACTTCTCAATTTGAAATGTGGTCAAGGATCTAGTTTTGACAGCACATATTTTGAATTTCAGACCCTATAAGCTTAGTTCCTGCTTACCTTATTGTTTGACTATGCGTTGCACTGTGTATACATGATTTTAATGGAGGCATAATAATTCCTCTTTTGAAAGATAAAAATGGTGATCTATCGTGTAGGAGCTCAACTTTTGCGAAGTTGGTTTATATTGCAAAGTTCTTTTACTTGTGCCTTCTTCAGCTATATACTTCTCTATAATTATTTCAGTTTACTTATATTTGTGCCAGCTGATTGTGGCATTTAAAGTTTATAATATTTAGCAACATTGCCCAGATGAGGCTTGAGAAGTACTTCCTAAAATATTTGCCTACAGAGTATTGTTTACTAAAGTCTAGAGTCTAGTACAAAGTTGCATGTATGCAAAAAAGGATGTCATTAGCTAGCATGTACCTGGTTCAACAGTTGATATGACCATTGGATTCTGACCCAAAATATGGAATCCATAACTTTCCACAGAATCTGGTTTCTGCAGAATCAGAATTCGTTCAACCTCTGACAGACAAACAAATACAAGTTGAAATACTAAATTTTTTAAGCAGGAAGAAGAAAAGCAGTCTCAGAAACGTTAAAGTTAGACACCTAACCAAGACATGTAGTCATGGGTAAAGTGTCTATAACTTCAAATATTAACCTCAGCATAGTAGGGCAGTTGGCAATGCCTTACCCTCATTGTGTCATCTTCTTACAGTGTCTCATTTCACAGCAGTGTCTGTCATAGAGCTGGGGTGGAACAGAAGCCTGAAAAATCGGTCTGTATTCTCTGGTAGGCATTTAAAATGGTGGTATTGCTAGTTCTGTGTAACCCTGTTATCATTAATTTACGGTTTTATATTTCCAAGAACAGAGATGTGCAATCTTGCAAACACTTTGTTTCTTGAGTGAGTTTTAACAACCAAGCTGGTACCCTGTGTTAAGCTGGTACCACGAGCATAGCTTTAGATTAGTTCTTCAATAGTCAGTTCAGAATGCTTTAAACTGGACAATCGCATGCAAGAACATACTAAAATTATTGAAGCGGCATTATAAAAATTGAAATAATTGATAAAATTCACCACGAAAAGTTTCTTTTGAAACTGCATAACTTCTTAAAAAGGAATGTCATGGAATGATAATTAGAAACTGTTAGAAAGTGTCTAAAATGCTGGTTGTCATAGCGGAGATAATTGAAAATTAAATTTCTTGTTGACAAATTACCATATCATCCCATCGTGTGTCTTACTTGTTATACAGCTGGAGTGCTGAAATTTGAGACCCAAGCACTACAACCAACATAATAGGTATTAGTATGAATGAAAGAAAACGACACTGCACTCACTATACACTTTTTCTGATTGTGCCTGGTACGTTTCTGTGCCCATGCTGACATGCCTCTTAATAACTTTTCTGCTGAGCATTTTACTTGGACCATCTCCATTTCGTATGATTTCTGGAGTCGTCATAGACAGTGACCTATGGTGATTCTTCTTCTCAGAACAATTATCTGAAATTGACGAAAGAAACAAGCATAACAGCAACTGTTGCAGTTATTGTTGGTCAATAATGCCGTGCAACTCTTTCTATTAAATATTATATGAAACTACATAGACATGTAAATTACGCTACATGGCAATGTATGTTGCCCTTTGATAGCTAAAAGCTGTCACGTATGCCAGATTACGATTATCAAGTGAAACCTGACAGATTGAGCAAGTGCATTCGGAAACTTGGACGAATAAGTGCTTGGTTTTGTTGGTTTACAATACTAACAAGCATGGCAAACTTAAGATAAGGTGAGCTTGGTTAGTTCTTATACCCATGATATAGGTACTAATGTGCCTTGCAGTGGCATAGACAAGAGGGTTTAGGGCAGCGGTTTCCAACCTGTGGCTCGCAGGCCAAAAGTGACCCGTCAACCCTAAAAAAATGGCCCGCCAGGCCTCAAAGTGGCCCTAATCTCTCAAAGTATTAACAAAAATATATGAAAAAAATTGACAATTTTAACAGGATAGAACACATCATTATTTTCTATTACAAATTATTTTATTTTGACTTCTATAAATAACATCAAACATTCTATTTTGAATCAATTATGACAATTTTATATGCTTTTACCTAGTTATATTTTAGCATTGTGGCCCCCCTAATGTTCTTTAACTAAGAAAAAGTGGCCCTCTTGTCTTCCAACTTAGAAAAAGTGGCCCTAAGGTAAAAAAAAGGTTGGGAACCACTGGTTTAGGAGGTTAACAAAAACATTGGCTTTAGGAAAAAAGTTTTTAAAAAGGTTATTTATCCACTTAAATAAGAAAAAACAAAACAATTGTTTATAGTAGCAATTGTTTTCTTCCCTTTGTTACTTTCATTCCTTTTTATTATTTCATTTATTTGCTGTAATAAGTTGGTTGGTGTCAGGAAGGGCTTCCGGCCATAAAACCCCCATCATAAATTCCTGGTTATGCCACTGGTGCCTTGCACCTAATGATATCTTCATAGTTTATTGGCTGATAAATGATGAAAAACACGATTTTGATGGTTTAAAAGGTGTCCAGTAATTGGATTATTGAGATGGTATTTGTGCTTTGACCTTAAAAGACCATTTGACCTGAGGTCCATGGTTTTGAGAATGTTTTATGGAAACGATTGTGCAACAATTATGTGAAAACTGTTCAAACATTGTCTAAAGTTCATTGTAGCCATAATGTCTTGCCAATGGTTGCAACTACTGTTTCAAAATGATGCACTTTTATATGGTACTATCGTAAAAAGTGTCCTCCAGCCTGCTATTACACTAATGCTGGAATTCGTACCCCACGGGAACCATAAAAATTCAAGTATAACCACCATTCACACATACAACCATGTATTAGGCCTAATTATCCCCATATCCGTTTGTTTAGGTCAGTGGTGCACAACCTTTTTCAGCCAAGGGCCACTAATCGATTTCTTAAACCCTTCGCGGGCCAAACGTCAACCTTTCGCTTCCGACTTTCGGTCATTTCGTATTTGCAACCGTTATGAAAAAGGTAATATTATTAATCACGCAGCCAATACAACGGAAAGATATACAGCAAAAGACAATAAAGATGACGGCGAAAGTTGTGTGCATCAGCCTGAAATTAGAGGTTTGCGCCACTGTAGGCTTAATGTTAAGTTCGTCTCTTAAATAGTTGCCTTCCCTGTTGGTCATCGCGGGCCACATGACAACCCGCCGCGGGCCGGATGTGGCCCGCGGGCCGGACGTTGTGCACCACTGGTTTAGGTGCACTAATTGATGTTATTTATGACTTACAGTCCTAGCTAAACCAATTCTCTGCACTGTAGACAGTTCTTTGAAGCATAAAACGAAGAATTAACTACTACAGGGTGAATTAATTTTGTTATACATATGATATAAAATTTTACTAAACTGAGCAACTATCCTACTACCAGTACACCAGTACTCAGCTACTACCAGTACTCCTGTACTTATAATATTAACTTGTGTTAGTATTGGTAGCAGCAGTAGTAGTAGTAGTAGTAGTAGCAGCAGTTATAACAATAGCATTTAACTACATCAATAATAATAATAATAATGATAATTAAACCATTCATTCTTTTAAATCCTAGTTTTAGGCCAGGTCTGGTATAGCCCGATTCATAGCACGTAGCTGTCATAAGTACATTGTCACGAGGAAGTTCATGATTGCATAAAACTAAGAAGCCATAACTCATCTGGCTCTGCTCAAACAATGTCACATGTGCTTCAATTGGCCAAAGGTTAGACATGCAGCTAAGTAGTAGTCTTGTCCATATCCTGTGGGAGGATCTTACAGGAGAAATCAGTTGTTCAACTAAGCTCAAACTGTCTAGTTTAATTATGACAAGTGAGGCATTTAATTAGTTTATGGGGTTGGCCTAATCACGCGGCCTAAGAATTCAATTTACGCCCACACCAAACAATTACCACGCCCAACTTCATCTTACTTTTGGAAAATTGCCCTCCGCAAAGATTTACCCATTAAACATGCAACCAGCATTTCTTAATTAAACATCACAGCTTGCATATTTTATCGCTATTTATACTATAACATAATAATTTCTAATAATGTAGAGGAAATAAATTAATCAACCAGAGGCCAAAGAGATAAGTTGACTGGTAGGCAGACATGAAACAACAACACATCTAATGTCAGTACAATCACAAATAAAAGACTGCATTCAAACAGACAAAGAATGCAATGTTCCCTCCAAATTTTCAATATAAAAATTAGTCATGAAAAGTGGGGTCGTAAAGCACCACTGCCCTCACAACTCCATATAAAAAGTAAAAACAATCCTTCACTACCTTGTGCCAAAGCCTTTGGATGCCAACATACAGCTAATTACCTAGGGTTAAAAAATTAACAAACCCTACATCCATGTATTTAAATAAAAACTTTAAAAGCAAGAGATTACTAACAGAGTATTGATTCAGAGCAGCTGGATCCAAATCTGCCATCTTGATGTTTCTCGATGCGTTCTTCTTCCAACGTTTCACCATCTTCCAATACACTTTCCAAGTTGGTGATGACGTCATCATCTGGGACGTATTTGTACGATGAATATCGAAATGTCTCGTCGTAGACACCTAAGAACACATGCACAACAAGCCATTCTTTATCAAGCAAACCCACATTTTTTCATCTGCCTTACTGCATAAACTAAAATTATTATTATTATTATTTCCATCAAGGCTAATAACTTTTGATAATAGCCCGTATCAACCTTCATTCAATATGGAAGAATGACCATGACAGACAGACAGAACAGCCTGGCACTACATTGCGCATTGGTTATTGCTAATGTTTTTATTATGTTTCTCATTCTTTGGTTCAACTGTTTCCTAATTTAAATTGAAACGAATTGATACTGCATGACTATGTTTTGGTGTCATCTTCTAAGATGTTGCTTCTAAGATACCGTATATACTATTGAATAGGCTACCCTAATTAAGTAGGACTCCTGTCCTCCTCCCCCACCCCCAAGTCTTTGTATCCCTGAGAAGCTCTACCATTTCCTTTGTATGCAATGTCAATTTCAATGCCTCTTGAACAATACCCGGTAGATGATAGATTGGTTGATTGCAGTAATTACCTGTTTTAGAATTTTGAATGTATGATTTCCCAAATTACTTCAGCCATTAGCAACAACAAGGCAATGACAGGACCATTGGCAAGATTAATTATTGGCAAGACCATGCCCATGCCCAGAACGGTTAGATACAAAGTTTCCGGGGTGGACAGGTGTAGATTAGATTACATAGGCAGGAAACTGCCGCAACTCACAGTCCGAGTTGCATAATATTTTCAAAGATTACTTTCAGTATAACTATTTTATCTTGATTTGCAATGTTCAAGAAGGCATAGGTTATTTATGTATAATTATGAATAAACTCAAGTGCAATCAACGTCATTCTTAAATTGCAACTTAAGATATTTTAATGCTGCAGAAATCCACAAGGGCTCTCAGCAGTGAAGATAACATTTACTGAATCCTCTCACTATAGTAAGCAGGACCCACTTGGACATTATAACCACTTGATAAATTGTGAATGGTTCAACTGTTTAAGCCTGTAGTAAAGAGAGTCTCTTTTAGTCGGGTCAATCTACAAAATGACCCCAAACAATTTGCAAGAAAGCGCTTTATGACGATTTTCTGGTGTCTTAGTTCTGGTGATGAACATACTAAAAGTTGCATAAAATTGGACCATGGCAAGTAATCTAATTTTGGCGGGAAAAAGATAGCCGCCAATTGGCCAGGCTTGGGATCTGGAAATGACATTGTTAGAAGCAAATCATGCAACAATTTGCTAGCATGCATTTCTAGACTAATTTGACCCTCCTGAGAATGAAAATCGTGGTTAGCAAGCTTGCTTTTGCAATTTTTTGGGGTCCACCGAAGTTATTTCGTAGATTGACCTGATTATTTCTGTTCCTGATTTAACTTTTGGTTGGTAACAGGAATGAGCCAAAAGCTGTCCATGTTATCATGGTGAAACATTTTGATATGTTGGTCGGTACAAATACGGTCCGTAGAGTTGGCATAATAGCTATTATAGCACAACTCACTAATACACAGATCCTTAGTGATAATTAATTAACCCGGTTTTATAGATGATTTGTTGTTCTAGTTGAAGTCAATGTTACTGGTTTACGCATTGGGAATGTGATTTTAAGAAATGAGCAAACATCTGATTTAGAACATGATACACATAATTATATGCTAGACATAGCCTAATTATCTGCTTACCATCATCATCTTCATCATCATCTCCAGAACCATCATCTCCATTAGATGCTGTGTCATCCGTGCCACTCCCCGATGTACTGAAGTGAGGTGGAAGGACTGGACTGGCTCCTGGTGACGGACTTGCTGACTTGCTGCCATCTGATCGCTTCCTTGACCCCGTCGTCGGTCTTCGTAGGGGCTTCATCCTTAAGCTGGGAGACGTGTCACATGGCTGTACTACATCCGTGCAACTGGAATCTTTCCTCAGAAGATCAACGCTGTCATTAGCTACGACGACGCAACTCTCTTCTTTCATTTCACCAGTTGTAGCGCAGCTATTGTCCTCAGTAACTGTTTCTGAATCCTGAAGCTCGTTCTCCGAAACTCCCTCCTTAATAGCATCATCCGACTGCGCGCCAACCCGACATAATATCTCCCTATTAAATCCGTCGATGCTGCCAACGCCTACATCCGATTCGCTTTCAATCAGAGGCTGCGGCTGCAGGCGACTGTAGTTAGCCCCGTCGTCTCTATCTGACCCGTTCATGAAAACAGATCTGCTAGTTACATCCGCAACAGTTGATGATGACGATGACAAGACTTTACGAAGTTCAATACCGCCGCCACCGCCTATAATAGTCAGCCTAGAACCGCCGCCTTTGTCTGCTAGACTACGGCAATTTTCCGGCTCTATCATACGGTTGGCATCGTGGTTACAGTGCCGCCGGTGCTGCACATTATGATCTGACCGTGCGAGACACAACTCCCCGTACATACTAACGGCGTTGCGAGGAGCCCGTTGCGCTGTGCCGCGGCGTAGCACTTCGGGACTGTTTGTCATCGTGCTGGCTGCTACAGGTCTCTTCAGCGGTGTTGTACCGACTACGGTGGTGGTCGTTGTGGTGGTGGTTGTGGTGGTGGTTGAGGAGGTGGTGGAGGTGGTCGACTTATTGATTATCTCCACACCGTCGTCTGCCGACACGCGGCGCTGTTCGTCTGCCACTGGCGACTGTTGACCGACGATACGCAGCTTGTACTTGCGCTGAGCCTCTTCGCTTTCGTCGCTGGAAGGACTACTTGGCAAGTACCTCGGTTGTTGTTGAGGTACTTGTTGATTATTGTCCTTACGTACAAGTACATTGTCCTTACGTGGAAAGAGCGTTGCACGTGCATTCGTCGTCTCCTTTGGTAGAATGTAGGAACTGCGTTTCATGGACTGGACGTGTTGTTGTTGTTGGTCGAGTTTCTCCTGATGAAGACTGTGGCGATTCATTGCTGATGTTTTTAAAGGCTATATCGCTGCAAGTAGCTCTACGGAAATACTTGAGCTAGTTAACCCTGTTAATGATGGTTACAAGAAAGCACTGAAAGGACTGGTAGGGACCACCAGTCACTCTGCCATGATGATTATATCGCTGCGACGAGGAGCTCTACGGAAATACTTGAGCTAGTTAACCCTAGACTGTTAACGATGGTTACAAGAAAGCACTGGATGGTTGCAAAGCAGGCCACAGCTATCCATTGCAACAGGAAGTCGACGTCTTCAGCTTATAGTTTCTCGATGGTGTTACTTACACATAACAATAACAATGGATCAGTTGCAGTCAATCTCATGTAGTCCTGCTCCATCATGCTAATGATGATGCATGCATTCACCAGTTCTACAGCACATATAAAAGCAGACTTCTAAAGTCTACTGTATGCTATTAATCAAATCAGATGTACGTCACTCGATATCTGTTTAAAACACAATAACAGCACATTATACATTATATAGCTTACTCATAACTGCCTAACCTGGCACGATAGCTCTACTCAAAGCTTGTTACTGTATTATGCTGGTGATATACAGCCTATAAGCCCTAAGGCATTCAGGTGAATCCAAGCAGAAAGTGATGGCAACCTTTCTTGGCTGACACGCTTACAAAACAGGAACAAGCAGAAGGGCAAGGTCTTATGATGTTAGGCCTACTATTATTATTATTAGGCCTACTCCTGCCATTTGTAACAGTTAAACATAATTCCAATTAGCTGTAATCATTATTGTTCTTAACAGTTACTGTGGATGTAGAGTAAGACAGGCATACTTATGAGAGTGCACACTATACAGGTGCAATTTTAGAGCAAGGGTCAACTTAAGGTCAATTTATAACAGCTGGATGTGAACAGATAACGATCATGCAATAATAATGATATGTATTGTATCTGTAATAATTACTGAAGATCTTGATCTTAGAGCCTATCAGCAGAGAACACATTCGAGACTGCTCTTTTGTTCTCTTCAAATTGTTTTACTGATTTTGTGACTTAGCCTATTATTCCTTTTTAGGAGCATTTAGGCTCTTTTTGAAGTAATGTTTTCTTAAATGTATTTGCAAGGGTTGTACATCTTTATATAAATCTCTTTCGGATTCTCTGGTGTATTGTTTTGGCCAATTTGCAATGATACAATTTTATATTAAAGAGTAAATTTTAATCAATTCCAAATATTATTATACAATATAATTGATTTAAACTGTGTCTGGACCTATAGGGCTTCTTTTTTCAAGCAAATCTATCATCTGATCATACCAAGAGAGGACCATAGGCCTAATTATGTGGTTTGGAATCCAGGATTATAATGCCACTATACTTTTATTTAGGCTATTCATATTATCTGTAATTTCCAAGAAGAAGTTGGGTCTGACTGCCTTCCTCTTAAAATATGTAGGCCTACTTCACTACCGGTCCTGTCTGTCCTCTAGATACCCTACTTCATATCTCTTTCCCAAGTTGCCCATCTTCAACGCATTACACTGACTTTTGACCCAGCTTTAATTCTTTTAGACTAGATTTTAGAATAACTGTTAAATATTTACAATGACAGAATATGACACCTCGAACGAACGTACGTACCTGTTTAGGAGGATTTGTCTCTAGCTAGTTGACATAGTTCCCAACAAGGCCAACATCCTGATTGTGTCTGCCAGCGCAAAACGTTTTCTTACAATGCTCAGCCAACATTTATTTGCCCTATCCAATGAAGCTCTAAGTTTACGTTCTGCTTGATGAGCTTTTGCATTGGAAAACCTCAACTTCTTTTCATAGCCTGGCCCAGCCTTAAGCAAACCGCTATATAGGCCTAGTTAGATAGCCAGTCAGGCAGTATGCCATACTGTCAGTCAGCAAGTCAGTCAGTCAGTCAGTCAGTCTGTCAGTCAATTAGTTGGGAGTCAACCAGACAGTCAGCCAACTAGCCAGTCAGCTAGTATTTCACAGTCAGTCAATCAAACAACCAGTCAGTCAATCAGCTGATAGACAACCAGCAAGTCAGCTAACCAGCAAGTTAGTCAGTCAATCAGGTGACCAGTCAACCACAAATCAGTCAGTCAGTCAATCAGTTTGTCAGTCAACCAGCAAGTTAGCCAGTGCAGGACGCCAATGTCAAGCAGTCAACCGTTAATCAGACGGCCAGTCAACAAGCAAATTTGCCAGTCAGTCATCAAACCAGCCAGTCAGTATAATACAGTCCGTCAATCAGGTGGTCAGTCAGTCAGCAAGTCAACCCATCAGTAAGCCAGTCAGGCACTCGGTGAACTATAGTAAGTTGTAGTAAGTTGGTAGGTTATACCATCATGCAACCTAGCTATGTCAACGAACAATCACCCAACAGCATGCAATCACATAAGTCATCAACATGTGAACCAACCTTTAGCCTGTCAGCACGTTGTCTCTGTACATTATTTTGTTTGTGTTCATTTTTGTCTTTGCACCTAAACAAATCACCTTGGAATCAAGTCAGTCTCAAGTGCGGTGTTATAGAAAGTCTATAATAGGTCTACAAGACTTAGTCCTCATATTTAGAAAACATTGAAAAAAACTCAGCATGTCAGCAATGATGAGCAATTTATCTATTTTTGAATACAGGCAAAATCCCACAGAAAACCCGCATGGCTAGGCTACTTGCAGGTGCCAACTGCCAATAATCACCAACAGAGTAAATTTAGCAACGCTAAGCGCAACCAGTGCATGGTTGGGTGACACTAGTCTTGATGGAACCAAAGTTGTTTTGGTCAATTGTAGCAGGGACCGGTGACATCAATGATGATTGTCACCAGTCCCTGCTACAATTTTGAAACGCATAATTTATTAATATTCATTAAATTTTCTTCACGACTATTAATGGCAAGTAGTTGGCCTAGTTGCAGTTTAACGTCACTGTGTGATAACAAAGACCATTAGCGACACCCTCCTCCTTTATCCAGGCTTGGTACTGGCACCGGCAGCGTACAACCAGTGGTGAAGTAGGCTAGTTTAAATGCATTCGCCATGAGACCCAAGACTATAAATTATACGTAAATAAAAATCAATACTTCCTGTCCGCTAGAGGGCTGCGCGCCGATATAATTATTAGTCGCAGATTTTAAACAAGGACTTTCCAGTCGTGTGTAATAATAGCTCTTTGCTCCATAACAAGAAATCTATTATTATTTACAAAAAATATGGCAAAGTTCTCCATCCACTGATAAGAAACAGTTCAAAGGTTGCTGCGTTGGTGTTAATGAGCGTTGCATCTGATTAGCATTTAAATCGTTGAAGTTACGAAATAACATTACTACACGGTACGTTGTAAATCCGTTGATACATTATTGTAGGATTCTGAAGGGAGCTGAGTCGGGGACCATGATTTAATTAGGCCTACTTAGTAATTATATGCGCAATTGCTAAAACGCCATGTTTGTGGCGCCCCGCCCCATCTTAAAACAACAAGTTACGGGAACGGGCTTGTCTGATGGCAAAACACATGGTCAAAATTACCAGGTCATAGGTGTTATTTAGATCTCATTTATCTATTGTAGTTACAGACTTATAAAAAGCGCCACTCACTATTGAGAGGCGAAGTTAACACTGGTCAAACAATCATTTCGTTAAGTGGGATTATAACACCTGTTTTTGTCTTCTAGATTTGGCATACTGATCCCAAATCGGAACAGCGTTTTCCCGTCACGTCCAGTTTTTAAGTTATAGGGTTTATGGGATTCTTTCAGCTGTAGACCTACCTGAATAAATCTAGCATGCTGGAGTCCAAATCCGATTTTCTGGATTTATGATATGTGATACTAAGGGGAAAGAGCTGCTTCAGGAATTGGGTCTGCTTTGCTTTTTGATCACCTTCAGGGAGTCAGATTTTAGAGATTCGAGTTGCCCTACAACACTGATTTAAAATAAATTACTGTAGAATCATGGTACCACTGCAGAGACTTTTGTCAGTAACTCGTTCTACTCCACAGTCTCCACTGTGAGGTATTGATTTAGTTTTTACTGTTTTGAGTTTACTCTTCAGTAGTTGAACTTGGATTTTGTTGATGTTACTAGCAGTCATGGTTCGTGCTTGGTATATGGATGACAGTACTACTGACCAGCGGGAACCTCATATGTCCGAACCACCGAATTTTGTCTCTTTGGATGAACTTCAGAAGCTTGGGGTCAACTACTGGCAGGTGATGAGCTTATTGCTGACACCATCTTCTTTGGTATTGTTCAGTACGGCATTTTGAATCTGTGCTAATTATTCAGGGGACATTATCATAATTTTTGCTGCCTGAGTGCTGTCTGTTAAGCTATTGTTGTTTAAAACAATGGTCATTGAGTTGCATTTGAAGACCAGAAACATTCAAGCCTGAATGAAGCGTAGACATATTGATATATATTTTTGGTAAGTTAGGAAACTGCAGAAGAAACTAATGTACTTGTATGTTGTGGCAAAATGAAAATGCTACTCATACTGTGCTAAGTTTCTCAAGTCATCTTTATTATCATGAAAGTTGCAATTAATGAGGATATTATGTTATGGATGATGGACCATACAATAAATTCTGGCAGGCAGGACGGACACCATAAACTCATGGCCAATAAACTTCGCATATTGAAGGGGAACTATATAGTAATAATAATAATAAAAATATATAGTATATAAGTTTTGATTGATTGATTGTTTGATTGATCGGACTAACTATAAAATTTGCTGCATGTTGTCAAATAGATTGATGCTGCGAATTACGAAACGTCTGCAGATCTGAAAGCGGTCCGAAAAGAGAATAACTATGACTATGAAGATCAAGTCTGTTGCCAGAAAGAAGCCAATGGTTTTGAGGACATGGTAAATACTCTCATAATGATCCATTCTTTTTTGTGATTTGGGATTTAGACAATAGACATACACGCATTGGTTGTGTGGACAACGATACATTGGTTTGCATGTTGAACTGTTCGCATGGAAGTCAGAGTTTGAAGTCCTTGCCAGGGCAGAACAATGTTTGAGATCTCTGTTACACTTGTACCCCATTGTATTTTGCCCTGAAGAGGCAATACTGACTGTGCACTGTCACTGAGAAGATCAGAGTGTGAGGGAGAGGATTTGTCAATCACCGTTACTGAGAAAGCTTAAAATTTGAAGTCACGAACACCTCCATGGCCGATACTTTTGTTTAGCTACTTTCTACAGGTTACTGGTCTTATGGAGAGGGTTTTTAGTTTTGTATGCACCCTACTTCAAAGTAGACTCAAAGAAAGGCTTTTGGCGGCATTGAAAACTAACAATTTATTGACAAAAATTTTCCTACCCCTGATGGATAGAAACCTCTTATACCTTACTATGGGCAGTATAGGTACATGTACATTTTAAATATAGAAGTTTTCATTGTAAATGTGCTATATAGGTTGAAAAGACACTTGTGTTTGGAGACTGCAAAATTACTATGGGGTGATTAAATTTATCTTTTCCCATACAACAAATTGAATTTATAAATATCTGTAAAATATGTTAAGAATGAATTTGGAAGTTGGCCCATAACTGTGAATGGCTTATGTTGTAATGTAATGATTTTAAGCCAGCTGGCATCTTCTGATTCTTCTCATCGACTGCGATGGAAAGGTAATGGGAATTTTTCATTTTCTTTTGGGCAAAAAGAAAATGGCGAGGCTGCAATATATGGTAGTCCTGGAGCTCATTGTTAACACATTGACCGCGGCAACAATTATTACCAGGACGCGGTAACCTGATACGCGCGCGGTTACGTTATACGCAATTATCGATTTATCCTAAGCAAATATAGGTGTGTCCTTTCTAATATTTAGTGGTGGCCACGTTCTTATCTGACCTGGCTAAAATGCTTCTTCGGAATGGTAAAGTTGGAAACATGGCACCATGATGATATTTTCTGACCACTGAGATGATTTGCTTGCTATGATATGCATCAGACTCACTAAATCCTCCGTGAAAAACAAGCTGAAGAAGTCGATTGGCCTGGACTCCGCATTGAAGTCACTGGAACTGCTCAATCCAGCATTGAAACTGTATGGAAAGTCCATTCGTGGCACAGAGTCACCAGGGTCACTCCACACACGTGCTGCAGAAGCTGTCTGCTGATCGGCAACAGCCACGTGGACAGACGCTGCCTCGGGCGGATTGTACGGCTCCGTATTACCACTGCTTCCATCGCTGTCTCCGTCGCTGTCCGGTTCAACATCGTCCAAGTGTTCTCCTTGGTCACTCTCTCTATCGCTGTCATTCTCTGTAAATACTTCTTCGTCCGATAGATCCTGAACTTGCTTCAAAACTTCAGAAACCGAAAAACGCTTGCGAAACGCCATATTGTCAACATACACACGTGGGCCGATCTTTTCATGTGCCATCTAACGAGCGATTTTGAATGCATTTTACAAGAGAATAATATGCTTTTCAATTCACCAGATGGCAGCACTATCTATGTAGTAAACGACACGCGAAAGAAATTATTGCCAGCATGCTAGGTTTGCCAATGAATCTCTGTGTAACGGGCATCAAATATATGACGCGTTTACGCGTCATGCGCGTCTAACCGTGCGAAATATATGACGCGTTTACGCGTCATACGCGTTCAATGTGTTAAGCATGCAAGAACAGCACATATTCTAGGCCACCAGGTTCAGCCATTGTTATACAAGAATTCGTATCTTTTATATGATGAAGTTCTCTTCCTATATAATGTCGGTTAAATAAAACAAATTGGTACATTTGTTTTGATGACAAGACTTGAAGTTGTTTTGCTGATTAGATCAAGAAGTTTTTTGAGGAGCACATTCATTCCGATGACGAAACACGTCTTGTCGTGGATGGATCCGGTTATTTTGACATCCGTGATCCACGAAGTGACAAGTGGATTCGTATCGAAGTCATCAAGAATGACATGATCTCGATTCCACCTGGACTTTACCATCGATTCACGCTGGATGCCAAGGTAAGCCCTTCTCAGTCTTACACATTTCTTCATTTCATCGCAAAATAATTATAATCGTTATCCTGATTTCCAAATTTCTAAAATGTCACTCGAAAGCCGACCCTCAGGGCACCAGCTTATTCTCGAAACAAACTAAACATGATTCAGAACTTCACATGAGGAGCTTTAGGATTCTCGTCATTTCCAACTGAGTTCTTCGAAAAGGGACAATGCCTTATTAAGTTGAAACATGTGGAATTTGATTGCAAGTTGAAACATGTGGAATTTGATTGCAAGTTGAAACATGTGGAATTTGATTGCAAGTTGAAACATGTGGAATTTGATTGCAAGTTGAAACATGTGGAATTTGATTGCAAGTTGAAACATGTGGAATTTGATTGCTTTACCTGAGTGTTGGGTGGTTTATTTTGAACTTTTTTTTCTACTCCATCTTTTTTTCTTCAGAATTACATCAAGGCAAATCGCTACTTCTGTGGCAATCCGTGTTGGATTCCACTCAACCGTCCACAAGATGGCAATCCCGTTCGCGTTGAGTACTTGAAGAAGTATGGCAATGCTTGAGTTGACGATGGCTTCACAGTTCCAGACCAGTTATTCCAGCACAACCTCATGTAGATCTGTAGAACATCGCTATACATTACCTTGCATCGCAAAGAATCTAAACGCTGAACGTGCGTCATATAGTATGTTTAAGCTATGTTAGCATATTATGTCGTGTAGAGCCAGCTAATTTATCTAGAGGCAGTTATACTGTGGCCTTGTGTAACCACATATTGTTGGCATCACAGATGTATCTATGTATGATTTAGTTCTATGTGTTGGATCCAATTATGTTTTCTTTCTATGAAAGTCGATCATTCGGTTTTTCTTATCTTTGTTTTTTCTATGTTTTTATCGAGTGATTCTGCTAAATCCTAAGCAAACTTTTGAAGATACCTGACTGCATCACATTCTGATGTACTTAACGAGATGACTAATACCATGATTGATGCAATTGCATTGCTTGTATATCAGTACCCCAACATTTAAGATAAGCATGCAGTCAGTGGCGGCGCCAGGATTTCAGTTTTTGGAGGGGTGCTAAGTCTCGCAGAAGAAAATTTTCCGAATTCATCCGCCAAAATTTCTGACGACTTTTTTTAGTCATCAAGTCGAAATTTTTGGGGACTAAACGTCCAAATCTTTCATTTTTACATGGGAAAAAACCGATGGCTCATATTTGGGGGGCCTAGCTCCTCTAGCCCCCTCCCTTAGCGCTGCTACTGCATGTAGTGTTTTTAAGGCTCATAAAAGGTGCTGTATAGTTTCTGAGTTACATGCTGACATATTTACGACGTGTTCATCTATTTGTGGCCAAGATAAGACACCTTGCAAGTACTTAAATTCAAAGAACTCATATTTTGCATAAAATGTCAGGGTGGATAAGCTAGGTGGACTGCTTCTTTCTCTGCAGCTTGAAGAGATGTAATTTTTCTTATTGATCTTGTGTGCATCTGATAAGTATTTAGTACGTACACAGATATCCTGAAAGATTTGCATCTTCCTGTGCAGTGTACACACACACACTTGTACCTTTTACACCCTCCCCACCTGCGTGCGCATGTGTTTTGCACCCGCCCCCCCACCAATTCTAAATCCAGGTAGAAACCATCAGGCTTATTTCTTTTAAAACAAGATTGACCACACTCCATTGTTCATGGCTCACAATTTATACCTCTACCACAGTGAGTAGAGATCTTGAAGGGATGCTCTATAAATTCTAATTGATTGTTGATTGATTGATTGATTGATTGATTGATTGATTGATTGATTGATTGATTGATTGACTGGAGTCATTCCTCTCCCGGTAGTACTTCTCTGACAGTTGTTCATTATCTCATTTGAACATAGACTGTAATGGACATCTATTGTTTATGCTTTGCCCCTTTGTTTTCTATGCCTACATTATCAGTAGATTCCTCATACGCATGTTCACTAATTTGGGCTTAACCTCTGCCCTCCCGCCATGCATTGGCTACTTACTAAATGGGTGGCCCCTAGCCTTAGATTATACGAATTTGACTTTTTAGCAAGTTTTAATGGAGTGGCAAGTCCAACTGACATCAAACATACGGATTGTAAAGTGTGTAAAGATCCACATTTGACTGTGCACAGTAATTGAACAGAAAATAATAATTATGCTCTGATAATAAGTAAATGTGCTTTTAGAAGCGTTTCTGGTTTCTGCTCTTAATTCCAACCTGTAATTCAAGGCCGTAGCCAGGATTTGATTTTGGGGGGTGTTTCGTTGGCGGAGAATTTCAGACGCCCTTCTTTAGTCATCGGAAACGGCTTTCTTACCATTGTTCGCCTAATTTCATGTTTTTTTCATTATGTGTTAGTGAATGCATTCTATTATTTTGTATACATTTTTAATTTCGGGGGTGTTTTTATGGTTTTATTTTATGGTTTTTACATCAAGTGCTAGTAAATGCATTATATTACTTTTTACATTTCCCATTTCGGGGGGTGTTCAAACACCCAAAACACCCCCCTAGCTACGGCCTTGCTGTAACTGTATAGAACTGTGCATATCTCGTTTAATGCATTTCGCCGTGTGACATAGCTGTGTTCAGCTTTCTTTTTAGATAGCAATCATGTGACCAGCTGTATAATTAATCGGTTGTAATTGATTAATAATTAGCTGCATGTAATCTTCAACAATACATGTATAATATGCTTATAAACAGCATTCTGAATTCTGAATATAAAGTTTAACTCTTCACGTTTTTATCATTTGCAAATATAGTAGGTCTAAATGGATGCTCGTGATCATGATTATTCATTCATTTATTCATTTCAAGAATTTATATTGCACCCCATTAATGAAGACTACTCGGAGGTGCTTCAAGTCGAACCATGGTGATACAAATGGGTTTTAAGGAGCCTATAGAACACTGATGAATCAACCCTAGGTAACAAGCGTATCTCTAGAGGGAGACTATTCCAGACATATGGACCTACAATGGAGAAAGTGCGATTCTGACAGGTTGAGTCTCTAACACGAGTGATCAACAGCTCCCTGCAATAGGCAGAGCGAAGGGCGAGGACAACAGATACTGCTAAGTGCTAACCCTGATTATACTAATTCAGGGTGAGAATTGCTGGAGATTAGTGGGTTTCAACCCCTCCTCAGTCTTTCTTAGAGCCCCATAGTAAAGTCTGATTTGCACATTCCACTTCCAGATGGATCATAGTCCAACCCCCAGTTATTTTTCCACAATTCTCACACTGTATTATATGTTCAATGAAACTGTTGTGTGTTTCTGAAATTACGCTGCGATTGGGATACGAACCAACATGGGCCGTACCATTATAAGTTTTCCAAGTGTTTTACTTGCTATTCTCTGATACAGAGAGAGTAAATGGTTCTCATCAAAATTTATGATGTTGCTGATACTACATGGAGGAGTTAGCGCCGCGGCCAATTAGGTTTAGCCTCTGCCAGTTAGCCATTTTTCCAGTCTGGACTAAGCTCCCTAAAAGAAATGTGTGTTTGTGTTGGTTTCTGTTAAATTCCGACTCCGTAAAATTGTCATTATGGACATCATATTTCTACATGCCGTTTCTCTTAATTGGGGCTTACTTACATATCCTTTAGAATGCTTATCCACTACTGCAGCCTGTGCCCACTGCCCTGCTTTATAATATGAACCAATTAGGCCTATATGTTATTACTTGTCGGAAGAACTGTATGGCTGCACTTATTTCTATTTACCGGTATTTATTCACTTTTATACTTTATAGCCTGTATCCCACAATGGCACCTAAGCGTTCTCCAGGTTAGACTTCCCTGTGATCTCCCAAAAAAACTCAGCTTGTGTAAAAATCCCACTCTTGTCTCAGTAATAAGCTATTGGAATTTTAGCTGTGCCATTCAAACAATTTTTGTAGGATGGATGGATAGATGAATTGATGGATGGATAGATGAATTGATGGATGGATGGATAAATGGATGGATGATGGATGGATATTTGAGTTATGCAGCATCGATCCATTCTTCCATCATCCTGTAGCGTACACTAGGATCCTACCATTCATCCCATAAAGAGAGCGACCAGTGTGGACGTGCTGTCGGTATCCCTCTGACATCGGACGACTTCAAAGGGTTGAGACGGATGGATTAACAGTCGCTAACGACCCAAGCTAAGACGTCGTGGGAGAGACAGACAGACGGACGGACAGAGACACAGACAGAGAATGACAGATAGAGAGGGAAGGGGGAGAAAGAGATCGACAGAGTAAGAGGGAGGAAATGAGCAAGAGACAGACAGAGAGAAAGACGGAGAGATGGAGACAGATAGAGATTGGCAGAGAGAGATGAAGATAGGGGAAAGCACACACACACACACACACACACACACACACACACACACACACACACACGCACATCGACAGTTAAAGAAAGATGGCGGTGGGCAGATGGCTTATGGCCGGTTGTCATCCATCTGTCACACGGAATCCGTTGCTTGACTGGACCGAATTAAGAAGACGTCTGCTGACTGCATGGCAGACGAAGAAAGATCGGACACGATCAAACAATGCTTTCCCCGATGTTACTGCAGTCGCAGCGTTGCTTTACCCGGCAGTCGCAACCGGTGTGGTGCCAAATAGGTTCCAGTTACTAAATTAGCTCCGATTTAATAGGTTCCGGTTGCTAAATAGGTTCCGGTTGCAAATAGGTTCCGGGTGAAGGCGATTCTGACCACCCGGCTCTTGAATCCTGAGTTACTGACCTTTCATATCTCACCTATAAATGGATTTAGATCTGGTTGCCTTCGAGTCACTTTTTCCGCGACTTGGTTTTTCTGAAGAAGTCTCGAGATTACGACACGATGCCGACTACGACCAATTTCGATCCAACATATAGACTGAATTTTATGGTGTTCGGTTGCGTTCCCAGCAAATTTTGATTTGAATCAATCTGACTGTTTTGGTTGGTGGAAAAATAAATCTCGCCATTCAAAGGAACTTCAGAAAGAAATTGATGCGTTCAGGCAGGGCCTACTATTCCCCCCTTGTGAGCTGGAAGCAACCCCCCCTAAAAAGTTTTGCCTATATATAAAGCGCCGAAGGCGCGAAGCTGCGAGTGCCAAAGGAATGAGGCTCATAGCGAGTAGGGGGTCTGAGGGAGCGTCGTAAGCTCCCCCATCGGGGTCTGGGGCGGAGCCCCAGAAACCAACGCATTTTTAGCTGTTGGCATCGACTAAAGCGCACGTTTTAGGCTCTTGTTTGATTGTATTGTATTGTATTTAAACATTTATAAAGCGCCTCTAGTAGGGTGAACCGTTCAGAGGGGCTCCCAGTGCGCAAGGCCCAGCGAGAAGAAACAGGTTTTGAGAAGCTGTTTGTAAACGATAAAATCATGAAAATTGCACTTTTTTGGATTTGCACGCTATAATTGTACCTTTTAAAGCTGTCATCTTCATAAAATTGCTCGTGAATTCAATGCTCAGAAACGTGGTTTAAGATATCCTAAAATGTCCTCTCTCCATTATTTAATTTTTTTAAATTTGCACAATATAATGGTAACATTCCAAAATTTCTCATTGTGGGTTAACAGTGCGCTAAACACTGTTACAAGTCCTGTGAAGTTTGGAAAGGTCCAGCATTCAGCAAAATATCAACTTCTTTTGGTATATCAAATTGCATGCATGAGAAGTCTACTGTCAGTTGTACAATGCTCAGCAACATCCATTTTGGGATCCAGACAAATCCCATGGACATTTCCCTTAATTTCCTCTCTGGGTTCCACCAGAACGTTTCAATATATCCATTCTCCCTAACGTTTAGGCTACCTCAAATTTAGGCTGCCCAAGTGTAAGCAATTTGCATTTGTACAAACTTCAATAGTGCTTTAATGTTTGAGGGTGGAATTTATAAGCCATTTGCTTTACTTGATTTCGAACTTCAATTGTGGAGCAACCATGCAAGCTTTTATTCCTTGATTAATGTTTACTTAAACAGACAAGAAACCTTTACTATAAACAAAACTACTAATTTACTGTTGCTTCTTTGCCTCGTTTCACTAAAATGTATTCTTAAAATATCGTTCATTTTTATTTGAGACCTAGGCCTATATATATTATAAAACCAATGCAGTGTCAGTAGATAAAGAATACACTTTAATTTTTTTTAAACAATTAATGTAATTAAATGAGTTGTGGGAGCGAGCGCCATATAGGTTCAGGGACAAATTTAAATGACTGTAAACCAAATGTCATAGGTCTACTAAATGAAGATCTACCCTTGAGATGGCGGGATGAAAGTTCAATAGGAATTTACCGTGGGTGTGGGGGAGGGATGATACAGAGGGAGATGCCGGGGGGAGATGTCCAGTAGGAAATCTCTTATGCCCATCTTATTAGAGGGGGGATATCCGTCTGGCACAGTTTGGATCAAGCTACTTAATTACTTTCCCGGGTCTCCCCCCCCCCCCGTGTGGCAAGCCCTGATGGGTGCGAATGTGATGGAAGTGCAGGGACAAATTTAAGTGAGTGTTAAGCAAAAGTCAACTTAAATGAAGATGTACCCTGTGTTATGACGGGGTGGGGATTGCTCGGGGAATTTACCTGGCGGAAGTCCATGGCAGATGATGGAGAATACCGGGGGAAATGTTCAGGAGGAAATCTTCTATACTAAACTTTATCATCAGGGGGAACTTTCCCCTTTAGCCCAAATTGGAAGCAGTCTGCTTCCATCCCCCATGGCGTAGTAGGCCCTGCGTCCAGGTCACATGAAACAGAAGGCCTAACTGTTCTAGACTCTAGTAGCCTACTGTATAATCCGGAACAGTTTTTGGCCAGTTCTGATGTGGCTTCACACCATCTAGCCTATTCCACCGAATCCTCGCTACCGATTGCGCGTTAGACGCGAGTCCTAATTGAATCATAAATATAAAAGAACTACTGTCTTTAAAAAGCGGGGAACAGGAAGAAACAATCGAAGATAAAGAAAAAATGGCCGTTTGTCAGCAAGATCTGAATCGTTGAATCGACAAGACGACAACATCAAATGGACGACGGATTGAGATTGATATAGCGCCCTAGTTTGATGCGAGAAAATGGCTTCCGATCCTGAAGACCAATCAGTCGAGGACGGAGCAAGTGCTTTAGTAAGGACCAAAGGGCAAGGCGTAGCGACCGCCCTCCGTACGCTCCGACCGAAGGGGCCCCCGGCAAGGAAGGGGCCCCTAAAAGTGCCAAAAATGAATGAAATGGCTAAAAATAAATTTTAGAAGTCATAAAATATTTTGGACGGCGAATATGAAATTTTTCCGAGATTTTGGCCAAAAAGTCATCAACTTTTTCGGACGGCGAATTGATGAAATTGATGGAATTTTCCCGACATTTTGGCCGGGTGACTAAGAAAAGTCGTCAGAAATTTTGGACATTATGCTCGGAGGGGGCCACGTTCGTTCTTGCTACGGCCCTGGTAAGGACCACATAATAGCCTATGCCTATTATGTAGGACGTCAAAGTTCGAGACTTCAGGGCCGAGGCCTAGGCGTTCATTAACGGTTCTGACAAGCGAGGTTGAAGCTTGTTTCTAAGGCAACTACAATATGCTCATCATCATCATCATCATCATCATCATCATCGTCGTCGTCGTCATCATCATCATCATCGTCGTCGTCGTCGTCATCATCACCACCACCACCATCATCATCATCATAATCAATGTTTAATCATCATCATCATAATCATCATCATCATTAACAGCAGCAGCAGCAACCATGGGCTGCAACAATAAGTTAGCAATCTTAATTGTAAATCTAGATTTATGAAGCACTACTCGAAAGCTAAGCGCAGGGCACCAGCTTTTCCACAAGCGCTGCGTCCTGTCAGAGATTTTGTCTAGAGATGTCCAGTAAAGCCTCAAATCCGGTTGCCATGGAGATCAGAGAGAGAGAAAGAGGACAGACAGACAGACAGAGGGAGGGAGGTACGGACGGACGGACAATCAGACAGACAGAGCATAGCTGGGGTAAGTAGGCCTACCGCTGGGAAATGAGAAAGCCTGAGAGATGGAGATCTCGAATTCGATTAAATCCTTTCTTATAAGAAAGTAGGCTACCTAACTTAGTATTGTTTCGATGTCGGCGTGATGAAAAGTCACACTGCACAATGGATGAATATTTGTCAGTTACCGCACCAACTGTTGTTGCATCTCACTTTCAACTGTTTCTACTTCGTTGGCCTATTATCCTAAAGGCAATCGATGCAATCGACTTAATCAGGCTTAAGGAGTCAATAAGGACGCACGATTTCATATTTATCAAGACCGATTCTCAAGATTAATAAGACTAAAAATACTGTTCTAACATAATGTTTACCTAACAATTCGCAAATCATGCCAAACAGAAATGTTTTTATATTTCGGATCGATTGTAATAATTATTGCTGGTCAATCGTTCCATGAATATAGCCTAGGAGGCTAGGCCTACAACATAATATAGGCCTATAGCCTAACTATAGACCCAGACAACAAATTAATAGAAAGACAAGCATGGTTTCTATGCAATTGGTGTACAACTGTAGCCTACATGTATGCGCGTATCATTGCGTTGTGTCGTGAATGTAGGCCTACACAGTATGAGAATTGTGGAAAAATAACTGGGGGTTGGCCTATGATAAACTTGAAATTGGGGTATGAAAAACATACTTTAACATGGGGCTCTAAGAAAGACTGGGGGTTGAACCCCAACCCCCCCGGCAATTCTCACCCTGGGCCTACATGTTATTGTTCTGTGTGAGTTCGTGCGCAAAGCGTGCGTGGATATAGAATCGTGAAACAATGCATGTGCACATTGTGCAGAGTCTACGTGAAGATAAATCGTAGACGAAGGGAGACCGCGACGTCAGATCTATGGAAAGATATGCACACATCGCCCTTAACGGCGTCTTATGGGTCTGTCTCATGCGGATAGCCTACACATCGTATAGGCCCTATGTATATGTATGTAGACTATACACGTAGTAGGCCTACATGTTTAATACACATGCATAATGCATATATGCATTCTTTCAAATGTGTTATATTAATATGTTTGTAAGACAGTATGAACACGTTGTCTAGTTAAGTTGCACTATGTTCAGGTTGTGTTTGATATGCTCCAAGGAAATAAATGATCTTCTTCTTCTTCTTCTTCTTCTATATATTGTGTAAGCTTATATGGTGGTGGTGGTGGTGGTGGTGGTGGTGGTGGTGGTGGTGGTGGTGGTGGTGGTGGTGGTGGTGGTGGTGGTGGTGGTGGTGAAAGAAATTCAAAAAGCGCAATTCATGCAACTTGACTCGAGAAGCATTGAAACTCATTTACCTGTAAATGCAATGAATGCATGCATCAATTAAGTTTAATGCCTTTCTCTCATCGAGTTACAATATTGTTAATTTTATCCCTGGAAAACAAAGGAGCAGCAGCAGCCACTTTAGCCTATTAATTAAAACCAATTGCCAGATCAGAGGCATACAATGTGGTTTTTAATGTCATCTCGACTCATCAAAAAATCATATACAGTAGGATAATCCGAATCAGGACAACTTCCCTTGGGAAATTTCCCCGGATGTTTACTCCGCAGTCCGGTCATATCAGCCTGTAACTGTAGCCTAGGCCTGTAATTATGCGAGAAACTGCCGGATCTATTTGCTTTTCATGGCGTTCAGATTGTAGGCCTATACTTATATTATAGGGTCTACATAATATATTATGTATAGGCCTACCGGTAGTCTATCATAAACTGCAGTACTTCATGACTGAGGAAGATTTTATTGATTATGAGTGCGATCACCTTCACTTGTCCAGTCGTCCACCTTGATTTTCCTCACTCCACTGGGTTTTCAGGAAACGCTTCCTTAATCCAAGCAATTCATGCCTTCCTCGCTGTTTAACCCACATCAGTTTTCGATTTGTCTGATGTTATTATCTTTAGGCATGCATGCGCTGAACAGTGCACACCATGCAGTGCAAAACTATCCATGTTGACTTGACTTAGTATATATAATCTATATATATAAAAATGTAACCGCGTTTGGCACCTGACGCAAGATCTCCGAACTTTCTTCATTGATTGCTTTGGAAACTTCACCAAAACGTTTAGTTCCAACACGGCCGGGTTGTGAGAATGATTTTTGGGAAAAAGCGCAATCTTTTAAGCTAAAAAAGCAACTTTGCAAATTCCGCCGTTTTCAACACACAGCCTACGTCCGTCAATAAGCCTTGCATACCAATTCAGGCATGTTTGTTCCGTAAATTTCTTTAGCGCATTTCATTACGGCCTTCGCATTTACGGCCTTCTTGCTCAAGCGTTTTATGGCGTGATCCGCGTGGCCATCGCGGAGGGGGAGGGGAGGGGGAGAGGGAGGGGGAGGGGGACGGGGGAGGGGGAGGGGAGGGGTAGGGGAAGTCTTTTTTGCCACAGCAAAGCGTGGCTGGGTACAGCTAGTATTATATATATACTATGTATGTATATATGTCAAGACATATATACTATGTATGCATTGTATATACATGTAGATATAATATATATTATGTATAAGTAATGCAATAAAAGTGTTATGTCCTATAGACAGTCATGCACTGGATTTATCCAATTCAGACTATATCAAAGGCATAGAAACATTACTGTAACGCTGATGGCAGTCATTATTGCCCTGACGCATGCATTGCAGAGAACAATAATTTGAACGGAAAACAATAGAATAATGCAGATTAGTTGCAATGGCAACATCGCGCAGCCACGAGAACAAAGCGACTTGTCTTATGGCGAAGAGACAATTGACACGCAAACCGTCGTTTAAGAAGTTCTTTCTTTAGTTTTACTTTAGTGCACCTAAGTACACAAATGAAAGTACATTATTATTGTGAACTATACTTTAGTGCACCTAAATACACAAATGAAAGTACATTATTATTGTGAACTATACTTTAGTGCATCTAAATACACAAATGAAAGTACATTATTATTGTGAACTGTACTTTAGTGCACCTAAATACACAAATGAAAGTACATTATTATTGTGAACTATTTAGGCCCTACGTGGACTTTTCTCCACAGGGTGTGCCAAAAAAGACACCCCCTATGTTTTTGCCGATATCTTGGCCAGAAGTAAGAATTTCGAAATGAAATTTTACAGGCTGAAAGACAATTCATATTTACATATTTTTTGGGCGCACCCTGTATATAAAGTATATTCAATTCATTCAATTCATTCATTCAATTCATTTATTGACCATGCTATGGTTTACATCAGTTGAATAAGCTGAATAAGTATCATCTTTGTGTTACGTCCTGTTGCTGTTAGGCCTATTATCCCACTAAAAGTGGGAATGCAAAGATCATAGCAAAGATCATAGCAAAGATCATAGCAAAGATCATAGCAAAGATCATAGCAAAGATCATAGCAAAGATCATAGCAAAGATCATAGCAAAGATCATAGCAAAGATCATAGCAAAGATCATAGCAGAGATCACAGCAAAGATCATAGCAAAGATCATAGCAAAGATCATAGCAAAGATCATAGCAATTATTGATGAAACTTCAAAAGCCTACTAGCAGATAATAGGCCTACATAATGGCAATAACTTGTAAATCTAGCAAAATCCAGCAGTTATTTAATAACTGCATTGGATCGCTTTCCCATCGCTTTAAATCAGAGAAATAAGACAATAAAATCAAAAGAACAACTTCCAGCAACTATAGTTCAATATTACTAAACATTTTTTGTGCCCATGAAATTATAATTTTTTTTATTGAACTTTGACATGGTCGTGGCAATGCGAATAGTTCCCGGTATAAGCTATTCCATATAATTATGTGTAATGCTATAATATAGAAGGCCACGATTGTGCCATTTGTATACACTGTTACATGTAGGCTTATTTCTTAAATCAATTGTGTATGGCAATATTGTGCATGACGTTATTGCCATCCGACCCACTAATCACGTAACAATGATTTCTAATCGCCTACCGGTATAGCCGGACCATTCTATCATCTATTATACCGGATTGCTTTCAAGTCATCTGTCACCCGCTCTTTGATCATCGCTTTAATCATCTCTAATCTCTTTAATCATCATAGCTGACATATTTGTGTGCAGCTTTTCTAGCAATGCAGACATAGGCCTAATACTAATAGTAGCTTCACACTTGGTTTAAGCTATATTTAGACATGCTGCAATCAAAGATAGGCCTATAGATGCTCCACTACTGCACATAAACCGGATAAATATAAAATATGTAAAACTATTAAATATAGGCCTACGGATATATCATACAGAATCAACGATAAGGTTAATTAGAGGCAAGAGCAAGCACGTGGACAAACCAAGAGACAAAGAGTTGCAGACAATGGCCAAACAAAGACGGAAGAAACCGTATAGCAGCAAAGAGAGGAACAATAGAACGTACCATGACAAACTAAGACAAACAAAGACGGACAAGAAGACAACACACGAATAAAAATAGGCTAGAGTATACAAAAGCAAGCATGTCTCATGGACATAAAATTCTCGATTACCGAGATGCAATCTATGCGAGGAAATGGAATTGCTGAGCGACGCCGTTTACGTCCATTAGTTTAATGGCTAATATAATTAGGAAAAATAATTTCGACCGCCTATATATATACATACATAAAATATATGTATATATATGTGGTGATGGTGGTGGCTATAATAGGCTGCCCTACAACAGACCCACATGCAGCATCAGCAACTGTGGATATGACCGATCGCTAAGCAGCTCCTGCAGCTCGCACCTGCAGCCCATCGTCATTTAAGCGCCAGATTACTCCACACATGACAATGCATCGACATTCCCAGATTACCAGCAGCGAGATTGCTAACACTTGTACGCGTGCACACACGCACACACACAGACACACTCACACACACACACACACACACACACACACACACACGCAAACACACAAACACACACACAAACACAAACAGAATCACATATAGGCCTACATGTATTACACAAACGCGCATATATACACACATCAATATTACTAAGTATGCAATACACACAAGCGTATTATATGCCTACACTTATAAACACGCGTCTAAAGACATTATAATATAACAATCGCTATAACATCTGTGTGCGACTGTGCGTGTTAGGCCTAATTATATAGATTCTATTGCTTATAATATACTATTAACTAGCAACTTATGTGTTTGCAGCACAAGGTGTCGACTGATGAGGCAGTAGAAATTTTGAGCCGCAATCGTTTTTGAGTCAGATAGTAGGACCTAGACCGAAACAGCGATAGAAAGACAAAGAGAAAGAGAGAGACAGAGACATAAATAGAGACAGATAAAGAGACAAAGATAGATATAGAGAGACCGAGACAGAGAAACAGATGCACATGGACGATGGACTGTTTGTCCTCGAATGAGGAAGAACTGCTTATAATTACTAAAACGCAATGAACTGAACTCGGATGAAAACTGTATACGCTTAGACCCTATAGGCTCAGCCCCTAGGACTATTATAGGAAAACTATCTGCACCATTTCTTACCGGTCAAAAAGCGTCATCGTTGTCTAGCTCAGTAGTTACCACCCGCCCCAACCCACCCCAAACGGCCATTCCCCCACCGAAACCTGAATTTTCTTTCCCTCAAAGCTTATCGTCAAAAAACGGTGGGTTGTCTCACTAAACGTGAAAAAACTGTTGTTCTGTTTGAAATATTTTCAAGAAAACTGGCCATCATGTAGCCTATATTACCTCTAAGCCTGTAAAATTTCATTTAAAAATTCTTACTTTTGACGAAGATATTGGCAAAAAACCTTATAGGTACTTTTCGCATGACCCACCCTGTAGGCCTATAAAAATATTTATAGCGCCTCTCGCAGTACGCGCTAATCAGAGGTGCTCCCATGCATTGCGAGAGACGAAGAGAGAAAAAGCGGTCTTGAGGCCACCCCAATGTTTCTCATTCTTTGGTTCCACAGCTGTTTTCTATTTCACATTGAAACCAATGGATAGTTCCCGCTTGACTAATATTTTCGGTGTCATCCTATTACTTCTAAGAGACAAAGACAAATAGGTTTCCATAATTAAGATTGACTCATATCCCTTCTGGGCATCATCCTTTGCATGCCGAGAGGCAGCATACAATCTCTTTGCATATTATGTCAATTTCAATGTCTCTCTATCAATAAATGATTGATTGATTGATTGTCTATATAATATGTAATTGCTTGTCTGCCTCAATAACTCTCTCTCTGTTCTTGTCCATCTGTCCATCTGTTCATCTGTTCATCTGTCCATCTGTCCATCTGTTCATCTGTTCATCTGTCCATCTGTCCATCTGTTCATCTGTTCATCTGTTCATCTTTCCATCTGTTCATCTTCCTGATTAAGCGATCAATCAATCAAGCACTCTGCCAATCACCAGTCCATCTGTTTGTATGTGTGTGTGTCTTAGCGTGTGTCTGTCTGTCTGTCTGCTTTTCTATTCCTTGTTCTTCTTGCTGTGTCTATCCATTTGTCTGTCTTTTGTCTGTCTGTTTGGCTGTCTGCCTGGTTGTTGGCCTGTCTGTCTATCTGTCTGTCTGTCTCTGTCTGCCTGTCTCTGTCTGTCTGTCTGTCTGTCTGTCTATCCATCTATCTATCTATTTATCTATCTACATGTACATTTAATTGCGTAGAACTAGAACCGCGGTCTGGTATGATAAGATCATGAGTTGAGAGGCGCTGATGTGAGTCTTCGTCGAATGGCGGTAGGTGGCGTTGCAACGCAGCAGTCGACATTTGTCATTTAACGTCACTGCAGTCGGTATCATCGTCATCAGAGGAAAGTTCCATTGCTCTTGTTTCTTGGCCCCTTTCAGCAACCCCCTCCCTCCCTCCACTGACCCCCCCCCCCCACACCACCACCACCAACGGACCACCGTCCATCTCATATACGACACGCCCCTACCCAGCAGCACACGAAGTAAGAAACTCAACACTAGAAGCATATATATTTGTATTCATATTGAGACTCATGTACAGTGTAGGATCTCTAAAAGATTCATCAGTAAAACAGCAAGAAACGAAAAGGTTTTCGTCGTTTAACGGTTTAAGTCCAAAGGTGGCATGTTTAAACAGGATAGATAGCCCATCTATAGACATGGGGTCCACTATCTTTAACAACGCAATGAATGAATGCACGTTTGTAAGCATGTGCGCAATGCGCATGCACGAATGTAGGTATGTATGCATTCATGCATGCGTATGTAATATGTATGCGACTATGCGTCTTTGCCTCTGTAGCCTACGTTAACATGCAAGTAGGCCTACTGCCTACACATATAATATACGTATAAATTATATTGTATTGTGCATACATGCAATCATACATACATACATACATACATACATACATACATACATACATACATACATACATACATACATACATACATACATACATACATACATACATACATACATACATACATACATACATACATACATACATACATACATACATACATACATACATACATACATACATACATACATACATACATACAATGTCATACATACATACATACAATGTCATACATACATACATACAATGTCATACATACATACATATATACATACATACATACATACATACATACATACATACATACATACATACAGTCATACATATACACACACGCAGCATGCATACATTATGACGATGGTGGTAGGAAGTCTGAAGCTCACGGGTCAGATTAAGATCGAGTTAAAAGTCCTCTCATGCTGGCGTAAAGTCCGTTGGCATTAATTTTATTAGACGACCATCCGATTGAACTGATGAGGTCGAGGGTTAAAGATTCGTCTCCTGCTGTAAGTCAGAGTCACAGAGGTCAGATCGTGCCACGTGATTCAATGTAAGACATTGAATAAAAAGTTACTGTGTGCCGGCTGCGACTGAATCGCCGCATATGGACCTTGGACAAGTCCTTCACTCGTAATTGCTCATGCTCTTCGGCGTGAAACTCCGATTCAGTGTTCGCGCTATAGTCGGGATCGATCGCCTGATAGGATAGTGCATTTTTGTGATTTGATTCACATGATTTGATTCACATGATTTGATTCACATGGTTTGGTTCACATGATTTGATTCACATGATTTGATTCACATGATTTTATTCACATGATTTGATTCACATGATCTGATTCACATGATTTAATTCACATGATTTGATTCACATGATTTTATTCACATGATTTTATTCACATGATCTGATTCACATGATTTAATTCACATGATTTGATTCACATGATTTGATTCACATGATCAGATTCACATGATTTTATTCGCATCATTTTATTCACATGATTTTATTCGCATGATTTTATTCGCATGATTTTATTCACATGATTTTTTATGATTTGATTCACATGATTTGATTCACATGATTTGATTCACATGATTTGATTCAGCTTTTATCTGATAAGATTCGCGACCTAACGACGTGACATGACACATCCTTGACACGAGACCAGCATCCACTGCGTTGAATCTAACAGAACAGAAGTGGACAGAATTGGATGTGCTTCGAGAAGATGGAATGAGACACTGGTCAAGCAAAGACAGCGATGAAGACAGCAATATAACGACATGATGTCATATCAGATGAGGCATTATCATATGTATGTATGTATGTATATATGTATGTATGTATGTATGTATGTATGTATATATGTATGTATGTATGTATGTATGTATGTATGTATGTATGTATGTATGTATGTATGTATGTATGTATGTATGTATGTATGTATGTATGTATGTATGTATGTATGTATGTATGTATGTATGTATGTATGTATGTATGTATGTATGTATGTATGTATGTATGTATGTATGTATGTATGTATGTATGTATGTATGTATGTATGTATGTATGTATGTATGTATGTATGTATGTATGTATGTATGTATGTATGTATGTATGTATGTATGTATGTATGTATGTATGTATGTATGTATGTATGTATGTATGTATGTATGTATGTATGTATGTATGTATAATGGCATGATGTCATATCAGATGGAGCATTATCATAAAGAAGAGAAGACGAGAGATGATCGGATAGCGCTAATTAATCAACGGATGGGACTTGAGAATTATCCTATATTAAACAGAGATTCATGCAAAAGAACAATATAGGCCTGCATTGAATTTGAAATGGAGTCTAGTTGTCATAATGGTCTAATTTTTAGTATTGACTGACGCAGGCCATTATCTTTCTCTTGATGCATATACAATTATACATAGGCCTACAATGCCTACACACACAATGCATACTTACACACATACATTATATTTTACATGTTTAGCGATCTGTGTCTTGGTCCACAAATTCAAGTCCAGTACATTTAGCTGAAAATCTAATGTTGAAACAATCTTAAAAACTCTCATTCTTTGGGGACGTCGTCAGTAGCCCACGTTGTCTCCATCCTATAACCCTAACGACTGCGACGACGTCCCCTCTGACTACCCCCCACCCCCATAGAGATTGACGATTATGACTGCAATCGTCTGTATATTTATCTCTCTTTGTGATCGAGTGAATCTCGCTGTTGTAGTGTATCAATCTTCGGCTTCCACAAGTCACGACCATATCATGTCGAGACATCTTTAGAGTCAGACAGAATCGATAATCACCTCTTGCTGCTGCTGCTGCTGATGCTATTCTTTCTCCATCACCTTCTCTTCCTTCTCTTTCTCCATCACCTTCTCCTTCTTCTCTTCCTTCTCCTCATCCTCCTCTATGTATTTCTCTTCCTTCTCCTCATCCTCCTCTATGTATTTCTCTTCCGTGCATGCTCCTCTTCCTTTTCTATCTCTTCCTCCTCTTTCCTGTTTTCATCCTTCTCACATCCTCCTCTCTTTCCTTTTTTTTCTTAGAATCTTCCTCTTTTATCTCTTCTTGGTCATCTTCTTGATCTTTTTCATTCCCATCCTTTCGATGTATTTCCTATAATTATTATAATAATTATCAATACGAGAATATAGATCTATTTGTTTTTGCTTTCATTACTCGTATTAATTTATCACAAGTATTCGAGAAACAGCGATATTTTTAATTTGAGAAATAACACTGGAAAGAGACCATTTAATCGTCAACAGTAGCATTTATACAAATATTAACAGTAAATTATACTTGTTGCAATAATTATGATGACGCAATAGGCCCTATAGCATTAAAATAGAAAATAGAATCCGTATTATAATCATATAATAGTGGGCATGAATAATAGAAAGTATAGGCTATTACAACAGCTCATATAAACAGCAACCAAAAGCGTCATCATTCGGTCAGATTTTCTGGTCGGAGAAAGAGTAATTTCAGGAGTGGAGAACTTCCCAGATGCCTAGATTAAACACTTACACTTGCATGAAATAAACGAAGATTATTATGATCATTATTACTATAGCCTATGGTTATTATCATTATTTATACTCTCAGGCGTACGAGGCGGGGGTCCGATTTCCGCCCCCCCATTCGGGCAAGCCTGTTTTTTCGGACAAGCAGACCCAGGAAAATTGTTTTAAAACAGTGTTTTTCTCGAGATTTCAAACCCGACGACTAAAAAAGGTCGTAATCTTTTTTGTCTGTAAAAAAATAGTAGTTATCACCAGATTTTAACCCGATGACTAAAAAAACTCAACTTTTTTCGGGCAGAAGTAAAATCTTGACCTACCCACTGCTGAAATATCCCGTACGCCTATGTTTATACTAATATTTTTATTATTAATATGCGTACATTGCATGCATGTGCGACATTGTGCGTATGAGTGTACAACTGTACATGGATGCACTTGCATACATGTACACATGGAGTAGGCGCTGTGCACCGAAACGTTGTGCATTGATGCGTTAGTAATGTATCTTCGATGGATTTTGGCGCCAACGCTGAGGGAAGATGCCGCAGCTGCTGGTGCTGGTGCTGCTGCTGCTGCTGCCGGTGCTGAGGCGGCCGCAGTGATCTCTGCCCGACAGAAAGCGGATGAGGATTTCTTGGAGTGAACGGGCATCAGTTGACAGACAACCGTAGCAGCATCAGCATCAGCAGCAGCAGTATCATCAGTGGATCGTCTCTTCACGCTTGGACGACGGGCGCCATAGAAGTCATTGGATCTTGGAAGAAGGCATCGGAGTGGTAAGGATCGAGATGGGAAATACGCATGACACGGAAGTGGCGCGAATAGAAGCCGACTATATAAAGACTCGATGGAGGACAACAGACGATTACCGATGGGGTTACACAAAGGACAGAGGTAACTACAACAAACACCAACACACACAATTACACACACACACACACACACACACACACACACACACACACAATTACACAGCATGTCTTTGTGTGCAACTGTGCATCTACATGTATATGTGTGGGTACATGTTTAATGTGTAGATATATGCATACTACACACATGTAGGCTATGCCGCATACATTTACACCTACATGTACATACATGTACATTATCATAAGGGTGAGTCTTATGAACGTGTACAAATAGTTGGGCGTCTAACCGAAATGAAACGACACAAACAGTCTTCATATAAGCTTACTTCGCTGTCGTAACCCTAGGTCCGACTTTTTGGTCACCTAGCATCTTTAGATATGCTCTTCATTGAACGTATTGGTCAATCTCTTCCGTTAGTAGGCCTAACTGAAAACCACTTCCCTCGTTTGCGACGTCTGGTCGAGAACTCTTCGGTCGAATCGCTCTCTCGAATGGGCGCTATATAAATCTGTTTACGATAGCAATTACAGTACGTGCGCCTGTGAGTAGGCTACGTTGGGCTATATATATATATTTATAATTTTTATTTCACGTATAGTCTACAGACTCTACACAATATCAGTAAGTATGTTAGTAAGTAAGCATGTAACAATAATAATGATATTAATAATAATAATGTTATTGTGATATTATTAATTATTATTATTGTATTAATAATAATAATAATAACAATAACAATAATAATGCTAATAATAATAATAATATATGTAACAGAGGTAATTGTAATGATAATTATAATGATAATTGTAATAGTTACAGATGATAATAATAATAATAATAATAATAATAATAATAATAATAATAATAATAATAGCAAATATAATAAGGATAACAATATTATTATTAATTGCAGCAGCAGTGGGGTCAAGTACTATGCCTAATAGCGGGCCCGAGATATTGCCAGTTTTTCAACATAAATGTAAATGCGATTTTGTAATTTACAAATAGGCGTACTGGTCCAATATATGACAAAGTGTCTGGCTTTACTAACCAATAGAAATGATGACTGTTATAATCGGACATGTTATGACATATCTGGTCACATTTTCTGCGATTGGCTAATGTGTTGTTGTCTTTGCCAGTTCTGTTTTTCTCATGCGTTAACCAATTGCCAAGCTGTCAAGAAGCATTCTTCCAGAGCTCAATAATTGGCCTGTCATTCATGCGTTCATTCTTTGGTCATTGGCACACAATGCTGATTTATTTCGACTGAAAAACGGTCCAATACTATTCCGCGATTGGCTTCGCGATCTTCACGAAATAACAAATATTTAGCCTCAACACTCTGGATCCGATATTATTATTAACCTTCTGCTAAGAAGCAATCTTCCCTGTCATCATGGTCTGACCGCAACATGCTTCGACTGAGAAAGACGAAATCTTCAACTTTCGAAATCGTCATCGACGATTAAATCGCTTGTCAAGAAACAGTCGTAACTTTTCTTTTGGTCTTTGTTCGGTTCACAACCAGCGTTTGTCTAATCGATGAAGAAGAAATGTTAGTGAATAAACAAGCAAATAAATGGAAAGAAAATGGAGTTTCTATTCTGCCTTGCTTGTTAAGCAAACTTTGCATTATTAGGGGCCTTGTTACATTGTCTGTTTCACGTGATTTGACTTAAGCAAAGCAGGCCTTATACGTTGTGACAGTAAGCGTAGCAGATCTGTGTTGCTTCGTTAAGGTCCGGAGATTTGGTGGATGTACTATCCATCTGCCGCTGGTGGCAGCCAGTCGCCCATCGACATCGTGACGGAGGACACGTACATGGATCCAGAACAGATGCACAACGGATACTGTCTCTACCATGTGGACATCTGCTACCTCTCATCCCACTCCAGCAGCGATCAGCCGAAGGAACCACAGGATGAATCTAGAACAGTGGTCAACACAGGCAACGCGGTTCGCATCGGCATCAACAACTCATGCTCCTGTAAGCAATAACAACTCATGCTCCTGTAAGCAATAACAACTCATGCTCCTGTAAGCAATAACAACTCATGCTCCTGTAAGCAATAACAACTCATGCTCCTGTAAGCGATAACAGCTCATGCTCCTGTAAGCGATAACAACTCATGCTCCTGTAAGCAATAACAACTCATGCTCCTGTAAGCAATAACAACTCATGCTCCTGTAAGCAATAACAACTCATGCTCCTGTAAGCAATAACAACTCATGCTCCTGTAAGCAATAACAACTCATGCTCCTGTAAGCAATAACAACTCATGCTCCTGTAAGCAATAACAACTCATGCTCCTGTAAGCAATAACAACTCATGCTCCTGTAAGCAATAACAACTCATGCTCCTGTAAGCAATAACAACTCATGCTCCTGTAAGCAATAACAACTCATGCTCCTGTAAGCAATAACAACTCATGCTCCTGTAAGCAATAACAACTCATGCTCCTGTAAGCAATAACAACTCATGCTCCTGTAAGCAATAACAACTCATGCTCCTGTAAGCAATAACAACTCATGCTCCTGTAAGCAATAACAACTCATGCTCCTGTAAGCAATAACAACTCATGCTCCTGTAAGCAATAACAACTCATGCTCCTGTAAGCAATAACAACTCATGCTCCTGTAAGCAATAACAACTCATGCTCCTGTAAGCAATAACAACTCATGCTCCTGTAAGCGATAACAGCTCATGCTCCTGTAAGCGATAACAACTCATGCTCCTGTAAGCAATAACAACTCATGCTCCTGTAAGCAATAACAACTCATGCTCCTGTAAGCAATAACAACTCATGCTCCTGTAAGCAATAACAACTCATGCTCCTGTAAGCGATAACAACTCATGCTCCTGTAAGCAATAACAACTCATGCTCCTGTAAGCAATAACAACTCATGCTCCTGTAAGCAATAACAACTCATGCTCCTGTAAGCGATAACAGCTCATGCTCCTGTAAGCGATAACAACTCATGCTCCTGTAAGCAATAACAACTCATGCTCCTGTAAGCAATAACAACTCATGCTCCTGTAAGCAATAACAACTCATGCTCCTGTAAGCAATAACAACTCATGCTCCTGTAAGCAATAACAACTCATGCTCCTGTAAGCAATAACAACTCATGCTCCTGTAAGCAATAACAACTCATGCTCCTGTAAGCGATAACAGCTCATGCTCCTGTAAGCAATAACAACTCATGCTCCTGTAAGCAATAACAACTCATGCTCCTGTAAGCAATAACAACTCATGCTCCTGTAAGCGATAACAGCTCATGCTCCTGTAAGCGATAACAACTCATGCTCCTGTAAGCAATAACAACTCATGCTCCTGTAAGCAATAACAACTCATGCTCCTGTAAGCAATAACAACTCATGCTCCTGTAAGCAATAACAACTCATGCTCCTGTAAGCGATAACAGCTCATGCTCCTGTAAGCAATAACAACTCATGCTCCTGTAAGCAATAACAACTCATGCTCCTGTAAGCAATAACAACTCATGCTCCTGTAAGCAATAACAACTCATGCTCCTGTAAGCAATAACAACTCATGCTCCTGTAAGCGATAACAGCTCATGCTCCTGTAAGCAATAACAACTCATGCTCCTGTAAGCAATAACAACTCATGCTCCTGTAAGCAATAACAACTCATGCTCCTGTAAGCAATAACAACTCATGCTCCTGTAAGCGATAACAACTCATGCTCCTGTAAGCAATAACAACTCATGCTCCTGTAAGCAATAACAACTCATGCTCCTGTAAGCAATAACAACTCATGCTCCTGTAAGCAATAACAACTCATGCTCCTGTAAGCAATAACAACTCATGCTCCTGTAAGCAATAACAACTCATGCTCCTGTAAGCAATAACAACTCATGCTCCTGTAAGCAATAACAACTCATGCTCCTGTAAGCAATAACAACTCATGCTCCTGTAAGCAATAACAACTCATGCTCCTGTAAGCAATAACAACTCATGCTCCTGTAAGCAATAACAACTCATGCTCCTGTAAGCAATAACAACTCATGCTCCTGTAAGCAATAACAACTCATGCTCCTGTAAGCAATAACAACTCATGCTCCTGTAAGCAATAACAACTCATGCTCCTGTAAGCAATAACAACTCATGCTCCTGTAAGCAATAACAACTCATGCTCCTGTAAGCAATAACAACTCATGCTCCTGTAAGCAATAACAACTCATGCTCCTGTAAGCAATCTTAGATTAATAGATTCTAAGCGAATTCAAGAACTTCTATTGCGCCCTAAGCGTGGTGATGCACTTGGCTGTGAGCGGCGCTATGGAAATTACTAGGCCTACATGTAATTACTACGGTACTTAAATTACATTAATCGTTCAATTCTAGCTAATGCTCAAATCAGTAGGGGCCTAAATACGATCGAAGTCTGATTGCTTGATCATGGAAGCCACGTGTGTGTATATGTACCGTATTATGTACATACGTCCATTTATATAGCGCCTCACATCCAACATCCGCTACTGAACAGATTTGAACAGATGCGTCTTGTGAATTTTCCAGAGATGTTTCTTTAGATGTATGCGATCCAGTGCTACGAATTATTGATGGCAGATTGATCCAATATATATATATATATATATATATATATATATATATATATGATGGTCCAATGCATGAAACATGGTGCTTATGTGACTGCTCTGGGCAGATAATTGAAACGGATGTGTCTTATAAGTTCAGGCTTGAATGCCATCAAATATTAATGAGCACTCTAAGTGAGATTGAAGGGACGCTATATAAATTCTTGAAAATGAATTAATGACACAGCTGAGACAGCGCAATTGAGTGTGAAGAGAAGTCACCGGTATACACATAATATTATTCGGTTCGTGCACAGAGAACGCCCTATAGAACCTAAAACTGTACAGTTCTGGTCCAATGCTCAGCAGCACAGTCAAAGCATCCTTTGAACGAGTGCAGTAATGATGCCTGTAGTATGCCTAGGGGTGTGCAAGGAGCAGATATAGGCTATAAGTCAGCCGATTTAGCTGTAATACCTTGCGAACCAGAAGAGACAAGACCAACAATGGATTCTTTGTTTGATGGCCATCCAATGTGATGAATGCCACGAAGGAAATTAATACCGACAGGCTTACTTAGTGGTCTCTGTTATGATGTCTATGAGGAATGAGCTTACCAATGAAACATCGTAGACCAGGCGCCATGACACTGTGGATCCGGGGTTGATTTTACTAAGATAAATGGTTCTGTATGGATGCTAGACCAAATATAATATTGCCATATTAAAGCGCGGTATTAAATGGAAACTATATCGACATCAGGCCTATAAACAGATACATTACAAACGGGCATGGGGCCTACTACTTTCCTATGGTCCGGTGGATAGTTCTTTATTTTTTCACTTTTAATGACACTTTATTATCACTGTCGCCCATTAACATCCGAAATCCAATTACGCCTACGTCTAGTAGTAGTACTACTACAGAAATGCCTCGTCTTTGTTCCACAAGTCCAGCTGATGGACAAGAAGCTTACAATACTTTGACAATGCACCATTATTTCAATGCATAAGGTTCTTAGTCTAAAAATGTAAAAGATCTCGATGCACAAGAACCTTAGTCTATCACTAGGCCTAGGCTATATAAGCTTTATTCGGATACCCAAGGTCTATGCATAAAATAATATACTAAAGCACTAGGCTAGGTATATAATTAGCCTAAAATATACAAAGAAATTGCTATGATTGCTTCATCGATTGCGCATTGAATTCAATAATTGAAACCGTTTTTTTCATTTTGATGGCCTTCTGTTAACGCTACGGAAGAATGTGCGCATTATGTAAGCGAGCTACAAAATTGCTCGATTACACGAACCACGTGATCGATCTGCATTGTTCCGGCCGCAATGCATTTCGGGTTCAACTTCCGGCGATTTTTTTAGCCATCGAGAGGAGCCACAGATAATCCAGCTGATGCATTACTCATGTTATGGCCGCTGCATGGTCGAAGTGATTGAAGACTAATAAAGCTGGCGACGGCTTTTTGTAATGGATCGATGTTGTTACATCATCCTGCGTTGCTATACATGTATAATGGCTTAACAGGCAATCGCCGACAAACTGCGACTAGCTATTTCTTCCAAGCAATGACCAACATCTGCTGATAAAAACAACTTCATCCGATTTATCTCGTTAGTTGGCAGATTCGTTGGTCAGCAAGAAGTGTCAGCTCAAAGCATTTCCAGAGTCCACCGAAAGCCGTTCTGTTGCTTTACCCTCGTCCGTCCGTCCGTCGAAAAATGTTCCTAATTTATTTATACTTGTCAGATGAGTAACGAGCGCAGACGTGCAGACGTTCAGAAGGGCTTAGAGACGAAAACAGACAAAACAGAGTGACAGACAGACATAGGCGGAGAGAGAGGTACATTCAAACGGACAAGACGGACACAGACATTTCCGACGATGGTTATAAATGAATCGTCGCCTCTTCCTATTCCCATAAAATCCCGATGCATCTTCACTTCCGGTCCGACACAAGCCTCGTTGCATCCAATTGTCGCCTATTGGTCCAATTATCGCTCACTCCGAAGAAGACAGTCAGCAGCGCCTCTGCCGACGAAAAATACCTTAGGCGGCTGGAAGATGGAAGATGGAGGATGGAGGATGGAAGATGGAAGAGGGAAGAGGTTTCGATGGATGAGGATCATCTTCGCCATCCGCATTCCACTGGAAAGCCTCATGCATGCATGTCCACATCAACATCAATTGAAGCAAAAACATACGCAGCAGCAACTCAGCAGCAGCATCAGTAGCTGAAGATGAAGGAGAAGCAGCGTCAGAAACAAAGACGCAGGGAACAACAAAATCCAATGTGCTGAACAATTACACGATTAAGCTTTAGTTTCAGTATTGAATTTTGCAGATGGAACACCCATCACCACAATTGTCATCTTGTGGTAATGATGATCATGATGATGGTCAAAATCATCGTCGTCATCGTCGTCGTCGTCATCGTCGTCGTCTTCATCATCATCATCATCATCATCATCATCATCATCATCACCATCATCATCATCATCATCATCATCATCATCATCATCATCATCATCATCATCATCATCATCATCATCATCATCATCATCATCATCGTCATCGTCGTCATCATCATCATCATCATCATCATCATCATCATCATCATCAGCATCATCATCATCATCATCATCATCATCGTCATCATCACCATCCTCACAACATGCAAATTGCCACCCGTTTTACAGAAAAAAAATCGATTGCAAACTGATTTTCTCAGCTGCCGAACATGTGAAACGCATTGTACAACCACCATAAAACGGTGGTCAGAGGACCATACGCCATAGACCATACATACAATGGAGGCAGCAGCAGCAGCAGCAGCTAAGTGGCCGTCTCAGCCGCTGGTCTTTAGACGGCGCTCCAATCGCCTTCGTCTTATGGAGCTCACGTGAAAGTACGCCGACAATCGATAATCCGCGGCATTAGGATGACGGGCAAAGAAAGACATCGGTGTAATTACGACGTATTGCAAGCTGCCTCCTCTTCAGCCGCTCTCTCTCTCTTAGCATGTCTGTCTGTCCGTCTGTCTGTCTATCAATATGTCTGCGACTTGTTTGCCTGTCTCTGCATATCTGTTCGTCCGTCTCTGTTTGTCTATCTCCCTCTGTTTTTCTTTCTGCCTCCCAGCATGTATGTCTGCATGTCTCTGCATATCTGTTCGTCCGTCTCTATTTGTATATCCCCCTCTTCTGTTTTATTTTGTTCTCCCTTTATCACTCTCTCTTTCCTTCTGCATGCTGTCTTTTTACTCTGCTGTTATCGATGAGAAATGCCTACACGCACGTTGCAGCCTCCCATTATCTGTAAGACAGTAACTGGATCGTCGATGATTATAATTCTGCGCATGCAAAGGCCATAGTCACGTTACAAGGCTCTCTGATTGAACTGCTCCCTTTGCAAATCAGAGACCTGTGGGCAGCGAAAACCTGTCTTTCCGATGTCATCGAGTCCCTTTGGTGGGTTACCGATCACGTAACCAATCGATCGATCGATCGGTCGATAGATCGATCGGCACTAGATCAATTAGTGTCCGAGAATGCGACGACTATAATTCATTCAGATTAGTCTGTCAATGTGCAATGTGCATTATGTGCATAGAGAGGAATAAATAATTGTAGAAGCTGTTGTGTCGACATCTTGTGACAAGGAATCATTGGCTATCTCCATGCACTCCATGCATTGGCAACATAATTATTAAAGAATTGAAATCCAGGCCAGAAAAACGATTTATTAGTCAGACGAAGGAATGCCACAATTAGTAAAACTGTCAGAATAATTATTGCACAAGGAGCGACGTCCTGTAATACACTGAAGACTCAGTTCTTTGAGCAGTATGCAGTCTTGAAAGCCAAGGAGAGTTAGTTGTTCTTTGAGCAGTCTACAGAGACGTGAAGGCTACTATATGACTGGGAAAGTTTTATGGCAATCCATGCATTCTGTCGGGATTCACGTATTCATCTAAAACGTTTGCTCTTCAAAAAACCTACTCGGAGGCGCTCCCAGTCCCAGCCCAACCACGGCAATACAAATTGGAGTTCAGCAACTTGTATTAGCATTAGCAAGCCTTCAAGTTGTAACTGCTCGGAATAAAGTCTTTGATGTGTGGCAAGTTATTCATTGTCTAAAACTTAGTTGTTGTTTGTTCATTCTTTCACTCTGTCAATGCCAATGAATGTCTCTGCCTTTGTGTATGTCTTTCTGCTTCTGTCTCAGTCTGTCTCTGTCTCTGTCCCGGTCTCTGTCTGTCTGTGTCTATATATACCTGTTTGTCTGTCTCTCTCTATCTCTCGCTTTCTTTGCCTCTGTTTGTCTTTGTCTTCTGTCTCTCTGACTATGTGTGTGAGTGTGTGTCTGTCTGTGCATCTGTCTCTGTATGTCTGTCCGTCTGTCTATCTCTTCCCCTTTTCTCCATCGGAAAAGACGGCTTCCTTCCTTGATGTATTCTGCTGGAGCAACATGGTGTTTCCGGTGCCAAAGGTTTCCTCTTGCGTCGTCGGACTTCACAGGATGCGTCGTAACCTCAAGGGGAAGGAGGGTCACTGTCGTGGACCAGAATTAACGAGGCACAATATATTACCAGACCACAAATAGCCAACACGACGGGGATTAGCCAATAGAGGACGAGGCAGCTACAGCTAAAGACGCCGTCTAGAAGCATCAAAGGTTGCTCATTGGAAATTCTGATGTCTTCCGCGACCAGATGATGAAATAAGAAGAATAGCATATCAGGATATAATTATTATTTATGATTAACAACAATCAACGCCGTCCATCACGTAAATTATAGGCCAACTAAAAGCTATAGAACCAATACATAAATCAAAGCCAACGTGATCACTATTCAGCACATGAATTGCAATCAATGTGACCTCTATTATATCCAACATTGCATTACAGTGGCAGTGAACGTGCCTCGAAATGACACGAAATTATAATTGTGCATTTATTCCGAGAATTTATATAGCTCCTTTTGAAACGTTGCACGCAGACGAAAAAAATGCTGGGAAAAAAGATTTTAAAAAAATATTATTATTTAACGCCTACCTTTTCAGCACATACGTGCAGAATTAGGGTTCTAAATTTCAAACGAGTGCTGCTTATAAAAACCATGATTAAATTTCTCAGACTTATGTGTAGGCTTCAGATGGAGGCGCTATATAAAATAAGAAACATAAGCAAGATCCATAGTTCCATTACCTGCCTAATTTACTGATTGATGTGTAGACATTAGAAGCTGGAGTTGCATGGAGGAGGCATACAGTTACATGCAGATAAATAAATCTCCACAGTGCGTATAAATAAGATGGTTCTTGCTGTGCCAAACCCTGCCTGAAAGAACCTCTTGCTGAGTGTATAGGTGAAATTTATGAGGCGCCTCTATCTGTTGCTGCTGCTGCTCTCGTTGCAGACATAACAGGTGGTCCGTGCAGAGACTGCAAGTACCTTCTCCATCATGTCGACCTTCACTGGGGAGAGAACGACCTCTGGGGTTCGGAGCATCTCATCAACGGTCATCCATTCGCTGCTGAAGTAAGCGATGCACCGTTGCTTCTTCCATTTCTTTTCTAATTGAATATTCATGTTGCGCTGCTTTTAGAGAAACAACTTACAGTTAGGCCTACTGTAGCTCCCCACGACTTCGTCAGCGATATTAGTCGTCACCAAGCACCAGAGAAACTAAACGTGCTCTACTGCGCTATAAACATAGGCCTAAATATTTTCTCATATTATTGAATTACATTGCATTGACAACAGTAGGCCTAAGTTTATTAGTCCGCAAGTAGCCCACGGCTTAGAAGCCTTAGATACTCGTAACTGAAATTGCAATTAATAATTTATATCTCACCGATTGGGCGCCAACACCAAACCGCATGCAGATGGTCAGTATACGTTGCACAGAAATTATATGAAAGATGAGTAGGCCTACGTTGAAAGATAGCTACAGAAGACACCCACCAGTGGTGGCTTCCGCAAAAACGTAAAGCCCAGACAATGGATTACCCAGACAATGGACTACCCACTGTACCCAGACAATGGATTACCCAGACAATGCATGGATTACCCAGACAATGGATTACCCAGACAATGGATTACCCAGACAATGGATTACGCAGACAATGGATTACAAGATGCACAGTCGACAGAAGACGTCATATTCAGATCTTCCGACGGCGTTAAATCAATGATGCCATGCATCCATCTGAAATTCTAAATCCTACATGTATATTCAGCGGCAATATGCATAGTGCGGATATTTCACGATATCATAAGCTTATAGATTAATATAGAACAATGAAGATAGAATGTAATATTCTGACGATTAGTGTAGTTAATGTGACTGCATGGAAACCAATTACCAAAGCAGGTCGTCATTTAAGTCTGGAATATCTCAAATTGGTCCTCGAACTCGTCCTAGTGTTATCTTGTCTTCGTTTTATCTCGCTCCTCTATAGCGTTATCTCGTCTTCATGTTGTTTCTTCCCCTATTTTTACCTGCATGGAAATTGACGTTGTCTTGCCGACAATATTAATTTTAGAGCGGTGCCATGTTCTAATACCATGCATGCCATTCAGTAAAACCCTTAAGTTAAAGGACTTGAGCATCTGCGTATGAATACGTAGCAACTGTGATGTGTTGACAATGGTTAGTCGCGACTGACGTAGTGACGGTAGGTTTACTATCAAAACCGCGCACACAAAACCGCGCACACAAAACCGCGCGCACAAAACCGCGATTCACAAAACCGCGCACCCTCAGAACCGCGCACGATCATTACCGCGCACTATCATGGTGTCACGACAACTGGTCTACAGACAACTCGTCTAACGACAACTGGTCTAGGCCTACATACAACTGGTCCAGCGCTTGAGAAATTGAAGCGGGATTAAATTATTTAGAGGTAAGGCTGCATCATTTACATAAATGATAATGACGGATCGAATGACTTCGGGCAGTGACGTTGTGACAGTTGCGTAGACGCATTGATTGTAATTTGTACGGAAGGATTGAGGAGCTCGAGAACAAAGTGCAGGTCTCTTGGGCTAAAGTTAAATAATTTAGAAATGTACAGAGCGGTAGGCCTGCATGGCAGAAGCTACTTAATGAAGAAAATAATTCAAAAGAAGTTGGGATTGTATGGACACATTGGACACATTATGCAGAATGAGCAGCTACAGAAATATTGAAACGCTGGTGTTTGTTTGGAGTGATGGATGGTACAAACAAAAGAGGACGACCTGACAAAGAATGGGTGGATAGCCTATATATATATTATATATATACATATATATATATAACTGAATGGTGTTGAACATCGCTGCAAGAACGGACCCACACCGCGATGAAGAGAGGAAGCGGTGGAGAAACGGGGGGAGAGCTGCATCGGTGTGGGGCGCGGTGGTCTAGTGGTGGCGTCGTCGCCTTGGAGCCGGAAGGTCCGAGGTACGAATCCACCTCCCCGCGTAAGGACCTTGGGCAAGTCCTTCACTCACAATTATTGCTCAGCGCTTCGGCGTGAAACTCCGATGCAGTGTCCGCTCTGCATCGGGAGCGCCTCTGAGTAGAGTGAGCTTGAAGGGGCGCTATAACAAGTGCGCATACAAAAAAAACACCTGCGGACGCTCAACTCATGGTTTAAATTTATGGTGATGATGAACCGTGTGCCAGATTCAACTAATCATTATGTAGATATTATAACATCGAAGACAGCATCTATTGGCTATCAATCGGGCGACTCTAATACAACTTGTAGGCGGTGGCTGCATTGGTCTAAGTTCACTGATGGTTTTGTGCCAGTAAGTGAAGCTGCAACAGGGTCTTCTCGATCCAAATGCCCGAGACAATACTCACTCACCTATTCTGGAAGCCAAAAAGCGTTATGTAGTAGGCTACCTCACAGTAATTTTTATAATTTGAATTGGCAGCTTGAAGTATCCTAGAAGTAGCTTACTATAGGCCAGTGGTTCCCAACCCGTGGCCCGCGGGCCAAAAGTGGCCCGCGAGGCCTCACAAAATGGCCCGCCAGGCCTCAACAATAGCACTCATCTCTCAAAGAATTAACAAAAATATATGAAAAATTGACAATTTGGACAGGATAGAACATAATATAATCATTTTCTATTGCAAATTATTTTATATTGAAGTTTATAAACATCAAACATTCTACTTTGAATTAATTATAACAATTTTTATATGCTTTTAATTAATTAAATTTTAGCATTGTGGCCCCCTAAATTCCCTAACGTCCTTTAACTAAGAAAAAGTGGCCCTCGTGTCCTCCAACTTAGAAAAAGTGGCCCTACAGTCAAAAAAGGTTGGGAACCACTGCTATAGGCCTACAGTCGATGCTGCATAAATCGCACATAATAGTACTTGCACTCTAAATTATTGTCCTATTTACAACTGCGATTAACTGCGCTCCTATGCCAACGTCCGTCGCTATGCTTAGCCGGGTCCTGATGAGGCTTGACATTGTCCATTGCATCGTAGAGACATGATTTGTTTATAGGCCTACCTCGGTGTTATAAAATATTGAGATCTTGCAACAAAGAGATAAAGTATATGACTGGTTTATTGTTCTCATTCTCAGAAATTTTACATCGGCTATAATCATCGTTCTACAGCAAGCCTTACTGCCTTACCGCCGCTGCCTATGAGCTTAATAGACCTGCAACTGACTGTAGTTCACACAAATCACTGACACAGACCAGAACAGACAATGCCTCAGTTGTAGGCTACATAGCTTCTGTAAAGATGTACTAGTAAGACAATATCCATAATGTCCTGGTTCAGTCATGAAATAGACATTCAAAAGCCATACTGCAGTACAATTGCAGTACAACGAGTAGCCTATATAAACATGGTATAGCTTTGGTCTATCTGTTGGTGCATTCATCGGATATAAATATTTGCTATATACGTGGAGGGCTTCTTTAAAGAACCTTACAGATCGAAGAACAGTGGAAATATATTCGAACTATATAAGACTTAACCTACACGGGTCTATTTTAGTCATGCCTTCCTTTGTTGTAGGATTAAGTTGATTGGTTGTATTTATATCTACAGGGTGGCTCAAATAAATAAGCCAATTCGGAAGCGTTCAATGCGATTTATCCTCAACCAATTAAGATTTTTCTAATAAAAGTTCAGAATTTGCAGGAGAAAGATCACTTAGAAAGTCTTAGACAATAACTGAGAATGTTTCATTGTACAATTTATTTTCCTCGCCTAAAAAGTTATAGATGTTTAAATAGTTTATTTCATTTTTTCAAATTTCCGCAGAAAATTTGACAGTCACCGTTACGTGTAAATTTTCATGTAAAATAAAATCATATTAACCCTTTAATGCCGGAGGGTATAGGATTTCCCATACCATTTACTACCATCTCGGCATTAAAGGGTTAATTAATTGCGAAATCTGTTGCACAGTTTAACTGGAAGTAGGCGTATACATGTACGCTAAATGTCCATTCTTTGCGAAGATCAGTAGGGTTATAGTGTTATTGTATGAATTTTTGAAGAAAATTATTTCTAATGGTTGTAGAAAAACTTGCATATTATCAGTTGGGAAATATTTTATTGATCCACCCTGTATATATGGCTATGCCTCTTCTTTCATTTATTCCACCTGCTTCATTTCAGCGTAATAATTAGTTCTTTTGTCTTTCGCAATTGATTCAGCGCACCACAGGGCTTTTTAACGTGCAGTTGTACACATGTAGAATTATGCAGTTCTAAATGGATTTGTGCAATTGTAGAAGCACGTATGTAGGCCTACCGCTAAAACTATAGCAAAAAAGGTATATTGTCCTCCGATTGGAAGTAATCTATCATGGAGGATGGGAAAGGAAAGAAGAGGTTGTGCAATGTGCAGTTCTGAAAATTCCTTAGAAGCAGCCCTTGCGCACCAATTCATTAATGCATGCCTCCCTATGCATACGAACAGTTCATGTCCGTGCTTGGCGATTCACAATACTATCCTATCTGTCCAAAATGCACCTGCATCTAATATCTGAATTTCTCCACGGGTTTCTTTGTTGGTGTACATGACTGCCAAAGACTTGGCTTTGCGTCGTTTCTGAAGAGAAATGAATTCACTGCACAATGAGCGTCTGAACATTGGCCGACAAAGATAGAATCTGTCTCTGTTTCTGTCTCTGTGTCTGTGTGTCCGTGTGTTTGTCTGTATGTGTCTGTCTCTGCACGTGTAATGCCATGTGTTTAATGGACAGTCTATTGTACAGGATATATCATATACTCGTAAGCTAAATCGCCTCGGTTTTTCTGTAATAATGTGCTTGTATGCGTGCATGCGTGTGTGTACGTGCGCGTGAAATAATAGACAGATCAATGTAAAAATTTCTCAGCTACTATACATAGGATTTACGCATAGGCCTATAGATATATGTATATATATATGTTATCTATGGACAATCGTGTAATGCACTGTATGTTTGTATATCATGTATATAACATATCATGAGCTGCTATTTAGTGCATGGTCGGACGGTGGATTATCTGCGGGGTTATTATGATAGAGGACCAGTAGGCTAAACATCCGAGTGAAAGATGAGGATGAGGATGCTATATTGACGGAGGTTCTTCTTTCTCATCAGCAGCCACCATTAAAAGGAGAGAAAGAAGAAGACATGGAGCTTGGAGACGAGCAAATGCAGACATAATGAGACACAGATAAATAGACATACATACAGACACACGGGCAGACAGATGAACAGAGACTGCAGGAAGTGTCTTTCACAAGAAAGATTGAGGGACAAACCATTGGCAGAGACAGATGCATATGCAGAAGGACGAAGATCACCATTCGTGAAGTCAAAGAGGAGGAAATTGAGCAGGATATATAAAAAAATTTGTCAATTAGCATTATGCAGGCAGTTATACTGTCTGCATGTGTATGCGGTTTCTTTTCTTTTTTTCTTTACGTTTATTGTCTTATTAATTGTGCTACCATCATTTGGTGAATAAAAGATTGATATAATTATAAGAGTACACACTATACAGGGAGTACGGTAACATGCATAGAAAAATATTACATAATTATAAATTATGTATCATGTATTAAGGGAGCGACAATCATGCTTAACTGCGTGGATGGATGGTGGATAGATGGATGGATGGATGAGTTAGATGAATCGATGGATGTTTTTATGGATGAATGGATGAATGGATGATGAACTGCATGGTGGTCGGATGGACGGACAAATGGGAGGACGGATGCATGGATAGATCTAAACAGATAAACAGATAGATAAATTGATAAAACCAGAAAGAGGCCAAAATATCAGATAAATAATTTCGGAATATAAACACATAAATAATTAAATAAACGAATGAATTCGTATGAATTTTTCCTGCAGAGAGCAATTGTGAATTTCTTTAATCTGCTTATACGGAAGAGCAGAGTGACCGAAACATTGACAGTAATTGATAAAAAGTTTGTTTAATTTAGAGAGATGGGATGATAAGAAATCTGTTATAAACAAGCGAGAAACATTGGGACCAGTGTTATATTCGTTAACGGAAACGATAAGTCGAACTGAAAATAATCCATTCCGTTAACGATAAGTATAACGATAACTGAAAATATTCTAAAAACGAAAACTGAACGGAAACGGAAATAAATGATGCCGAACTGAATAAAAACTGTTACGATAATTAAAACCCGAACGGAAATTATACACATTTATGACTAAAAATAGAAATGAAGTAATTTAAGCTTTTGTTGAGAGAATTTTTTCTCTTTGTGGACTTTTAACTGCTGGAAGACGCAACAGGATGAACAGTTCTCTGGAAATGAGAGTTTTTCTGAAATTAAATACTGCACTTTGCAGTGAGTAGTTAGTATCCTGTACTAGTGTACTAGTGTAACTACGTTGATAGACCTTCAACTTCAAGTAACTACGTTGATTGAACTCGAAGTAAGATTAATTAAGAATGGTAACCTGAACTAAAATTATTTAAGAACTGTAACTTGAACTGAAATTATTTAAGAACTCGAAGTTGAAGTTGAACTGAAATTATTTAAGAACGCGAAGTTGAAGTTGAACTGAAATTATTTGAGAACTGAAACTGAACTGAAACTGAAATTACTTCCAGCCGAACTGAACTGAAGCTGAAATAGAAATTATTTTGTGAAGTAAAATAACACTGATTGGGACAACAGTCATTTATTGATAGTGGTAAAAATAGAATAATAATTATAAACAGAAGAAGACAGGACGACTTCAAAACGACGAATGGGCAAAACGAATTTACATATATGTATATTTATAAAATATATAAATGTATACTGTAGAGCCAAGTACATATACATATATGTATGACTCTACAATCGGCCAAGATATATATTTTATATAAATCTATGGCTAAATAATAGGCCTACAATTATATTAAATATTATAAGCCTGCATAAATCATTCTGTAATTCCAATGTAATAGAGTTCCATATTTTCCATCACGTAAATTACCGTCTCGATGCTATGCATGCAATCATCGGACTTGCCGTTTATACCATGGATAATTATGGTATTATAGTCCATCTAATTAGCAGGGGCTTCTATCCCCCCTAAGCAGCCGGGCGCAATCCATCTTTCCCCCCCCTCTTTCTGGACCCGACAATAATATTTTGTTATCTAGCCCATTCCTCTGAGGAATGAAGGTTTCTGAGATGGACAGAGGTTTGGGAAGGGATGCACCCTCCCCATAAGAATTTTTTTCTATTTCCGCATTTGCAATTTCAGGATTAATTTAATTCTGAAATTTCAGAAATTTTTATATAGCGCCTCTTAAAGCTCTTTACTCTGTCATTTTCACATCTAATTTATTTCAGTGAAGGGATTGCTGAAAAGAGTGGTCTAGGACTTAGGCCTACTAAATAGGCCTATGCTTACAATGATAATGTTTTGTGGAACTTCCACATTTTAGCCTATAGTGTAGCTGATAAAAGAGTGATTTGAAATTTCGATAAATATATTTATAATTACAATAATTTCTTTATTTATCGAGTTCAGCAACTCAGTTCTGCTGGTAATGGACTATATGACAATGAATAATTGCTGAAGTAAACTTAGGCCCATAGAGTGGCTTAGCCTATAGCCTATTTGTCGCAAGTCAATCAGCTTATCTCTATTGCCCAAGACGGTCCTAAATTGCTGACCAAGATACAATTAGCAGAAATTGTTACATGGTACACAAACCAAGCAGAAACTACCAAAATGCCAAAATTGGGTAGCCATGTGCTTAGCGCCTCTGATTAGTCACCAGTGTGCACTGCGAGAGGCGTTACATAAATTTATGGACAGAGATCATAGAGTACAATCATAGGCGTACGAGGCGGGGGTGCAGGGGGGCAATTGCCCTCCCAAATTCGGGCAAGTTTGGTGGTTTTTCGGGCAAAACAAACACCCAAACGACTAAAAAAAAGGTCGTCAAGTTTCGGGCAAGTCTGGTTTTTCGGGCAAAAATAGTCGCGGACAACTAAAAAAAAAATCTTTTTGGCCGGATAAATTTTTCGGGCAGAAGTTCAATCTTTGCCCCCCCACTTCTGAAACCTCCCGTACGCCTATGAGTAGGCCTACAATGCAATAAAATGAAAATACAATGTAGGCTTTGCCTACGTAATAATTCTGCTGTTTACTAAGTGTTCCAGGAAACAAAACATTTTGAAATTTGAGTCTGAAATTTGAAACATAACACTGGAGAGAAGCCATTTAGTTGCAAAAAATAGCACCGGTATTTGCACAAGTATTCATTATAATAATTTTGATTACAAGTGTCATTTAATAAAATAGCGAATAAATACTATTATAATTATACACATAGCCTAATCGTAAACTTTATCATGGTAGACTATTATAAGCTTAACAGTTCATGTGATGCAAACATATAGATAGTAGACTATAGCTAAAAACTATTACCGGTACCATTCTGTCAAAACGTTCTATGGGGGGTGGGGAGGAAAGAAATTTATGGGGGAACATCCATAGAAGTGCCTAGATTGAGCATTGTCTTCAATGGCCGGTTTTCTCACGCGGCATAGTGTTCAGTTAACGAAAATATGCCTGTGAAGCAAACTTTTTCAGTACCGTAAAGTGTAAACAAAACAAAACAAATGTAAGCTTATATTTTTGTCACGTCTATGCAGACGATGATGTCGCGAGATTAAGTGCGAGAACTACATATCATAGCCTATAGATATATTGGGTTTATGTAGGCCTACTGCAGTGCGCCAACAAAATCGAGCGACTTATTCCGGTCTGCATCTATAAAATTTTGTAGGCTCACACGAAAAGGACTTTAACAGAGGACTCTGAAGTTGTAACACGTAAAATGAGTAATTAAAAATTAAAAATTTAAAAAAATTCGCTTTTCCCCCCTGTTTTTCACTGGGCGCAAGCTGCGCCCGCCATGTATAGGGATAGAAGCCCCTGCTAATTAGGCGTATAATCGGATATACATAATATATACAGATTGACTAATAATGGCTTAGAACTATCACTGGCTATGACTTAAGACAGAGCGGTTTCTGTGAAAGTTTTTTTCGCAAGCAAGACTTTAGCCATCGTTAAATGGATAAGCATTCGCTATAATAGGGCTGCAGATGTGTATACTATGTCAATAGAGACAAACAGACAGACAGACAGACAGACAGACAGACAGACAGACAGACAGACAGACAGACAGACAGACAGACAGACAGACAGACAGACAGACAAATAAACAAATAGAGAGAGACAGATAGATGAATGATGGATGGATGAATGGATGAATGGATGAATGGATGAATTGATGTTCAGATAGACAGATGATCCGAAATAAGACACTAACACAAATGCTTGTAAACTATAATGGACGAATGATAGAAGACAAAGAGCAACAGATATAGAAGCAACCATTGACCGTCTATAACTGGAAGACAGATGCCGAGAGACAGACAGACAGACAGACAGACAGACAGACAGACAGACAGACAGACAGACAGACAGACAGACAGACAGACAGATAGACTGACATACAGCAGACAGACAGACAGAAACAGACAAACAGAGAATACAGACAGAAAAACAGAGAATACAAACAGACAGAGAATATAGACAGACACACAGAGAATAAAGACAGAAAAACAGAGAATACAAACAGACAGAGAATATAGACAGACAAACAGAGAATACAGACAGAAAAACAGAGAATACAGACAGAGAATACAAAAAGACAAACAGAGAATACAGACAAACAGAGAATACAGACAAACAAAGAATACAGACAGAGACAAACAGAGAATACAGACAGACAGGGACAGTCGGCGTTTAATTAATCTCCTTCGGCGATGGTCATCTAAACTGGGAACTTCATTGTTGTGCAGAAAGAATCCTTCTCTCCCCCCATCTCTCTCTCTTTGTCTGTCTCTGTCTCTGTCTTTATCTCTCTGTATCGGTCTCTCTTTCTGTCTGTCTGTTTCTGTCTCTGTCTGTCTGTCTCTCTATTATATCTCTCTCCGTCTTCCCAGCGGTGTCGATTGCTTCCAGTTCTAGAAGCGAACGTGATAGATTGCATCTCGAGACGAACACAACTTTTCCTTTTATATCTTCGTTGTCTTATTTCCGCTTCCGGTTCACCCCCGTGTCTCTTCTTCCGGTCAGCATATCAATGGATCGGACGAGGAGGAGTCGATGTGTGGATTAGGCATGCTGTCGGGCCAACTGTGCCCCCTACCCCCCAACCCCCAACCTCCCAACCCCGACATACATTAATTGGATTAGACGAGAAACGCATTCAAATCAGAACTAAATGAGCTTCTGCTGCTTCTGCTGCTTCGAGCAGAGAATCAAGGCTTTGAAGACACGTGACTTCAACGCGAGATTCTCGTCTCTGTCCAACAACACGTATACGATCCTTCCATGATAATCTAATCGAGGAGTGTCCTTACGTGAGTTCACGAAGCCTTTGTTCCTACGCGTTGCTCCTGAAAATATATACTGTCTGAATTTACCCATAAATTATTATTGCCGTCTTTTGCGTCCACCGAGTAGGCTAACACGAGAAAGACGAATGATGCTGCGAGTTTTAGATTATTCCTTTTACAGACCGATTTAATAGCATATTTTCCGTGTACACTAATAAAACAAATAGTGCGCGTGCACGTAAAATATGACTATTATACGACTCTCGTAATAATCCTAGGCTAGTTATAATCTCACTGCAATTTTGTTTTACACACATGGAAGATTTATGTTCGGTGTCTGTTTAATTGCGGTACTGCAGTCTCGTTTTATCTAAATGTGCGCAAATGTAGACCCCTCTATGTGGAAAGTTGTTCTGCAATGAACCGTCGACGTTTCGTAGTTTTAAGTGGCGCTATATAAATGATGGATTGTAGCGTGTTGCCAAAATTCTCAGTTTATATATATACACATATAAGTTTATATATACACACATAGATCTATATATACACATTATAGGCTGGTATCACTGCTGTTGTATCCAGCACTAATAAAAGCCGTCAATGTTCGGTTATGTCATGGTTATGTTATATTTAGAGGACGTGCTCTTGAGACCTGTATAATTATAATTTCCTTGATACGAAGGATTATAGCTACCTTATTTGCACTGTAGTAATGGTGCCTCATGCATTGGGGCAGCGATTAAAGGCATAATTGCAGTATGAGGCTTCGGTATACTGAAAGAAAGATGCACCCTTTGGCTGAGGGTCGAATCTAAAGGGACCAGCTAAACTTATACGCTACCGGCATTTTACCGTCGCTTCTTCTACTTCAGACGAATGTGTGCATTGAACTTATGACCTCACGTTAAAGTCTCGAATCCCAGAATACAATGGCGTTTCTGATTCTGGAAGTTTTTATCGACTCTTTGTTATGTTCATGCATTCGGTGAAGTCGCTATAACATCGTGGAAGAATGTGTGAAGACGGCGTGAGTAAAACTCGGAGTGTAAGAATAGTTAAGGCGGAATTTACGATAGAGGACGAGAGAGAGAGAGGGAGAGAGAGAGAGAGATATATACAGAGAGAGAGAGCGAGAGAGAGAGAGAGAGAGAGAGAGAGAGAGAGAGAGGGGCGAGAGAGTGAGAGTAAGAGAGAGTGTGAGAGAGAGTGACAGAGAGAGTGACAGAGAGTGAGAAAGAAAGAGAGAGATGAGAGACAGAGACACACAGAGAGAGACAGACACAGTAAGATAGAGAGTGAGAGAGACAGAGAGAGAGAGACAGAGAGAAATAGAGAGAAGTTGTTCATATACTTCATACCCATCCATACTCTTGCCAACGCCTATATTGGCTACTCACTACTCAGGCACTCATGCTCATATCAACACCACACCATCACTTATGCGGCCATGCTTAAGCCCAAACTCGTGCTAATTGCTACAGTCCCACTCGCCTACCCATGCCCATACCATATTCATACCCATGCATGGCCATGCTCATGTTTTAGGCCAATGGTTCTCAATCACTTGGGATACGTAAAATTTACTGCAGGAGTCCTAAGAGAGACTATGGGGGGTTGAAACCGCAACCCCCGACAATTTCACCATAGTAGGCCACCAAGAGCAAGACTGTATAAAATTTATATTCGGTAGCACTCATAATAGCAAAAGCTAGAAAACCTCATTCATGTCCCAAAGACATTGTTTGAATTATGAAGCAAAAAAATACACTACATTGTTGACAAAGGTGCGGTGAAGGGAAATAACTCAAACCATTTTATTGTTTTGGGGTGGCCCCCAACTTTGGAAATATTACAAAGTGGTGGCAGCACTAAAAGGGTTGTTGTGGGCTGCCAAAACTCAGAGGTAGGCTATAGGCTACCATGCGGGATTGGTTCAATTTGGACGGGTTTTCATATTATAAATTTATCTCATTGCTCTCTACCGTTTATGCTGATTGTCTTTGTTGCTTCGACCAGATTCATCTTGTTCATTGGAATTCAGATCTCTACGAAGACTACGAGGATGCGATGAAAAGAGACGGAGCCATTGTCATCATTGCCGTCTTCGCAAAGGTATAATGGCCACGCCAACGAGCGGAACAACAAAAACAACAACAATAGTATTATCCATGATGATTTATTTGACTTCCGTGTTTCCATGCTGCAGGGACTTTGCATTGTCTGCAAACGCATGCATGTGCGCATGTCAGATGCAAATAAAGGTTACTTGTACTTACTCAACTTCTTCTACAAGTCTTTGGAAACTGTTTTCTTTGGCCAGGGCTGGACTGAGTTGCATGGGAGCGCTTCTGATTAGCTGTATATTAAGAGAGACGCTATAAATATGCAGGCCTATATTATGTGCCATAATATAATGTAATGTATGATTCTTAGAACACAATCATCTTCAATTTATCAAGGCTCTAACATATCCAAGCTCAGAGGAAACAGGTTTTCTAAGTTTACGATAGTAGTCGATAGTTGCAGCATGTCTTTAGATCTCATGGATTCCGGAAGGATGATATTCCAAAAGAATGCTGCCATAGTTGAGCAGTTACTACTCATCACGAGAATTTCAGTCGGTGGATCGTATTAAAGACAGTGACACGACAGCGGTTAAAGTGCTTGTCGTATGAATCCTTGCTGTTTCTTGCTGTTTATATAATTATGATTGGTTGTCTCTTTAGTCGCTTATGATAAATTGTTAATTATTATGATTGGTTCTATTTTCTGTAGTTGTCAAACAAAAAGTCAAATAAGACAATAGACAAGCTCTCGCTGTTGACCGAGGACATCACGTATCGAGGTCAAAGAGTACCAGTGACCGACGTAGACATTGACTGCCTCATTCCAGGTATACACCTGATCATTCGTTCATTCATTCAATCATTCAATCATTCATTCATTCATTCGTTCATTCATTCATTCATTCATTCATTCATTCATTCGTTTATTCATTCGTTCATTGATTCATTCAATCATTCGTTCAATCATTCATTCGTTCATTTGTTCATTCATTCATTCATTCATTCACTCATTCATTCATTCGTTCATTCATTCATTCGTTCATTCATTCATTCGTTCATTCATTCATTCATTTGTTAAATCATTCATTCGTTCATTTGTTCATTCATTCATTCATTCATTCATTCACTCATTCATTCGTTCATTCATTCATTTATTCATTCATTCATTCATGCAGTTAGCATCGACTCCAAAATACATATAATTTAATCAAGATTAATCATAAGTAAAAATTTGACTTCCTTTTTTGGCATTGAAAGCATACAATCTGCATACTGGCAGCAGTAGATATTTTGGTATTCTAGCGAATCCTGGAATTTCGTTAATTCAGCAGATACTGTATGTCGCCATAGGCGCAACCACCCTATGGGACCCACGGGACGCGTCCCCCCAACTTTTGAGTGGTCCCTAACTTTATTGTTATGGTCCCTCCAACTTTTAGGACGTGATTCATTATGGTCCCCCCCCAACTTTTAGGACGTGATTGCACCTATGTATGTCGCATAGATTGCTTGGACAAATACTGGACGTATCTCGGTTCCTTTACAACACCTCCATCTTATGAAACAGTCACGTGGATTGTGGTGGAAGAACCAATTCACATTACCGCGCAACAGGTAGGCCTATACCCACCATTCCGTTCTTTGTTTTGACCTCCAGTATTGTTTCGTGCGACGATATTACAATTAATGTGTTTTATCGATTGCTTGAGACTCGCACCTGTTCAATGTACCCGTTTTATCGTTTGAAAATTCACTGCAGTCCTGATTAGATCTACTCAGGTGCAAAGTGCAAGCCTGTAGTGCCGATGTGTTTTTTTTAGATTGACGTAGCAGTGTAGTAATTAATCTGCTAATTAAGCTCAGATGCTGACAGTCGAGTCGGCTGACTTTCAGATATTCAGTTTAAAAATACGCAGGTGGTTGTAATCTATTAATTTACCGCGTAATGTCATCTGCAAAGAAGAGGCTCAAAATTACGCTTAAAAGTAAAAAATAGGCCTACATACCCCCACATACACACACACACACACACACACACACATACACATACACACACACACACACACACACACACACACACGCACACACACAATAAACAATGCGTCTTAGATTTGGGTCCAGTACCTTTTGCTATCAATTGCATCTACGTCTCGGGTCGTGGGAATAAAAATGGGTGTTTAAATGACCTCAACCGCCATGCAATGTAAATTCGAAAAAAGACCGTTGACAAACAATAGCGAACCCAATAATTTTTCTGAAATAATACAGAAAATTATTTTACCGCTTGGTGGCGCTTACATCCTTCTGACCGCCGAGCGGCTAATGTCCGTTCAACGCGCACCGTGTGGGTAGCTCGGTCACTCGGTGCACACACACACACTGCACAGTGCACAGCCCTTAGGCTACGTCTTCAAATGAAGAGCGTCTCTTTATCGAAGTGCACCATTAAAACTACCTTAGTAAGTGTACGTTGATTCGAAGAATACGTACTTTGCACCGTATATTATGCAGGTCTATATATGTGCAATTGTGCACAAAATTTCGATGGTTTGTATTCAAGCCAACCTATACTTGGTTTACGGTAGGCCTACACTTGCACTCTACCATTGTCAGAGACGTTACCATGGGGAGGTGGTTTGGGCTGATTTGAACCATCTCACTCACTATGATGGGCGCCCGCACATAGGGCCAAGAGAGGCACTTGCCCCCTGGAAAATTGACACCTAGCTATTTTTCTAACTACTGTATTTGGGGTTTTAACTAGTTTCTTCGCATTAATTAATTGCACCAATGATGCACAATGTGATGCTAAGAAATCTACGATTAGAAATCTCCATCAAAATGAACATACTTTTAATTTTCTGCCTTACATTTCTCAATCTCTTGCCAAGAAGCTTAACCGTGACCACTGACCATGGTGTTTTGCCCCACCTGCAAATTTTTTACAAGCGTTCATGCTCACTCTGAAAAATATGACACATACAATTTTGCTCAAATATGCTGAGTTTTCATTCGGGTAGCCTACGAATGGGTCGAGCAAAGCATGTTAAAATGTCACATGTCTCAGATTTAGTCCCAACCACCCACTTTCTAAGGACTATTTATATTTATTGGTTAAGCCCCTGACAAATAATTAGGCTATACTGTGAATAGTTGGACAGATTCCGTCAGCTGCGCTGCTATTCGGAGAACGAGGAGCGGCCGACGGACGAGAACGACGGACGAATCGCGAAGAACGTGCGACCGGTTCAACCGATCGGAACACGAAAGGTCATGACCGTTGCAGCTGCCGATGACGTCATCAGCGTCCGGCCAATCATCGACGACCACGAATCGTCGTCCTATCTCGACGATCGCCCAGCAGCAACGGAGCAGGAGAAGCTAAAGATTCAGCGCAGAGACCAACTCTATCAATGGCAGCAATAAAATAATATACTACATTATGGTCTACAATGATGAAAATAAACTGAACGAAACTTTATATATTTTACGACTGATGACGTGTTATTATTACTTCCACGCTAATTGAGCCGAAAAACTTACGGCGATCTTTCAACTGCAGACGCTATACAATAATACAGATACACATTCATGTCTTTCATGGTAGGCCTACTCTTGACCCATAGGTCTATATGCCGTCGTATGCAGGAAGGGTATCCCTCCTAGCGGGATTGCGATCCTTTTGGATCTCCCTCTTTTTTAGCCTGTTTCTCTGTGCGTGTGTGCGTGCGTATGAGTGCGTGCGCGTGTGTGTGTGTTTGTGAAAATACCAGTCGCAATAAAAATTAGCCTACATGACGTGACCCACGAGGTGATCAAAAGATGCTTTAGCCCAGGGCCGGATTAAGGCATGTTCAACATGCTCGGCCGAACAGGGGCTCACACTTTACGGAGCCCCACACATGCGAAAAAGAATTTGTTTGAAGAAAAAAATCGATATATTCTAAGGAAATTTGGACCAAACGACTAAAAAAAGGTCATCAGAAAATTTTCCGAGCAGGGCCCCCACATTATTTTCTTAATCCGGCCCTGCTTTAGCCAGCATGCAAAACGGTCAACTTTTAGTATCAGTGTAATTAACGAGCTATATCACTGACATTTCTATCAAGTTATGATAAATAGGCTACGTGTTGTGTGTTTGCAATTCTTGTAAGCTTGCATGCGTACACGGCACATCACGGTGACATCGATTCAGCCTATTGTCGATAATTATGACAGAGCATAGGCGTACGGGAGGTTTCAGAAGTGGGGGGGGGCAAAGATTGAACTTCTGCCAAAAAATTTATCTGGCCAAAAAGTTGACGACCTTTTTTTTTAGTTGTCCGCGACTATTTTTGCCCGAAAAACCAGACTTGCCCGAAACTTGACGACCTTTTTTTTAGTCGTTTGGGTCTGTTTTGCCCGAAAAAACACCAAACTTGCCCGAATTGGGGGGGGGGCAATTGCCCCCCTCTGCACCCCCGCCTCGTACGCCTATGTGACAGAGTCTCTGACAACTTTGACAATTCACCTTTTTAAAGTTAAAAGATGGAACTACATTTGATTTGACTCATTTGACGAAATTTTTTGTTAACCTTCATACGAACAAGCAAATATCAAGCTTAATTTGATCAAAGGAGGGTCTAAAATATCGCTTATATCTTTCTAGCGCACATATTATTTTGTATGCATTGTATATCATACATCTCAATGGTGGCAACACTGCCTGCGCTGCAAAGTACAACACTCACGTGCACGTCTGCACACGCACGCGCACAGAACCACACACAGATATAGCAAAACATGGTTAGTAGGCCTACACAATGTACTTACATGTATATGAGCATTGAGCAACACTAGACTATAACTTCATATTATTGACTCTATGTAAATTTGAAAAATGCACGTAGGGTCTATACAGGGTGCGGCCAAAAAAAATACCCCAGTACAAAAATTGCGATTTCTGAAAAACCGCTGAATATTTTGCTACAAATATTTTCATTCTTATTCGTAACATATTTTTACATATTCTCTTAAAATTTCGTGTCAATATCTTTAAATTTGTGATCATGACATCGGGCAGAAGAAAGAACTGCATTTTTTCAATTGAACAAGGCATTCACGAAATAGAAAACCATATTTTTACATCACATAGCCTGTTGTGTGCCATAATTACGTCAATTTCGCTTTGCCGATCGTGCTCATCACCGATGAAAAGATCTTTTACATCAATCCACCAATTAATAATCAAAACAGCCGTGTCTGTGCGTAGAAGACATAAGCCGATATCCATCCAAGCGTCTGTTGGTCGAGAGAGCCAAGTTCTCTCCATGATGCATGGTTTCTGCATGTGTCAGCTATGAGGGTAAAGGACGCTTGCATTTCATTGACGAGAAGGCCAAAGTCAATGCTAAGTAATACGTGGAGAATCTTTTGTGTAAGCATGTCAATGAGACAATGACTATCTTGGGAAATCAGTTCACTTTTCAGCAAGATGAAGCGCCCGCTCACGGCGCCAAGCCGGCCCAAGATTGGTTAACAAGTCACTGTTCGGACTTGATCGACAAGGATTAATGGCCGCCAAATTCTTCAGATATGAACCCACTCGACTATGCTGTCTGGGGTGCAATGCTTGAGACTTACAACAAACTTACCACAAATCCAGAGAAAATTTCTGAACTGAAAAATACGCACAAATCATCTTTGTTACTTATTGCTGTCATGAAATGTCTGTTAAAACGAAAATAGCAATGTTTCACTTCAGGGTTGCACCATTTTGGTGTTCATGATTCGAATTTCACTAGATTTAGCCAAGTTGTAGATAAATATGTGTCAAATAGACTGGCGAAGTTTTATAACAAAATATTCAGCGGTTTGTGAGAAATCGCGATTTTCGTAATGGGGTATTTTTTTGGCCGCACCCTGTAGTCCCTATACGCGCTGATATTAATTTTATCTATTTAGGAACGTATACTTAATATAGGAGCCTACTGTGTAATCTATAGGCATGATGACAATTGACATTGACCAGTTAATAGTGCGTTTAGCGCACAACGTCTGATGTAACGACGTCGTTTGATGAAAAGGCAGAGGCATCAAAGTCTTCATCACACGACAACTGGAGCTGCAACGGTGAAGCTACACGTACACCATTAACACGGTGAGATACATGGTTGGATAATCGTTCAGTGAAGTCAAGTAACCAGGGCAGAGGGCGGGTTTTCTAGAGCGAATCTATAGAAACCTGCAAACAATTATAGTCAGGTCGCAACGCTAAGTAGGCCTAATATTACTTTTTATACAGATTGCAGTTTAGAATGAATCGTACAAAGAGCAGAAGCTAGGCCTACACACTGATGTGAATCGCTATTTCGCCTAAGTCTAAGTCTAATAGACGCTGGGAAACCCCAGAAGTCGCTAAAAGCCAATCAAAACAGACGGATAGATAAAAGCGATGCCAACAAATATTGTGTGATATGACTGATGGGGGTTATGAGAAGTGTAAATCGTCATAGGCCTACATTCTCTTCTTCCGACCGTCTGCCGGAACACATTCCCCGTAGCCTACTGTGGAGCTTGTTTCTATCGACAATTAACGACACCATACCAGAGCCTTCTATCACTGAAATAGAAGGCTCTGCACCATACGGTCTTCGGAAAAGACCTCACGAAATTTGTGCTGACATCAAGCGATTATAAAATTTCATGCATGTTGTGGATAGTCTTTAAAAGCTTGAGTAGAATAACCTATCGTTTTAGCGCAATACATTATTCGTCGTTGCTTTGGATTTATTAACGTTGACGGCATAGGCCTACAAGTTGGATCGACGAAAAGAATTCTTGCCAAATAGAAATCGAATTAATGAAAATGATTTTTTACTTCAATAGAAGTGGGTATTATGAAATCATCATTGTTGAAATTGTAGCTGGATTGATGGAAAATTATTATTTAAATAAAAGTTGGATTGGTAAAAAAACAGTTAGCCTATTGTTGAAATATAAGCAGTCCTTTATTAAACGAGATTTGTCCAAATGGAAGCCTGATTAATCCTTTACCCGTTTGCCCCGAGAACAGGGCTTTTAAAGAAATTTTTAGAACTGCACAACTTCCCCAGCCTTCACAACTGCACAAATCCATTTAGAACTGCACATTTTTGTCAAAATTCCTGAAGATAGCCTGGATTTGATTTCGGGGGTGTTTCTTTGGCGGAAAATTTCTGACGACTTTTTTTAGTTGTCAAAATTTCTGAAAACACCTTTTTTAGTGGTAAAAATGTCTGAAGACACCTTTTTTAGTTGTAAAAATTTCTAAATACACCTTTTTTAGTTGTCAAAATTTCTGAAGACACCTTATTTTTGTCTTTCAAAATTTCTGAAGATACCTTTTATCAGTTGCTTATATTACTAAAGACACCCTTTTTTAGTTGTTAAGATTTCCGGTTAAAATTTCAAGAAGACATCTTTTTTATTTGTCAAAATTTCTGAAGACACCTTTTTTAGTTGTAAAATTTTTTAAATACACCTTTTTTAGTTGTCAAAATTTCTGAAGACACCTTATTTTTGTCTTTCAAAATTTCAGATGATACCTTTTATCAGTTGCTTATATTACTAAAGACACCTTTTTTAGTTGTTAAGATTTCCGGTCAAAATTTCAAGAATACATCTTTTTTATTTGTCAAAATTTCTGAAGACACCTTTTTTAGTCGTCACAATTTCTGAAGACACCTTTTCAGCTGTCAAAATTTCTGAAAACATCTTTTTTAGTTGTAAAAATTTCTGAAGACTTTTTTGTGTGTCAGAATTTCTAAAGACACCTTTTTTAGTTGTCAACCTTTTTGAGGACACCTTTTTTAGTTGTCAAATTTTCTAAAGACACCATCTTAGTCGTAAAAATTTCTAGACACCTTATTTTAGTCGTACAAATTTCTGAAAAGATTTTTTTAGTTGTCAGAATTTCTGAAGACACCTTTTTTTAGTCTTTCGCGCCCCTAGTGTAGTTTCTACAACGTATAATCCATAATTAAAACCGTTGGGTGGAGTGAATAGCTACACTTATCAAAGTTTATAGCTGCACACTTCAATCACAAAACTTGCAATAGGTCTGCAATAAGCTTCTCTAAATGTCTTTTTAAAATAGCGTACTATTCCAAATCGGAAGACATTGAACTTTAAAAATATTTTTTAACTGCACAAAATTGCTTTTACAACTGCACAAATTCGTTTAGAACTGCACATTTTGTGTAGAACTGCACGTTAAAAAATGCCCTGCCCGAGAATATCCCCTGAAAACAGGCTTAAAATTTAAAAGTGAACAGGTAAAGGGTTAATGAGTAGGCCTATGATGCATTCCAAAGTAGAAGCTGGATTGATGAAAATAACTATATTTTTCCGCCAAAGACAATAGATTATCAAAACTTGTCCAAGAAAAAAAAAATCTAATGATTCTAATCAATAACATCAATCGTGGGGCGCGGTGGTGTAGTGGTGGTGTCAGCGTCTTGGAGCTAAAGTTTGAAGGTTCGAATCCGCCTCAAGCCACCGCGTAGGGGTTTCGCAATTGCACGGGCACTTCGGCGTGAGACTCCGACGCGGTGACTGCACTGTATGTCTGGAGAGCCTCTGAGTAGTGAGAATGAAGGGGCTCTATGGAAACGGAGAAATAAACAATTCACAATAAACAAACCACGAAGGAAGCGGAATGCCTTAAAACTTCTCTCTAGACCCTCATACTGACTCTCTGCTTGTATTTTCTCTGCGTTGTAACGGACTGCGGTTTGCCACCGTGAGTGATAATAATAAACGAAGATATTAATAGCCTACACATAGCCCATCATTATTGCGTAATGCCGAAAATAAATTCCTTAATATCCATTTTTAAATGTTTCAGATGGGTCAACTGTCTGGTTGGCCGCTGGCTTTCCAGCGCCTTGCTAATATGCTTGGCTTTATGCTGATGCGCTTCATCTTTATGGCGATACAGAAAGTGTACTGGAAAATAAACGGAACTGCACACAGAATAAGACAATCGAGAAGACCAGAAAACTACGAAAGGTGTGCACACGTTCTTGATATCGTTCTGTTCAAACAATTTGATTTTGCGAACACCTACTCCATCAGAAACTACATTCTAAAGCACAACAGATTCGAAAATCCTCAATACATCTTCGACAACGACCACGTGAAACTGATAACGATAAACGAAGCGAATGCCATTTTTGGTGTAGCCAAAAAGAAAGGAATGCACTTGTGGAGACTTGAGCTCTGTTCTTTCATGCGGGTAGCTCAGGTGTTGCTTTGCAATCAACTGATACTCGTTCCTTTGAATCATTTTCATCGTATGGCGGAAGAACTTGGCGATCCGAAAGGCCAGATGATTTTTCTCTTTAACACTAGCAGATGTGGTTCGACGCTATTGACACAGATGATGCAAACAACGGGAAAGTGCGTCTCCATCTCGGAACCAGAGTCTGTTAATGCTATTGCCATTATGTACAAGAGCAAAGGTGACTCAGCACATCTGCGGCAGCTCAGTCAAGATGTGGTTCGCTGGACATGTAGGCCATACAAGAATATCGCTCCAATGGCTTACATGATAAAAGTCATGGCAATGTTCACTTACATTCTGCCAATCTTTAGAGAAATCTACCCATACAGCAAATGTCTCTTCATATATCGTGACCCAATAAAAGTCGCGCAATCCATATATCGCGTTTCAAGTGAATTATCAACATTAGTGATGATAAACACGCTCGGAAAATTGTCCCCATTGTTTTCTGAGAAATGTTTTGATTATTTCGGTTATATAGGAAAAGAGTTCAGATATAAGTTGTGGGATGATCTCTCTTTAGGCGTCTTGATGGTGACGGTTAACTGTAAGTTATACTTGGAGTTTCGACGCAAAGGGCTTGAAGTCAGCGCTGTACGCTACGAAGACATCATGAAAGACAAACACTTTTCTGCAAGAGCCATCTTGAAATTCTGTGATCTTCCAATGTCACTTGAAGAAGATTTCCTCCACGGCCTAGAATTCAATTCACAACGCACTTCGGATCGGATGCGAAAGTGGATCGGGAAGCATAAGGATCCTGCTCTGACGCCGGAATCAGAATGCTTGGCAAATGAAGTTCTGCGGAAAAATGGTCTTCCAATCTTCGGAGATGATTGGCTACTCGAAGGAACGATTACTTACAAAGGATGATCGACGGTTGAAGCCATACTCCAAGGGAAAAAGGCCTTAACCCGACCTTCATCAATGGATATGTAGGCCTATGACTTAATTTCATAGTTTATTGTGTACATTTGTGTGTCAACCGGGCGATTCAAGATCATCGAAAGCCTAGGCGTTGTGCTGTTCTGTAGTCATGGGTCCAAGTACTAATAGTAGTATTTCAAACTCAATTGTCAAGCGAGCACAAGATATTAAACCATTGCAAATCGATGATCTCTCTCCTCCTTCCACGCATGCGTTCCAGAGTAGCCTATATAAAATTATGCTCTGGTTTAACCTGTTCGGCATTTGAGTTTCATATTTTATACTGGCGATTAGCTTTGTCGTAATGCTTCCAAGAGGGACTGCATGCCATTTCCATGCAGAATCTTTTCAAAATATGACGATACTTTTAACATAATGTCGATGTGTTAAGATAGTTATTTAAGGCAATTATTGACACAGAATAGCCTACTCTGGTGTCTTTAGGATTATAGCATAAGATTTCACTGCCGTTAGCTGTATTTAGCTGGTTCACTTATGTCGTTGTCGGATTGATGAACACGTGTTGCCGTTTTTATCAGACGTAGGCATATAATTATGCGATCACAGCTAATTTGCAGGAGGACAAAGAACAATGTAACGTTCATTGCTAAGTGTTTTAGGAAGATCTTGGGAGAAGCTAAAGAGGCTTGTAAGAACATGGATAGTTTTCATGGAGGTTTATTTTATGATTGAATGTATTATTTTGAAATGTCTAGTGTTTTTGCGCTTTAGTGCGAATAAATTTGTCACAAGCAGCAAAAGTATGAGTTGAAAAACTGTAGACAATTTCACACAGGAGCAAATACCGCTCTTGACCTTAAGCATGTGTGGGCGCCCATGGGCGTACAATAGGCCTGCAATTGTGGTGAGAGGTTTAATTGAACGTGCATTCGTGCACGTATATTACTCTTGATTTTGCATTCCGGCATATTTATCTCCGACTTCGCCAAGGCAGCTTTGTCAGCCAATGTTTTGATTCAACTGTATGCCTAGGCCCACACACTATTTTGAAGGTTTCGACCCAGGACATTGTTTTTAAAGATTGATCGCACGCAAAATATACTGTAGCTTACTAAAGAGCAGGAAGCTAACTTGAAAATACATGTATAGTCGAATCAAGTCGATGTAGTAAAATATTGCGGTGGTTGGAAAATCTGACGAAGACGTCACAAGACACGAAATCTAATTTACAAAGAATCATCTGCTTTGTTTCTGAATGTTGACTTTTATACCAGATCACATCACGGTCCAAAGTGTTTATGGCGTTTCGCAATAGCAGAGGTATGGGCAATTCCAAATGCCCGCTGCCGTTGTGCTTCCATGCAGCCACAGCCAGCTAAATGCTCGATATGTTGATTCTGCGAGCTGGGTACTTTGAAAGTGCCTCGCCCTTCTCAGGGCCTTTATTCATTCATTCATTCATTCATTTCAAGAACTTATATAGCGCCTCTTCAAGAAATTCACTCAGAAGCGCTCCCAGTCCAACCACGGTGAAACAAAAAAGTCTTAAGGAGCTTGTAGAAAACTGACGAGTCGACCCTAGGCAGCAGGCCCGGCCCTAGGGTTTGCGGGGCCCAAGGCAGCATCGGTCCTCAAGCATAAATTTCCTCAATACGACACTTGGTGGGGGAGAGTCACTTAAGATGGGACACTTCACAAGAATAGCAATTTTTCCAAAAAGCGATGTTATTGTCATTAAAAAGAATTAGGGGCCTACTAATGTAACGGCCTGCCCCCTCGTAAGAAACCACGTGACCGGGGGTCCCACCCCTGGTAATGCTCTTCAGCCTTTCAAGTGGTAGGAGCCTGCAGCATGCCTCGGGATTCCAAACGAGGCGCCGCCCTGTTGAAGGAGTTTTCTGTCGTCAGGTAATTCTACAGGTCCATCCAAGTAAGTAAGATCGATGGGGCCAGTCTCCTTCCCTGTGGTATAGTCGTAGGTTAGGGTTGGGTCTTCCACCTCAGGACGGGGATGTCTCTTACTGGTACCAGGAATAGCTTCGGTCGAGTGGCCACATATGTCGGCGGTTCTCGGTCTGAGAACGACGGCTTCCGCTAACTGAAGCCCATCAGGGTTCAAATCCCCTTCAACAGATTGTTTAAATCCCCAATCCTTAAGTGCGATCAACCCTTTCCTTCTCTTTTCCTGCATTACCTCACCTTCCTCTCGGGAAAGGCCATCCTGACTGTGTTGTTCCTGCAATTGACTAATCTCATTGCTAAGGCTCTTTAATTGGGACTCATGTCGTTCCATGAACTTCCCCAGGGTTTCTGAAACAGTTAGTAGTAGTTCCCCAACTTGTTTACCTCTTACTTCCAACTGATCAAGTCTTCCAGGGGTTCCTCCCTTCTCTCCCTCAGCTATGTATTCGTCTAACTCCTCATCGGAGTGACCCTCAGACCTCATAGAAGTTTCCATCTTCTAATTATTCATTGACATCTGATTTGAAATATTTAATTAAACAATTATCAACTAATTATAATCGACAAGTGTTGCTGACAATTAGTATTCGTGATTAGGCCTAAGTATTGTTCTTCACTAATAGTTCAATGTCTTTTCACTTCAGTGGAATTTAAGCATAATCAACAAGCGTGTCTAACACTGTTTCTAATTATCACGGTCTATTTTTAGCACTCAGGTATAACTAATTACATTTCGGTTCGAAGGTATCGACCGTTATTCAGTATCAACATAAGTTTCAATTTTTATCATCAATCAACATCAGTTTCAATTCTTATCATCAATCACATTAGTTTCCAATTAATTAACTTTAATTGGTTTCGGATTCAATTATGGACCAATTAAGTAATGTGATACTTCCCTGAATTTCCGTGCAATTTGAGCCACTCTCGAATTCGAATATGAAAGGTAGATCGGATAACTTCTTGCCCCGATAATATATATTTGTCATCAAGAGATTCACACAGAATACTTCATCGAAAATGACAATCGGTAACTTCAGTGACATCAGACAAGAAACCACACGCGTCCGAATCAGCACACGATTCGACGGACACAGAAGAAATAATACTAATCGCAAACGGTGCCAAAAATCAGTTGCTTAGTCAAAGTTATCTTCTTGTTCATACAGTCAGGCAATCAGCCACGTATTTTAGCAATTTCAGACCAGAAACCCACACAAATTCTTGTCTACACGAGCGGAGCTCTTACCCTGATGAAAACCTAAGCTCGACTGCACTTTCGGCGGTTGCGAGCGGTCACGTGGGCCGCAACAACCAATCAGCGACTACCTCGCAAAAGCGGCCGTCGAACGCAAACCTCGGCCTCTGATAGGTCGGACAAACGTCTGTGATTGGCTATCACAAAGGATTCAGAACCCGTGCCGAAGCCTCGTACAGAAGCCTCGTACAGTAGTTTCCTACAGAACACGACTACGGCCTTCGCTAAAATATAACTCTATGTGATGATCTATAAATAGCACCACGATACCTAATAAAATCGATTAGTAAGTAAGAACTTGAAGCGGCCTTATAGGACGTTACACTAATATGTCGCAACTTAAGCAACTAGGCCTATATCCATAAGATAGCAAACAAATTTCCATAATGTCAGATTGGGAATATTTAATAATGTTAAATAGCATCAACGAACATAAAAAAGTTCAGTCATAAATCAAATCAAGACAGCAGCACCGTAAGTATTAATACATTTAACAGTTGCTAAAAAGTCATCAACTTTTTTGGCGGATGAAATGTTATGATTTTCCCGAAAGTTCGGCCAGATGACAAAAAAAGATCATCAACTTTTTCCCAGACCCAAGGTCAAGAATTTTTTGGCCCCCACCCCGTCCAAAGCTTCTGTATCCGCCCTTGGCTATTCGCACATCTTGATAGTGGCTTCCTCTGTGTATAGCGGTAGCAACAGGTGTGTTCCATCTTATAACAAGCGTCCCATCTTATAGGTGTCTTTTCCTACTACCTTTGTAGGCATGTGCCTATCTAAGTAATGCAAAATCATAAGTGCTAGCACTTTGGGGCAAGAGAAGCCCGCCCTAAATATTGAGATTTTTTACCAAATGAGTCCTACGTTCTAGTTTTTGACTAATTTCTTTGCGCCAGAGCAATAATGATGCTAATATTATTCATGAAGTAAATTTACATTATTTTAGACACCTCTCTGAAAATATCCATATTCTAAATTTCCTGCTTTGCATTTTCTAAGCACTCGTTAAAAATGTAACCACTACCATTGTGTTTTGCCATCTCCCACAAAAATGTTAGCGGACGTCCATCTGCACATTTGAAGGAAAATTAGTTAATTATTGTTTTCTGAGAGAATTCTACATACGGTACGCTACAGGCAAACGCTAAAAAGTAGGCTATATATATTATATAGCTGTGAAGAAGTCTTGTTCTTTCAAAATATATCACATTCACGTGGCAAATTGACTGTAAGCATAGTTGTTATGCGACGAAACCATTGTCAATTTCGACAAAGAAAAAAATTATAGCCAGCAGCACGGGGCCCTGGAAGCGCGGGGCCCAAGGGCCAAGGCGGCTGCCTGAGCCTGCCTCGCTCGCCTTGCCCTATAGTTTATTGCACCTGTGTTTCAATTTTATTTTGTTTCTATAATTCTGTACTGATTATGTTGCTATATTGCTGTATAATTAATATTGTTCAGTACTAACATTCATATGGTCTCAACAGAACATTGTTGCTTACAATTGTGTGACATGCATGGATCGTTGACTGAAATGCAATTGTACATTAGGGGCCAGGTCAGTGATTTTCAACCGGGATTCCGCGGAACCCTTGCGTTCCGTGGACATCGGCCAGGGGTTCCGCGCAAGTTTGATGGAAAATTTCATGGCGCCAAATGAAATCACAAAGGTTTTTGCAGTGAATAGATTCTCTCACAGCTTTCAGTCATTCTTGCTTAAAATAACATTAGGCCTATTACGTGAATGCATTGTTGTTTTATACAATTATGTTGATGTTGTTTTGTATAATTATGTCGTTAAAGCTCATTGCTTGTTATTCGGAGGGCACATGCATTATATGGAAATCTATTGGCCTTTAAGCATCTAGGATTGCTTAGATCTATACTTCTATAGGCTGCTGTACGGTGCGTTTCCATCATTTAAGTCGGACAATCACAAATAAAGCATTTTAAACATTGGTTTTAAACTATTTGGACTGTTCTGAACAAACAGAATCTGCTGAGCACTAGACCCACGATTTATTCTTCTTTTCATCCGTTCAATTTGAAAGCCATTGGTTAGATTTCTTATCCAGTGGTAGGGCCTAGCGCCCTAGCGGATGATTCGAATTTTTGCAAATGAAAGCCTAAGCATCCTATTGACCGTTTGCTTAAATTTTGCCTGCATTGCAAGTTGTAACAGGTTGATAATAATAAACGAAGAAATTTATATAGGCCTAGGCCTATGGATGCAAAAAGAAATATAATACTATAAACATCATCAATAAAATCCTACAGTTCTATGCTACATTATTTCAGATGGGTCGTCTCTCCGGTTGGCCGCTAATTCTTCAGCGCATCGCTATAATGCTTGGCTTTATGCTGATGCGCTTCGTCTTTATGACGATACAGAAAGTCTAATGGAAAATAAACGGAACTACACACAGAATGAGACAATCGAGAAGACCAGAAAACTACGACAATTGTGCGCATGTATTTGATATTGTTGTGTTCAAACAATTTGATATTGCGAACACCTACTCCATCAGAAACTACATTCTAATGCACAACAGATTCGAAAGTCCTCAATACATCTTCGACAACGATCACATATCGCTGATTACAATAGACGAAGAGAATGCCATTTTCGGTGTGGCTAAAAAGAAAGGCATGCACTTGTGGAGACTTGAGTACTGTGCTTTCATGCGGATAGCTCAGGTATTGCTTTGCAATCAACTGATACTCGTTCCTTTGAATCATTTTCATCGTATGGCGGAAGAACTTGGAGATCCCAAAGGTCAGTTGATTTTCCTGTATAGTACTGGCAGATGTGGCTCTACGATGTTGACACAGATGATGCAAACAACGGGAAAGTGCGTCTCCATCTCGGAACCAGAGTCTTTCAATGCCCTGACTACTTTGTACAAGAGCAAAGGTGACTCACCACATCTGCGTCAGCTCAGCAAAGATGTGGTTCGCTGGACTTGTAGACCATACAAGAACATCTCTCCATTGGCCTATATGATAAAAGTCATGGGAATGTTCACTTACGTTCTTCCTGTCTTTAAAGAAATCTACCCATCCAGTAAATGTCTCTTCATGTATCGTGACCCAATAAAAGTCGCGCAATCGTTTTATCGCATTTCAAGGGGAGTATCGACATTCGTGATGATAAACACGCTCGGAAAACTATCCCCAGTGCTGACTGAGAAATGTTTTGATTACATCGGAGGCTTCATAGGAAAAGAGTTCAGATATAAGTTGTGGGATGACCTCTCTTTTGGTGTCCTCTTGGTGATGGTTAGCTGCAAGTTTTACTTGAAGCATAGGCGCAAAGGGCTTGAAGTCAGCGCACTGCGCTACGAAGACATCATGAAACACAAACACTTTTCCGCCAGAGCCATCTTGAAATTCTGTGATCTTCCAATGTCACTTGAAGAAGATTTTCTCCACGGCCTAGAATTCGATTCACAACGCAATTCGGTTCTGGCGCGGAAGGTGCTCGCGAAGTATAAGGATCCTATTCTGACGCCGGAATCAGAATGTTTGGTAAATGAAGTTCTACAGAAAAATGGTCTTCCCATCCTCGGTGACGACTGGCTACTGGAAGGAACAATCACTTACAAAGGTTAATGGTCTATGGTTAAAGCCATTGACCTATCCCAAAGAATAAAATACTTTATTTCATATTTTAATGTGTATCAACCGGATGGTTCAAGGTCATCAATAGTTTAGACGTTGTGCTGTTCTACAGTCATGTGCCCGATAATGAAATAGTAAAACTTCAAGTTCAAATGCCTAGAGAACACAAGACATTAAACCATTGCCAACCGATTTGCAATCAATCAATCAAGTTTTTATACTGCAGACATACTTTGACTATCAAGGTGACAGTTACTGTGATGCACTTTCCAGATTGTTTTGAAATATGAAGCTACTGTTAAAAAGCTGATTTTTGACCCAGACTGCTCTGGTTTCTTGAGGACTTTGGTATAAGATTAGAGATCCGCTATCCGGTGTTTAGCTGGTTCATTTATGTTGTTACTTTGAGCTCGTGAATAAGCTGGTGCCCTGCGCTAGGCTCTTTCGAGTGGCACTTTAGAAATTTGGAGATTGCGATTTCGATTGTTCTCGGATTGTTGACCAGATGTAAGCATCGACGCCCGCAGATAATTTTACAGTTGGGGCAAACCAAAATGGTTGAGGTTAAATTTTTAGGTGGATGGTAAAAAAATTCAAAGCACGATGTTAAGAACATTGGTATTTTATTACAGGATTGTCATTTCAAATTTCAAAAATGCTATTGTGTATTGCTATTAATGCTTTAGTGCGGATAAAATTTAATTTGCTAAAAAAGCAGTTAAAAAGTGTATGCTAATTTTATATAGGGTCAAGTGTTCCTTCATGCCCCATGATGTGCGGGCCCTTAGATCTAATGGTTGTAGGTGCTTCTATGTTAATACGTTTAATTAGACGTGCACGTAATTACATGTATAGGACGCAGCTTGTGCGGAAGACGGTTCCTGCAAGATGGGCCAACATGGGCAAAGCGTCTGGATTGGGCAGCAGCACCACGCATGCGAGGAACCACAAGGAGGCCATTAGCTGCTGCACGAAGAACAGAGCGACCAGGGAGAGAGGATGCCAGGTTACAGAAAGCACGGAGGTAGGAGGGAGCTACCCCAAGAAGAGAATTGCGCATTAGTGTCAAAATCTTGAACTCTATGCGTTGCGATAAAGGAAGCCAATGAAGAGTGTCCCGAATAAAGATAGAAATGTGAGAGAACCTGGGAAGACCAGCACCTAGGCGAGCAGCAGCATTTAGTATTGACTGAAGTTTCGAGAGGTTGAGTGAAGAAAGACCAGCGTATGCGGAGTTGCCAAAGTCAACCCTAGAGCAGATCGGGGCGTGAACAAGCGTCTTAATAGCTTGCAGCGAGAGTGAATGCCAGATGCTACGCAGCTGGCGTAGGTGATAAAGATATGTACGTAAAACACGGTTAACATGGTCCGAGAAAGAGAGAACTGGGTCCAGAGTGAAGCCCAAATCACGAACAGTGGAAGAGAAATGAAAGCATGCAATCTACTGGCAACAGAGTGTAATTGAATATGGATTTCTAGTAAACCTTTGAATTTCGATACCTGAGCAGATACTTTCTGTCGCATAGATTCTTTGGACAAAATTATACTAGACATAAATGATCTCGGTTGCTTTACAACGCCTCCATTGCACACCTAAGAATTTTGTAGATTCAACTTTATTGATGGAAATATCATCAATAAGCAAACAGAGATTGTCACTTGGCTGTATTTTCCGGTGGGATTTAAATAAAATAAAGTTGGTTTTATCTAAATTAAGGGTGAGTTTATTTGCATGGAACCAAACAGCTATGCTAGATAGTTCAACGTTCACAGTTTGAAACAACGTCTGCCATGAACCATTGGAGTAAAAAACGTTGGTGTCATCGGCAAATAGAATGAAAAACATTGTTGGAGAGACATTGGCCAAGTCATTAATATAAAGCAGGAAAAGGAGTGGTCCGAGGTTGGAGCCTTGAGGAACTCCATATTTGATCAACCCTAGCTCAGAAAGGACACCATTACAGAGAACTCTTTGTGTACGGCTCTCAAAATAGCTGGCAAACCATCTGAACTGAGTCCCCCTAATTCCATAGTTGTCTAATTTTTTAAGCAAAATATTATGGTCTACCGTATCAAACGCTTTAGCTAGATCAAAGAAGATTCCCACTGAGTATTCATTATTTTCAACAGCCTTTGAAATCATGTCCTGCATATTTAATAAGGCCATATAGGGGGAATGACCAGGTTGGAATCCATGCTGAGATGGATAAATGATGCTAGAGTTTTTAACATAGCCATAGAGTCGATTATACATAAGTTTTTCATAGAACTTGGAGAAGTAAGGAAGAACGGAAATGGGTCTGTAATTGATTACATTGTCCTTATCGCCCTTTTTTAGTATTGGGACCACTTTAGCTATTTTTATGCCTTGTGGAACAATCCCACTACTAAATGAACAATTTATTATCTCCGCTAAAGGTCTGGCAACCAAGGAGAGATTGGGGGCCGCAATACAGGGGTCTATATCGTCAACACCTTTGCTATGCGTTAAACGTATTTCACGGCCAATATCCATAATTTCCTCCGGGGATACCATTAGGAAACCCATAGAGTTCTGCCGAGGGGCCTGTAAGTAACTATGGTAAGGAAGAGGTGAATCTGGTATTTTCTTTGCCAAAGAATGGGCTATGTCGGTGAAGTAGTTATTGAAGCAATTGGCCATTTTTTCTGGATCTTTAACATTTTCTCCATAACTGCAATGCACATACTGAGCGAACACTACTTTACTTTTATTTCGTACCTTCTATTAGAAATGCGCTAAACTTCTCCTTAAATGTCCAAATACTGGGGTTCAATTTTATTTCCCTTGGAATTTTTCTCAAGTGGTGACCCCAGTAGACTTAATAGAAAACTGGCGCGTGTTAGTGCGAGCATAGGTTCGGCTGTACGAAGAAGAGTATCTTGTAAAATGAGAATGAACCTGGGAAGAAAGCTGAAAATAATTTTTGTATATAGGTGGCAGAAGGCTTCGATCAAACCGGTACACAAATTCCCCTATTTGCAAAGTCCTAATCTGGTCGAGTTTCAAAATTCTAAGGTTGAGAAATATGGGGGCAGTGCGAGAGCCATATGGAGCTCCCACAATAAGACGAACAGCTCTTTTTTGCAAAATAATAACTCTGTGTAATCTTGTGACATAAGTAGAAGCCCACACCATGTTACAATAAGAGATAATTATATGGATGTACTAAGAAATAGTATATTTTAATCCTAATACTAGATGGTAAAATGTAAGCAGTTCGAGCCATTACTCCAATATTTTTTGTTATTTTTGAGGCGACATGAGCAATACGTTCATTCCATGTTAAATGGCTAACAACGTAAACTCCCAGAAATTTAGTACCGTAGATTCTACAGAAGCGAGAGAGATGCCGTTAATTTTTAATTGAAATTCACAAAGTGGAATTTTTTATTAAGCGAATTCTTCCCTAAATGGAGGCCTGATTGGTGTGTATGCATTCGAGTTGCAGACAATAATATGCTAAGATCCTCGTCGAGGGGCCTGCTACAAGTCCCACGGTCAACCACGAGGCTTGGCGAAAGCTCTTTCTCTGTGTCGGAACCCACTGCGTGAAACGGCCTTCCTGGCTATGTGCGAAATGCATCATTTCTGGTGGGATTTAGGCCTAAATCCAGACTCAAGACTTACCTATTTAAACAATCGTATACTGTAATTGCCAGTAACTTTTGAACACGTGTACAGCGCCCTTTCCTTTGGCGTCGGTTGGCCTACGCGCGATATAAATCGTTTTCGTCTTTTTATCATTATTATTGATATTACGATTTATGCCAAAGTAGACGCCGGATCAACGAAAAATAATTATAATTTATTCCGCAATTTCCGCTAAAGCGATAGAATGTCAAACATTATCTGACAAGAAATTAATCTCGTCAGAATAACATCAGTCACAATAACAAGCCAGCTTCATGTAGGTAGGAATCGGAATTAAATAAAATTTCAAATCAAATTTCGAATCAAATTTTTGGGAATCGATTCAATGTATAGCCTATACATTCCACAATGCACATTCAGAGTAAGGAATGCAATGAAATATTATTAGATAGGCCCATGGGCGGAGACCTAGAGGGGACAGGGGGACGGTCCCCCAAAGAAGGTGTTGGGGGACGGCCCATGTATTGGTCCCCTCCAAAGTTGAGCGTCAAAACGTTCACGGCGGGTGGGAAAACAATTTTCACGGTGAAAAAAATAAAATAAAAAGGTCATCAACTTTTTGGCGTCGGAAAATAGAAGTTTTTCTTGACTTTTTGACTTTTTGGGACAAATGACTAAAAAAAGGCCATCAACTTTTTTGGCGACGGAAGTAGAAAATTTTCTTAAGAAAAGGGGCGCGGAAAATTTTCGTCCATCCAAAAATCTCGCGTCTTTCCTTCAGCCACCCGTCAGTCCCCCCCCCCCCCAATCATCAGCCCAGGTCTCCGCATATGGATATTCCTACATTTAAATATGCATGTGAAAGTAGGTAGTTGAGGGATACATTGAATCGACTCGTGAGGAGAAGAAGCTAAAGCTTATCATTCTAGTCATCCTCAACAAGGTAAGACAAAGTAAGGAAACAAAGGTAAAAGCAAGAATCGACACCGTGGCTAGAGTTTAGTTATAGCTTACATAGGGTCATCTGATTTATGTAAATGTTTTTAGTATGTCAATTAAAAGAATTCTGGGAATTACTAGAGCGGATGTTTAGGTCAGTGGAATTCCATAGTTCGGGTCCGGAGAATCTGACAGTGAATGGTTTGGTGTTGGTTTTACATGAATTACGATGTAAGACGTGATCTAGTGTTATTGTTATGGATTGAAGCATTGGTTATGAAGTAATTATTACAAATACTGGGTAATAAGTGATTCTGATGACGGTGCATGAAAACAGCCAGTTGGAATTTATACAAGTCATAGTTAGTAGGTCAAGGTTTTTATATATCAATCAATCAATCAATCAATCAATCACATAAATTTATATAGCGCCTCTTCAAGATCTCTACTCAGAGGCGCTCCCAACCCAGGCCTGGTAAAAAAGAAAGGTCTTGAGAAGACGGTAGAAAGAGCCAGCAGAGTCACGAGGAAGAGAACGGAGAGCCGTAGGGAGGCCATTCCAGATAGCTGGACCCACCACAGAATATGCTCTTCGCTGCATAGTAGCGGTACGACAAAAAGGGACAAGATAGTCACCGCGGGCAGCTGACCGCAGCGAACGGCGGCCCAGAGAAACGGAGACAGGAGTAAAAAATGCACATAGACATGATGGAGCTTGAGACAGGATGCAGCGCCAAGCTATAGACGAAACTCTATAGGCAATGCGTTGCTGCAGTGGGAGCCAGTGGAGGTCATCCCTCATGAAGGCAGAAACGTGATCGAACCGGGAGATGCCACCAACCAAGCGTGCTGCAGATCGAAGGACCCTAACCAAGGAGTTCAGGCGGACCTGTGGGAGGCCGACATAAAGAGAAGAGCAGTAATCTAAGCGGCTGCAAACAAAGGCATGGACAAGAGTAGAAGAAGCAGTGAATGAGAGAGAGCGAGCAACAACGCGCAGCTGTCGAATTTGGTAATAGCAGGCACGTGACAGGGAAGATATGTGCTTACAGAAGGAAAGTTCTTGGTCTAAGATGACTCCAAGGTCACGGACCGAGGTAGAGAAGGTTACAAGGGGAAACTCATGTGCGAGGGCAGCCATGTCAATATTGGCCAGCTGCTGGCGAGTTCCCAGCCATATGAATTGCGTTTTCAGAGAATTAAATCGCAGTCGATTTGACGAAAGCCAAGAAGTAAGGGTGTCAGAAGCGCAGACCATAAGGCGGACAGTTTTGGCAGCGTCCTCAGCAAAGCAATGGGCAAATGATTGCACATCATCAGCATAGGAGTGACTTCGCAGTGAGCAAGAAGCGAGCAAAGAGTTAATGTCCGCAGTGAAGAGGATATAGAGCAAGGGCCCTAGAACAGAACCTTGCGGAAGGCCGACTGGAACGGGGATCCAAGGGGAACGAGTGGAGAGAAAGACAGTGGAAGAGGAGCGGTCTGTAAGATAAGAAGTTAGCCAGTCAAGGGGCAGAGCAGAGATGCCAAAAGAAGTGGAAAGACGGTGAATAAGAATAGTATGATCGACAGTGTCGAAGGCAGCACTCACGTCGTAGAGGGCCAAAAGAGTGACCTGTGATCGGTCTATAGCACTATAGACCTCAGAGAGAAGATGGAGAAGAAGGGTCTCAGTGGAGTGCCCCTTTCGAAAGCCAGATTGGAAAGGTGGAAGAAGCATATTAGAGTCTAAATACCTGAACAGTTGAGAAGCAACAAGCTTTTCAATAATGTTAGATATAAATGTAACATTTGCTATAGGCCTATAGCTAGACGGTAGAAGAGGATCAAGTCCCGGCTGCTTCAGGATCGGCGTGATGATTGACCGTTTCTGGGATGCCGGTAGAATGCCATCACGAAGCGAGGCATTACACATGAGAGTCAGGAAAGGAAGGAAGATGTCGATGGATTCCTGTATGAGGAACGGTGGCAAAGTGTCCAATTCGCCGATAAAGGCCAGCAACAACGGCCAGATAATGGGAGCCTGTGATGATTCTTACAGCTCGTTGCTTTAACACGTGCAGGGGTTGAAGGGAAGTTTTGTAGCTTCGTGCCCATATAATGATACCATAGTTGAGATAAGGTAGGATGAAAGTGTTATAGAACGTTTTAAGCGCAGGTAGGTGAAGAATATTTCTAAGCCTTTTAACAATTCCAACAGATTTAGCAATCTTATTTTTGACAAGGGCAAATATGGGAATTCCAAATAAGATGCCCATCGATGACTAATCCTAAGAAATTTAATCTGAGCTATACGTTTAATACTGGCGACACCAGTAAGCGAGTGCGGCATATGTCTGTGGGTTGCAACGGACTGCGGTTCAAGCCCCGGGGCTAGGAGTTGACATTCAGAGATTTAGATATCTCGGGTTAACACGTGTGGGACGCGGTGGCGCAAGCTGCTGCGGAGCGACCTTGGACAAGTTGCTTACCCATCATTGTCTGTGGTGAAGGCAACGGAAAACCACCTCACTCATCTCATCCCCAGGGGCGTAAAGCCAATGAACCTGCCTTCGGACAGAGAACCATCATCACACGTTTAATGGGGGCATTGCTAAGAACAATACTTTTAGGAATCCTCTTTCCTATACTAGAAAATAAAATGCAATTAGATTTTTTAAATGTTAAGGGATAAGAAGGTAGCATTAAACCAAGTGGTCAAGTGAATTAATTCAGAGTTCATTATGTTCAAACAAATCATTGACATTATCAGAGAAAATCAAGACAGCGTTATCATCGGCAAATAAATAAGTGAAGCTTATTGGAGCAGTTGCCAATGTCAGTGATGTAAATTAAGAATAACAGTGGGCTTAGGATGGACCCTTTGAGTGCCATGTCAGGTTTCGGACGATAGGACACAGTTTTGGTCTTGTTGTTGGGTTTCGGGTAATGGTCATTGACAACAAAGATAGGGTGATGGTCACTAATATCCAATAATAATCATAGTCCTGGGCAGTCCTTAAAGTTGAGCGAGTTAGTGAAGATGTTATCAATCAATAAGGAGGAGGCTTTCGTAATCCTGGTAGGCACTCGAATCAGAGGACGGAAAAGTCACGGAAGAGGAAGGTGGACATGGTATTCAAGAGTTCGTTTGTGTGGTGGTGGGTATATATGTTAAGCAAGTTAGGCCTAATATTAAAATCTCCACATAGGTAACAGACTTTATAATTGTTAAGAGCTACTAAATAGAGTCTTCTTCCAGAGGTTGAGGTTAAAATGGATGAGGTCAGTGTTAGGAGGTCTATAAATAGATGCAATGATAAAGGGGGAAATAACTCGACTATTAATCTGAACAAAGATATAGTCTGTGTTGTCCACACTAGATAGGAAGTCAACTGATTTAGCCTGGAGGGAGTCATCGACAAGCAATGCCACCCAACCTCTATGCCCTCAGTCCTATAGATTTAATGCCACTCCACCCCTATGATCTCAGTCCTAAATTTAATGAAAGTGGTGTAATAATATTCGTTTTTTCAAATTCAATCTGACACACCGCAGAACGATTACAGGTACAAGTTATGCGAAATACGGCCAGCTTCGCACCACACGCAGGTCGGCTACAACAGGTTCGGTAACTTAACATTAATGGCCTACGTGTTGGAACGTTCCTGATCGGCCAAGTCAGAAGTGGGAGGGGCTAACTTATTTTTCAACAGACCCGAGTCAAACATCACAACAGAACATTGTACCATGTACCCGGGATAGACTAGTATGTCTTAACTATCCCCCTTGGTCCAAGTTTCAGTGAGGGGGATAACATGGAATTCATTATTAATATTACTTAGGCATTCCCAATGAGTAGATTGGTTTTTAAAGTGGCTCCTGATATTAAGATGAATAATTTTAATGTTATGTTGAAGTAAAGATCGAGAAATCATTCTGTTAAACTCGTCCCCAGTGAATTAATTGAACGAAATACCAGGTGTAGGCTTGAGTAAGTTAACATCTGGGTCTATATATCCCTCTCCGAACCATGAAATGTATCAGCAATGGTAGATAAGGGGTTTTAATTAAAGTCTGAATAGTAGCGGCAGGATTGGATAGATTTATATTAGGGCGTATGTTCCTGTACGATCCATTAGAAGTATAGGCAATGGTAGATAAAGGAATGCCTTCAAACTTCTCTCTCAGACTGACCATCTGCCTTTATTTTATCTTCGTTGTAACGGGTTGCTGCTTCTCATCCTCATTGACAATATGATGTACGAAGATACAATTATATATATACATCATTTTGTATAATTCTTTAAAGTTTAAAGTAAGAAATCCTATATTTCCATTTTAAAATGTTTCAGATGGGTCGACTGTCTGGTTGGCCGATGGTCTTTCAGAGCCTCGTTACGATGCTTGGCTTTATGCTGATACGTTTCATCTTTACGATGATACAGAAAATCAACTGGAACTTCAACGGAACCACAAACAAAATCACACAGTCGAGAAGATCAGAAAACTACGACAGGTGTGCACACGTTCTGGATATCGTTCTGTTCAAACAACTTGATATTGCCTACACCTGCTCCATTAAAAACTACATTCTAACCCACAACAGATTCGAAAGTCCTCAATACATCTTCGACAACGATCACATATCGCTGATTACAATAGACGAAGAGAATGCCATTTTCGGTGTAGCTAAACAGAAAGGCATGCACTTGTGGAGACTTGAGTACTGTGCTTTCATGCGGATGGCTCAGGTGTTGCTTTGCAATCAACTGATACTCGTTCCTTTGAATCATTTTCATCGTATGGCGGAAGAACTTGGAGATCCCAAAGGTCAGTTGATTTTCCTGTTTAACACTGGCAGATGTGGTTCGACGCTATTGACACAGATGATGCAAACAACGGGAAAGTGCGTCTCCATCTCGGAACCAGACTCCATTGCTGCTATGGCCATTATGTACAAGAACAAAGGTGACTCAGACCTCCTGCGGCAGCTCAGTAAAGATGTGGTTCGCTGGACTTGCAGGCCATACAAGAATATCGCTCCATTGGCTTACATGATAAAAGTCAGGTCAATATTCACTTACGTTCTTCCAATCTTTAAAGAAATCTATCCATCCAGTAAATGTCTCTTCATGTATCGTGACGTAATCAGAACCGCGCAATCATTTCATCGCGTTTCAAAAGAAGTGCCAACAGGAGTGATGATAAACACGCTCGGAAAATTGTCACCAGTGATTCCTGAGATGTGGTTCGATTACGCGGGTTACATAGGAAAAGAGTTCAGATATAAGTTTTGGGATGATCTTTCGTTAGGTGTCCTGATAGTGACGGTTCACTGCAAGTTTTACCTGGAGTTTCGACGCAAAGGGCTTGAAGTCAGCGCAGTACGCTACGAAGACATCACGAAGGACAAACACTTTTTCGCCAGAGCAATATTGAAATTCTGTGATCTTCCAATGTCACTTGAAGAAGATTTCCTCCACGGCCTAGAATTCGATTCACAACGCAATTCGATTCTGGCGCGTAATCTGCTCGCAAAGTATGAGGTTCCTCCTGTGACGCCGGAATCAGAACGTTTGGTAAATGAAGTTCTGCAGAAAAATGGTCTTCCCTTTCTCGGAGATGATTGGCTACTCGAAGGAACGATTACTTGCAAAAGATGATCTATAGTTGAAGATACTGACCTACCCAATGGATAGAAGACCTAAATGATATTTTGATGTGTATCAACCGGACGTTTCAACATCATCAACAGCTGAGCGTATTGCTGTTTTTATACTCATAGGCCCAAGATCTAAAATAATATTTCCAACTCAAATGTCAAGAGAACACAAGATTTTAAACCATTGAGAACCGATTTCTTTCTTACTTCTATACATTGTGTTCTGTAGCAGTATGCTAGGCTATGCAGTAGCGACGCTAGGGGAACAAGAGGGCTAAGCCCCCCACCCCCAAAAGGCCATCCGTTTTTTCCCATGTAAAAATCCAAGATTTACATGCTTAGCCTCCAAATGAGCCAAATGACTAAAAAAAGTGCTCAGGAATTTTGGCGATTGCGAATGAAAATGGAAAATTATCTGCGCGAATTCAGTCCCCAAAACTGAAATCCTGGCGTCGTCACTGAGGCTATACCAGCTCCGAGTAGTTTAATCTGTTCGGCATTTGAATTTCATAATTTATACTGACGATAGACTTAGGCGCGACGCGACCAAGAGGAACTATGACGCCATTTCCAGATTTTTCTGAAACATGAAGCTACTATTAATGTAATTTCGATGTGTCAAGAAATTTATTTATGGCGATTATTGTCGACGGTTGAAGCCATACTCCAAGGGAAACAAAACCTTAACGGTTAACCCGACCTTCATCAATGAATAGAAGACCTAATTTCAAATTTTATAGTTTGTCAACCGGACGATTCAAGATCATCGGAAGCTTAGGCGTTGTGCTGTTCTGCAGTCATGGGTCCAAGTACTAAAATAGTAATATTTCAAACTCAATTGCCAAGAGAACACAAGATATTAAGCCATTGCAACTCGATCGCTAGAGTTCAACGAACTGACAGCACAAGGTGACAAGGTGACAACTCGATCTCTCTCCTCCTTCCACGCATGCGTTCCAGAGTAGGCCTATATAAAATTATACTCTGATTTAACTTGTTCGGCATTTAAGTTTCATATATTATACTGGCGATTAGCTTTGTCGTGATGCTTCCAAGAGGGACTGCATGCCATTTACAGAATATTTCCAAAATATGACGCTACTTTTAGCATAATGTCGATGTATTAGGAAAGTTATTTAAGGGAAATTAAGGCAATTCTTGACGCAGAATGTTCTGGTTTCTTTAGGAATATAGTTGAAGATTTGAATACCGTTATTTTAGCTGGTTCACTTAATGTTGTTGTCCGATTGATGAACACGTCGTGTTGCCGTTTTAATCAGACGTAGGCATAAATGGCGGTAGCACGACATTTAATCCCGGGACACTTAATACCGCGACAGTTAATCCCGGACACTTAGTCCCGGCGACATTTAATCCCGCGTCAGTTAATCCCGCGACAGTTAATCCCTGCGACATTTAATCCCGGCGACACATAATCCCGCGACATTTGATACCGCGACACTTAATACCTGTACAGCGTCGTTGATGTTAGGCGCAGATTGTACAATTAAACGTATAGGCCTATACCAGACCACTCACTAGACAGCATAACGCCCTGAATCCTCTAGCATGCGTTCGTATGACTCCGTCGTGCAGTAGGCCTAAGTGTATGAAGACGAACGATCGATATTGATGAAACAATAACTTCAATGCCTGTGCTTTAGGCCTTTCACACCCCATTTGAAATCGTTCTTGCATTATGTTTGTCGCATGGACGAAGTATAGCCTTTAAGAATTTTTATAGCGCACTCCAAGATCAATTCAAAGGCAGGATCGCAGCCAGAAGATTTTCATGAAGGGTACTCAAAGTGCAAGTGTCATGGACACGAAACCCATGGATACCGATTAGGGGGTCTGTGGAGCGTCGTAAGCTCCCCAGCGGGGTCTGGGGCGGAGACTCAGAAACCAACGCATTTTAAAATGTTGACATCAACTAAAACACGTTTCAGGCTTTGTTTTCCAGCGCTTTGTAGCAGCACAGAAGTGTTTTTGCAACTGTATAAATCCATTTAGAAATGCACATTTTGTCAAAAACCGCATGTTTAGCTGCATATATACTTGTTTTGCTATGCTCCATTTAGAAATGCACATTTTGTCAATAACTGCATGCTTAGCTGCATATATACTTGTTTTGCTATGCTGTATAATTATTGCAACTGTGTTTCAATTTTATTTTGTTTCCATAATTTTGTACTGATTATGTTGCTATGATGCTGTATAATTAATATTGTTCAGTACTAACATTCATATGGTCTCAACAGTTGCCTACAATTGTGTGACATGGATCGTTGACTGATATGCAAATGTACATTCGGGGCCAGGAGACAGTGATTTTCAACCGGGGTTCCGCGGTACCCAAGGGTTCCACGGACGTCGGCCAGAGGTTTCGCAGCAGTTTGATGGAAAATTTTATGGCGCCATCTGAAATCACAAAGGCATTAGCAGTAAATAGATTCTCTCACAGCTTTTAGTCATTCTTGCTTAAAATAACCGGTCTATTGCGTGAATGCATTGTTGTTTTATATAATTATGTTGATGTTGTTTTGTATAATTATGTCGTTATAGCTCATTGCTTGCTGTTATTCGGAGGGCACATGCATTATATGGAAATCCATTGGCCTTTAAGCATCTAGGATTGCTTGTAGGCTACTGTACGGTGAGTTTCTATCTTTTAAGTAGGACAATCACAAATAAAGCATTTTAAACATTGGTTTTAAACTACGGTATTTGGACTGTTCTGAACAAACAGAATCTGCTGAGCCCTAGACCCAAGATTTATTCTTTTCATCCGTTCATTTTGAAAGCAAGTGGTTAAATTTCTTATCCGGTGGTGGGGCCTAGCGCCCTTTCGGATAGATCTAATGCGAATTTTTTGCAAATGAAAGCCTAAGCCTCAAGGCTCAAACTATCCTATAATGACCGTTTGCTTGAATTTTGCCTGCACTGTAGCAGGTTGATAATAATAAACGAAGAAATTTATATATGGATGCAAAAAGAAATATAATACTATAAATATTATCGATAACATCCTATATTTCTCTGCTAGGCGTACACTATTTCAGATGGGTCGCGTCTCCGGTTGGCCGCTACTTCTTCAGCGCCTCGTTACAATGCTTGGTTTTATGCTGATGCGCTTCGTCTTTATGACGATACAGAAAGTCTACTGGAAAATCAATGGAACTACACACAGAATAAGACAATCGAGAAGACCAGAAAACTACGACAATTGTGCACATGTATTTGATATTGTTATGTTCAAACAATTTGATATCGCGAACTCCTACTCCATCAGAAACTACATTATAATGCACAACAGATTTGAAAGTCCGCAATACATCTTCGACAACGATCACATATCGCTGATTACAATAGACGAAGAGAATGCCATTTTCGGTGTAGCCAAACAGAAAGGCATGCACTTGTGGAGACTAGAATATTGTGCTTTCATGCGGGTAGCTCAGGTGTTGCTTTGCAATCAACTGATACTCATTCCTTTGAATCATTTTCATCGTATGGCGGAAGAACTTGGAGATCCGAAAGGTCAGTTGATTTTCCTGTATAGTACCGGCAGATGTGGTTCGACGATGTTGACACAGATGGTGCAAACAACGGGAAAGTGCATCTCCATCTCGGAACCAGAGTCTTTCAATGCCCTGACTACTTTGTACAAGAACAAAGGCGACTCACATCACCTGCGGCAGCTCAGTCAAGATGTGGTTCGCTGGACTTGTAGGCCATACAAGAACATCTCTCCATTGGCCTATATGCTAAAAATCATGGGAATGTTCACTTACGTTCTTCCTGTCTTTAGAGACATCTACCCATCCAGTAAATGTCTCTTCATGTATCGTGACCCAATAAAAGTTGCGCAATCGTTTTATCGCATTTCAACGGGAGTATCGACATTCGTGATGATAAACACGCTCGGAAAACTATCCCCAGTGCTGACTGAGAAATGTTTTGATTACATCGGAGGTTTCATAGGAAAAGAGTTCAGATATAAGTTGTGGGATGACCTCTCTTTTGGTGTCCTCTTGGTGATGGTTAGCTGCAAGTTTTACTTGAAGCATAGGCGCAAAGGGCTTGAAGTCAGCGCACTACGCTACGAAGACATCATGAAAGACAAACACTTTTCTGCAAGAGCCATCTTGAAATTCTGTGATCTTCCAATGTCACTTGAAGAAGATTTCCTCCACGGCCTAGAATTCAATTCACAACGCAATTCGATTCTGGCGCGTAGTCTGCTCGCGAAGCATAAAGATCCTGTTCTGACGCCGGAATCAGAACGTTTGGTAAATGCAGTTCTGCAGAAAAATGGTCTTCCCATCCTCGGAGACGACTGGCTACTGGAAGGAACAATGACTTACAAAGGTTAATGGTCTATGGTTAAAGCCATCGACCTATCCCAAAGAAGAAAATACTTTATTTCATATTTTAATGTGTATCAACCGGATGGTTCAAGGTCATCAATAGTTTAGACGTTGTGCTGTTCTACAGGCATGTGCCCGTAAAACTTCAAGTTCAAATGCCTAGAGAACACAAGACATTAAACCATTGCCAACCTATTTGCTTTCAATCAATCAATCAAGTTTTTTATACTGCAGACATACTTTGACTATCAAGGTGAACATTTACTGTGATGCACTTTCCAGATTGTTTTGAAATATGAAGCTACTGTTAAAAAGCTGATTTTTGACCCAGACTGCTCTGGTTTCTTGAGGACTTTGGTATAAGATTAGAGATCCGCTATCCGGTGTTTAGCTGGTTTATTTATGTTGTTACTCTGAGCTCGTGAATAAGCTGGTGCCCTGCGCTAGGCTCTTTCGAGTGACACTTTAGAAATTTGGAGATTGCGATTTCGATTGTTCTCAGATTGTTGACCAGATGTAAGCATCGACGCCCGCAGATAATTTTACAGTTGGGGCAAACTAAAATGGTTGAGGTTAAATTTTTAGGTGGATGGTAAAAAAATTCAAAGCACGATGTTAAGAACATTGGTATTTTAATACAGGTTTTTCATTTCAAATTTCAAAAATGCTATTGTGTATTGCTATTAATGCTTTAGTGCGGATAAAATTTATTTTGCTAAAAAAGCAGTTAAAAAGTGTATGCTAATTTTATATGGGGTCAAGTGTTCCTTCATGCCCCATGATGTGCGGGCCCTTAGATCTAATGGTTGTATGTGCTTTTATGTTAATACGTTTAATTAGATGTGCACGTAATTATAGGACGCAGCTTGTGCGGAAGACGGTTCTAAGCAAGATGGGCCAACACAGGCAAAGCTTCTGGATTGGACAGTAGCACCACGCATGCGAGGAACCACAAGGAGGCCATTAGCTTCTGAACGAAGAGCAGAGCGACCAGGGAGAGAGGATACCAGGTTACAGAAAGCACAGAGGTAGGAGGGAGCTACCCCAAGAAGAGAATTGCGCAATGCTCATAAGTATCAAATTCTTGAACTCTATGCGTTGCGATACAGAAAGCCAATGAAGAGTGTCCCAAATAAAGTCAGAAATGTGAGAGAACTTGGGAAGACCAGCAATTAGGCGAGCAGCAGCATTTAGTATTGACTGAAGTTTCGAGAGGTTGAGTGAAGAAAGACCAGCGTATGCGGAGTTGCCAAAGTCAGCCCTAGAGCAGATCAGGGCGTGGGCAAGCGTCTTAATAGCTTGCAGCGAGAGTGAATGCCGGATGCTACGCAGCTGGCGTAGGTGATAAAGACATGTACGTGAAACACGGTTAACATGGTCCGAGAAAGAGATAACTGGGTCCAGAGTGAAGCCCAAATCACGAACAGTGGAAGACAAAATAATGAAAGCATACAATCTACTGGCAGCAGAGTGTAATTGAATATGGATTTCTAGTAAACCTTTGAATTTCGATAACTGAGCAGATACTTTCTGTGAATTCTGTCGCATAGATTCTTTGGACAATATTATACTAGACATAAATGATCTCGGCTGCTTTACAATGCCTCCATCTTACGAAACAGTCACTTGGATTGTGGTGGAACAACCAATTCACATTACGGCGCTACAGGTATAAGCTTAGCCACCGTTCCGTCCTTTGTTTTGACCTCCAGGTTCCAGTTTTGTTTTGTGCGACGATATTGAATGTGTTTTATTGATTGACATTCTAATCTAATAATTATGCAAATGCTTAAGACTCGCACCTGTTCAATGACCCGTTTTACCGTTCGAAAATTCACTGCAGTTGTGATTAGGCCTACTCAGGTGCAAAGTGAAAGGCTGTAGTGCGGATGTGCTTTTTAGACGTATACTACTGAAGCAGCAGTGTAGTAGCCTAGTGCCGACTGTCAGATATTCAGTTTAAAAATACGCAGGTGGTTGTAATCTATAACTTAACGCAATATATCATCTGCAAAGAAGGCGCTTCCGAGAGATTCAAAAAGTAAGGTTAAAAGTCCAAACACACACTCACAGACACTGACACACACACGCACACGCAAACACACACACACAAGCCCACAGCTAGTATAGCAGCATTGGTATACATGTATGTAAGCATGCGTACATAAAAGTCAGACTTATATTGTTATTTGCAGGCTATACGGCAATGTGCCAAAAAGTTTGCCCTGCCAAAGATTTTTTCTCACAGAACTTTTTCTGGAAGAATAGTTCCTCTGCCAGAACTTTTCCCTATACCAGAGCATTTGCCCTGCCAGAATTTTGCCTTGTCAGAACTTTTTCCCGCCACAATTTGTGTCATGCCAGAGAGCGGACGGACGTGAAAAGTACAAATCAATATGTCCAAACTAATTCTGGTAGCCTAGGTAAAAATGTCTGTGTCACCGCCTCTTCCCCTGCGTTTACCTCCAGTCTCTTCGGTAGCTTCTATATCGTTCTTCAGTGGCCTAAACTTACTCCTACAATTAAACTGATTTGAATCTACTGTCTAGGTAAAGTTCTACAGTAATTCCTTATTCTACTTCAACGACAACGACGATAGGTTTTCCAAAGTATATTATAATCAAATCCAACGTAAAGATGAAACAGCAGCAACAACACGATAATGTCTATCCTTGCATTATCATATCAACAACGACTCTTCTCTACTACAACTAAACAGCAACTACATATTCATCACAGCCTATCTCTTCACTCATTTCTCAGACGCTCATTCTTTCTCTCCATCCGCCGTCTTCCAGACAGTCGTCCAGACAGTCGTCTCAAATCGCGCGCCTAAACACAGCTGTGCACTCTGGCCCGTTTCGTCGCTGGCGGACACACAATCGACTGGCCGCTGTACTAGGCCTACATTAAATACGCTTACATTACCTCTTTCCTTTCTTTTAAAGAGAGCTAATTATCTTTAAAAATTAGCGAACGTCCATTAGTTATACAATACCAACAATTCTTACACTACAATCTAGATAAACAGTCAGCTACTACATTCAGCTTTCCTTTCTTATAGTTCAACAGAATGTCAAAATTTTGTAATGATAATGACCATCTGACTAACTTAGCAGATTTCGACATTGATTCAGTCAAATAAACTAAAGGATTGTGGTCTGTGAACACATTAATCTTAGACCCAATAATAATTTCTTTCAATTTGTTTAAAGCCCATATGATTGCATAGGCTTCTTTCTCAATCGTCGCCCATCTCCTCTGTGTATCTGTCAGTTTCTGACTGATAAATGAAACGGGACGTTCTATCCCTTCATTGTCCACCTGTGACAGCACAGCTCCCACAGCAAAATCGCTGCTATCACAATACAAATTAAATGGTTTACCAACCTCAAACATATATAAAATCACATTTGATAAGACAATCTCCTTAAGTGAATCAAAGGATTTCTGATGTGCATCAGTCCAAACAATATTCTCAGGTCCTTTCTTGATAGTTAGATCAGTTAATGGCTTAGCAATTTTTGCAAAATTACAAATAAACTGTCTGTAAAATCCAAAAAATATCAATCAATTAGTTAACAAGTGTTAGGATTTTTGGGTTCAGCACCACCTCCTGTTCTACCAATGTACATAATCCAGGTTTGTCCGAAAATCTGTCTGCGTAACGATTCAGTACATCCAGTAACTGTTTCCGTTGATCACTCGTCAAATGTCCAATTTGTTCATAATCCAGCTGAAGTGATTCCTGTTTCGTCTCTGAATGATCTTCTTTCAATGGTATCTCTACCACTGATCCAAATTCATCGTCTTCTTCCACGATAAGACCACACGATAATGTTCTTGTGATGAACTTTCTCATTTTGTTGGCATGAATAATTCGTCGGCCATTTTCATTCATGTCCACGAGATATGAATATTTAGATCTTCTTTGTAAAACAGTACATGGACCATGCCATCGTGAGATCAATTTGTTGGTTGACGTTGGATATAGTACGATGACGCTTTCTCCAAGTTCGAATTCTTTATCCTTTGCTCTCTTGTTATATTGGCTGGCATACTGTTTTTGTTTCTCCTCTGCACAACTCTCAGCGAATATCAAAGCTTTCTCCATGTCTGCTCTTAAATTCTTCAAATACTTTGCCGGTTGTACTCCAATGTTCGGTGGTAAATTTATTTCCTTTGTCCAGCTTTCCTTTAGGATTGTTAATGGTCCTCTTGGCAACTTTCCATACACCAACATGTACGGTGCCACTCCGGTTGTTGCATTAGGCACTTCTCGCAATGCCCACACGGTAAATGGAATAATTGTATGCCATTGCCTCGGATTTTCCACAATGACATGATGAACCATCTTCTTGAACGTCTGGTTCCATCTCTCCACTTAGTCCTGCGGCCTCTGGATGTCCTGGCGAATCGAATCTTGGACAGCATCCCATCAACTTCAAGAATTCTCTGGTTAAACTGGCTGTAAAATTCGTCCCTCTGTCACTGGTAATCACAGACGGCACTCCCACATCCATGAATAGCTTCATCAACGCTTCACATACAGCTTTAGCAGTCAATGACTTCAGCAAAAAGATTGTCTGCCATCTTGTACATGAATCCACTCTGCACAAGCAATATTTATGTCCTGCTGCTGACTTCGGTTCGATTGGTCCGACCACGTCCATTGTCATTCTCCTGAACGGTACATCTTCTCTTGGTATTGGTGTGATCGGTACTCGATCCATCACCAAACTTCGTGCTTTCAACTGACACTTGACACATGATTTACAAAACTTTACCACATCTCGACGCATCTTTGGCCATACGAAGGACATCTTAATTCTTTCTCGTGTCTTCTCTTCTCCCAAGTGTCCCCCAAATACTGATTCGTGTGCTAGTTCCATCACTTGAATTCTTCTCTCTTTCGGCAACACCAACTGGTACACCAACTGATCCAGCATCTGATGCTTCTTATACATCAATCCGTTCACCACACTAAACTCTGATCCCTTGTCTTCAGCTATCTTCCACCACGACTTCAATGACTCGTCATTTCTCTGTTGCTCCTCAAATTTCTTTGCATCTTCCAACTGTCTTTCATCATTCGTATTCTCCATAAACAATTCTCTCATGCTCGTACCCATTTCTACATCACTTCCAGAATCTTCACTATCATTTCGTTCACATGCAGCCATCTCTTCTTTATTTTCATTGTTCTCGGGTGTTATTCCTTCTTCTTCTTGAATACTGTGTTCATCTTCGCTTTCAGTGTCATCGTCTAGCAAACTTTTATTTAGCTGTTCCTCTTCTTCGTCTTCGACTTCTGTTCTCCGACTCTGTGCTCTGGTAGTCACGTTTGCTTGTAGCTCTCCTTGCAATACACTGACTGGTGGAATCTCTTTCAGTTCTGCAATTATCTCTGGATGTAGCAGGAACTTTTCTGGATTTTCTTTACACAGTTCTGCTGAAATGCTGGCACACACCAACGTCAAATATGGCGCAATATTTATTTTTCTGTCCATCGGATCTTCTCCCACTGTTTGACCACTCATTCTTACATCAATCTTCACTAACTTAGCTGGAATAGGCTCTCCAGCCACACATTGCAAATGTACTCTGCCAATCTCTTCCACTACCGCTCCTTTCAGTAATTCCTCGTTGATCACTGGTATCTCTGTTCCAGAGTCACTCAATGCTTTGACTTGCCTAGGCTGACCATCATTTCCACGTATTTCTACCGTCACATGCTGCAATGCAATCTTCTTTATAAGTGAAAAATCATCTTTACTTTGTATTATAAACCGTGGTGTACGTTTCATCACCGACTTCACTTCTGTTTCTCGGTTGTCTTGTTCTTCCCAACCAGGAAGTGCATTTACCACTTGGATCTGGTTTACTCTCAGATTCTCTGCACTCCTACTAAAGCTCTTTCTCATGTTTGCCGCTCCTGGTGCTTGGCAGTGTTTTATCAAATGCCGTTCTGACTGACAGTTGTGGCAACGTTTCTTTACAAAACCTCTTTGCTCATTGTTCTCCCACTTGCTGTACGGATTGTATGCTGCATTGCCTTCTGTTGGGCGTACCATCGGTGGAGTTCGATTGTAGGCTTGTCTGTCCCACGTTGACTGTTTTTTATCTTGCCACCACTGCTTTCCAGAGAAATTATCTTTCTTTACATCATTACTTTTGGCTTGGCTTCCAGTTTCTTTGTTATTGCTGTTCCACTTGGTTTGCTTTGGACTATTGCCCCAGGATTCATATTTCGGTTTTTCTTGGAACATCACACCAATCCGATTGTTTACATGTATGTCTGCGAGGTCTGCCACGTTACTAGCTTCCAAGCATTCTGTACCCTCTTTTGCTAAGACAAACTGTAGTGGACCTGGTGGTAAACATTCTTTCAGCTTATCCGCCACTAACAAATCAAACAGCTTCTCGTAGTCTTTGCCCACTCTTCTACTTCGGACATAATAATTCAGTAGATTCTTCAGCCTAGCCGTGAACATCGTATACGTTTCTTCCACAGTTTTCTTGGCATCTGCAAATCTTGATCTGTACTCACGAGCCGTTAGCTTGAATTCTTTCAATAAATGCTCTTTGACGACATCGTACTTGTCTAGATCATCAAAAGACACGCGGTTCAATACAGTTCGCGCTCTCGAAGTCATAAGTGGCAATAACAATTTCACCCAATATTGTTGTTCCACAGCAAAACTATTGAATGCATTTTCAACTGTTTCAAAATATAATGGCACTTCCATCATATCATATGGCATCTTCGGTAACACATGTTTCATTGCATCACCAATCTTCTTAATCTTTGACACCATTGTCTCACTTTCTCTGAGCCTATTTTGTTCTGATTCCTCACGGCTCTTTCTGTCGTCTTCGTCTTTCTTCTTCAGTCTATTCTGATCTTCTATCCTCCGCAGTTCCTCCTGTTCTATCTTTTGCTGCAACAAGTCTAACTGCTTTCTGCGTTCCTCCTTTTCAATAGCCATTTGATGGAGTTGAGCTTGCTTAATAGCAAGTTTCTTTTGTTCTAACTGCATCTGCTCTTCTCTTTCTCTTTCTGCTTTTTCCAAATTGTCTTTTTCGGCTTGGAATTCTTCCTGACGAATTTCTTCTGCTCTCTCCAGTTCTTGTAAACGCGTCTTTTCTTTTTCTTCCTCACGAGCCTTTTTGTCCTCAATGTGCTGTTTTCGTATTTCTTCATCGCTTTTTCTTGCTTTTTCGTACTCTATCATTAACTCCGTCTGTCTCCGTTCTGATTCATCACGATCGAGTCTCATTTGTTCTAGTTGTATCTGGAACTGCTGCCTCTGCATGTCTATCTCTTGTTGTCGCAATTCTTTCTCTTCTTGCTTGCGTTCTTTCTTTTCTTGTCTGCGCTGCTCTTCTTTCTCTTTCTCCTCTTGTTTCCGCTCTTTCTCTTTCTCTTTCTCCTCTTGTCTACGTTGTTCTTCTTTCTCTGCTCGTTGCTCCTCTCTCATTATCATGAATTGCAGCAACGCCTCCATAGACATCGGTGCCTGTGGCTTCTCAATTGGCTTTCCTTCAGCACCACCAACCGCACCTTCTTCTTCCGCGTCTTTTGCCCAAACCTCCGCCAAAGATCTCATCAAATGTTCCCTCGACATCTGTCCGACTTCTTCTGCGTCAAGGCCTGCTTCGATTAATAATTTCACTATTCTCTCCGATGCCATCTTTTTAATAGCTGCTTGCTTTTGCTCTGTAAGTTTCTCCATCTTACTTCTTTACTTCACTGTTGCTATTGCTTCTTTTATAGACAAGCAAGTTTTTCCTACCTTTCAGTCGTTGAGTTGTCGTTTCTCACCGTCGTATAGATAATCGATGACTCGTTGAATCGACGTCGAATAATTTCACAGCTGCTGAGATCAGATATTTCCGTTGTTTAGATAGGTATCCCAGATATCGTTCCTTCCGTGAAATGTTAACGTCCGTAGATAAAAATAGCAATATTCCAAATCAACGTGTAAATGTAGATCCTCAATCAACGTGTAAATGTAGATCCTCAATCAACGTTTGTAAATAAGTATCAATCAGTATGGATCAGTATCCCAGTATGGATCAGTATCCCAGTATGGATCAGTATCCCAGTATGGATCAGTATCCCACCGTGCTGCACCAAATGTCACCGCCTCTTCCCCTGCGTTGACCTCCAGTCTCTTCGGTAGCTTCTATATCGTTCTTCAGTGGCCTAAACTTACTCCTACAATTAAACTGATTTGAATCTACTGTCTAGGTAAAGTTCTACAGTAATTCCTTATTCTACTTCAACGACAACGACGATAGGTTTTCCAAAGTATATTATAATCAAATCCAACGTAAAGATGAAACAGCAGCAACAACACGATAATGTCTATCCTTGCATTATCATATCAACAACGACTCTTCTCTACTACAACTAAACAGCAACTACTATATTCATCACAGCCTATCTCTTCACTCATTTCTCAGACGCTCATTCTTTCTCTCCATCCGCCGTCTTCCAGACAGTCGTCCAGACAGTCGTCTCAAATCGCGCGCCTAAACACAGCTGTGCACTCTGGCCCGTTTCGTCACTGGCGGACACACAATCGACTGGCCGCTGTACTAGGCCTACATTAAATACGCTTACAGTCTGGCAGGGCAACGACCAGGACAATGGCTTTATACCAGGGCATTTGCCCTGCCGTGCTCTGGCATAGCGCCACTTCTGCTGGACCGAGATGCACAAGAGGGTATAACTCAAGCGCCACTTCTGCTGGACCGAGATGCACAAGAGGGTATAACTCATACTCTTTGCTTAAATGTGGCCTATGCGGGAGTAGTGGGTAATTTCCGTATGCATGGCTTGTGATTAGCGAATTACGATAGGTATAACGTTATTCTAACTCGGAGGCAGGTACAAGCCCGCTACTCCGAAGGTCAACAATAGACAGCCGACTTTGCTGGACCGCGTGAACAATAGGCGGCCGTTGAGATTTCCCTGTGGACCGTCTATAGGTCTTGATCTGTTCACCCCACGCTGGCAACGACCGCATATAAATATCTTTCACGCATGCGCGCTCAGCTCTAACCTACTGAATTGGGGGGGGAGCAAGCGTCATGCATCGTCGGGTGCAAGGAATGTGTAGATTACATTGTAGTTGTTCACTTCCAATTCTATCTTAATGCATACCGCTACATTCCAATGGCTACCTTTAAGGTAGCAATGTCTGGAGGAAGGTCTACCTATAGCCTACGCTATTCCTACTTATGTGCATTTCGGCCCTGAACTTGGTTGAAAGCTTTGACACTGATGCTTTGTTATGAAGGGAAGGCAAAGTCTGAATTTTGGCTAAACTCATTTTACTAATTTTAGCTTGATGTATCGGGATTTGTTTGATTAATTATCAGAGATACTCTCACGTTTTGAGATTTTTTGGACGACGTTTGTTCCCATCGCTTCGAAAATCACACGCATTATGGTAGAAGTATAGAACGGCTCGGTAGCAAGTAAACAATCTTGTCATAGATAAGTGCAGAATAGAGCGTTCTCGCCTACGGCGATCGATAACCCAATGTTTCCGCGTTTCTATGTCGAAAATTATGTTAAGCCGGATTGCAGCTGGTAGGCCTACGTCATAGATTTGCAGAAATAGCCTAAACAATTATAGTCGTTCACAAGCATCATTCATAAAGCTTGACGTCGTGGCACCTTTCGTGCGGCATTATGAGGCAAATATGAACGACCTAGAAGTTGAAATGAGGCTAATTGCTAGAATTGCGAAAAGGAAAAGACCCGATAGTTCACTACATACAGTGCTACACAGCTCAGAGGCTCTGCAACGCCTCTTCTTGTATTCCACAATTTATGTAGGTCGTATAAATATGCATTCTACGACATGTATAAGTTGTTGCAGGTAGGCCTAGAATGCACTATTCCAGTCTCGTCATCGGCAGCAGAAAGAAGCTTCAGCTGCTTGAAACTTATTAAAAACCCATCTCAGCGCAAGAATGGCTGAACAACGCCTGTCCAATATACAATTGTAGATGTCGTTTCCATTCACAAGGACAAAGCGAAGAAGATGGTATCCGTTGAATTGAGCGCGCACATTTCGCCGACCTTCATCTCAGCGACCTCAATTCGCCGCCGCGAAACACAGCGACTATAGGCTAGAATTCGCCGCGATCAAACACAGCGCCTCCACACTTCGCCGCGATCAAATGCAGCGACTACACAATATTCGTCGCCATTCATTTCAGCGACTCGTAGGCTATGATAACAATGTCAAATTTTATTTTAATAATAAAACTTTCACACAGTTTAAATGTATTACACATAGTACTGCAAGAGGAAATAAAAAAAATAGTTAGGCCTAAATCGTTTGTTCGGTTATTCCGTTACATGTTAAGTAGGCAATAGCTAGACCTAAACCTGAAGGTTCTTAAATCGTTCGGCTCTGTGAATAAGATGCCCGACCAATTTTGCTTTGAAGTTACAGAGAAATAATAATGAATTGGGCGGCGGCTGCAATCAATCAAGTTCGGCTCCGTGAATAAGATGCCCAACCAATTTTACTTTGATTGTGCTTTGTTCTAATCAAGAACACGTGTTGTTTACGCCCGGTATTTCGCGGCGGCGAATTGAGGTCGCTAAGATGAAAAGTCGGCGAAATGTGCGCGCTCAATTCAACGTATAGTCTAAACCACATCAACAAGGCCATCTAGAACTTTACAAAGAGACTCGTAAGAATTTTGGTGGTGGACACATTGAGCGCAAGTTGTGAAGTAGGCTACTATCAAGTTCATTTGATAACATTAATATTTGAGATGTGACTTTAAAAAATCGTGTTTTTTTGTTGCGTTGTGTTTTTAGATCGAAAAATGTGGTTAGACTCACTAAAAGTTACGTAACTTTTGTTGTGTTTGAAATATTTTGGTGAAATTTGGCTATAATTGTATCGTACGTAGATATGAATTGCCTTTAAGCCTATGAAATGTTATTTAGAAATTAATTCACACTTCTGGCTTAGCCTACATATTGTCAAAACATATAGGGGGCTCTTTTTGGCCCACCCTGTATGTGTATTCGTTTAACGTGAAAACAGGTTGGCAAGACCGCAACTCAGTTACAAGAAAGGGGTAATCTTCGGGAAAAGCCAATAGCCATAATCATATGATCGATCACCCTATATGACCAATCAGCCTATGACCATTAAGCGTATGACCAATCATTGATGGCATAGCCTATACAAGTTGGATTCACGAAAAGAATTCTTGCCAAATAGAAATCCTATAATATAATTGATGAAAATATTTTTCTTCAATAGAAGTGGTGTTTAGGAAAGTATTAATGTTGAAATTGGAACTGGATTGATTAAAAATAATTGTTATTTAAATAGAAGTTGGATTGATTAAAAAAACAATTACTGTTAAAATAGAAGCTGGATTTATTAAGCGAATTCTTCCCTACAATTAATGGAGGCCTGATTGGTGTGTATGCATTCGAGTTGCAGACAATAGGCTAAGATCCTCGTCTAGGGGCCTGCTGCAAGTCACACGGTCAACCACGAGGTTTGGCGAAAGCTCTTTCTCTGTGTCGGAACCCACTGCGTGAAAGGTCCTCCTGACTATGTGCGAAATGCATAATCTCTGGTGGGATTTAAATCCAGACTCAAGACTTACCTATTTAAACAATCGTATAATTGCCAGTAACTTTTGAACACGTGTACAGCGCCCTTTCCTTTGGCCTCGACTGATCTACGTCGCTATATGAATCGTTTTCTTCTTCTTATCATTATTATAATTATTATTATTATGATTCATGCCAAAGTAGACGCCGGATCAACGAGAAATAATAATAATTTATTCCGCTAAAGCAATAGAATGTCAAACATTATCTGACAAGAAATAAGTCTAGTCAGTATAACATCAGTCACAATAATAAGCCAACTACATGTATGTAGGAATCGGAATGAAATCAAACTTCAAATCAAATTTCAAATCAAATTTATTGGAATCGATTCAATGTGTATACAATACATTCCACAATGCACATTCAGAGTAAAGAATGCAATGAAATATTATTAGATAGGCCCATGGGCGGAGACCTAGGGGGGACAGGGGGACGGTCCCCCCTAAAAAGGTGTTGGGGACGGCCCATGTATTGGTCCCCTCCAAAGTTGAGCGTCAAGACGTTAACGGCGGGTGGAAAAAACAATTTTCACGGTGAAAAAATAAAATGAAAAGGTCATCAACTTTTTTGGCGGCGGAAAATAGAAGTTTTTCTTGACTTTTTGACTTTTTGGGCCAAATGACTAAAAAAAGGTCATAAACTCTTTTGGCGGCGGAAATATAATTTTTCTTGACTTTTGGACTTTTTGGGGCAAATGACTAAAAAAAGGTCATCAACTTTTTTGGCGACGGAAGTAGAAAATTTTCTTCAGAAAAGGAAAATTTTCGTCCATGCAAAAATCTCGCGTCTTTCCTTCAGCCACCCGTCAGTCCCCCCCCCCCCCCAATCCTCAGCCCAGGTCTCCGCCTATCATAGGCCTACATTTAAATATGCATGAGAAAGTAGGTAGTTGAGGGATACATTGAATCGACTCGCGAGGAGAAGAAGCTAAAGCTGATATAGTCATCCTCAACAAGGTAAGACAAAGTAGGCCTAAGGAAACAAAGGTAAAAGCAAGAATCGACGCCGTTGCTAGAGTTTAATTATAGCTTACAAAGGGTCATCTGATTTATGTATATGTTTTTAGTATGTCAATTAAAAGAATTCTGGGAATTAATAGAGCGGATGTTTAGGTCAATGGAATTCCATAGTTTGGGTCCGGAGAATCTGACAGTGAATGGTTTGGTGTTGGTTTTACATGAATTACGAAAAATTTACGATGTTAGTTAGGACGTGATCTAGTGTTATTGTTATGGATTGAAGCATTGGTTATGAAGTAATTATTACAAATACTGGGTAATAAGTGATTCTGATGACGGTGCATGAAAACAGCCAGTTGGAATTTATACAAGTCATAGTTAGTAGGTCAAGGATTTTATATAGGCCAGCAACTTCGGCCAGATAATGGGAGCAGTGGCGGCGCTACTCCAGGGCATTGCAGGGAAAATGCCCTACCAAAAAGGCCTTTGCCCTGCCTGTTGCCCTGGTTGTTGCCCTGCCAGAATTTTTGGCCTGCCAGAATTTGTCCAGGCATACTGCTCACGTCCGTCTGCTCTCTGGAATGAAAAAATTCACTCAGGAAGGCAATAGTTCTGGGATTGAAAAATTCTGGCAGGGCAATAGTTCTAGCAGAGGAGAATTTTGTCAGAGCAAAATTCTGGCAAGGCAAAGGTTCTGACAAGGAAAACTTCTGGCAAAGGCAAAAGCTCTGACTGCAAGAGAAAATTCAGTCTGGACAAACATTTTAATAGGGCAAAATTCTGGCAGACAAAAGTTTTGGAAGGCAAAAAATCCGGTAGGGCAATCAGGTAGGGCAAAATTCTGGCACGGCAAAAGTTCTGGTCTAGCAAAAGCTCTGGCAGGAATAATTCTAGCATCGAAAAAGTTCTGGCAGGGGCCGCAGGCTTTGTCTATAATATTATTGAAATGTCGAAACGGCTTATTTCTGCGAAGAGCTATTCCTCTGCGTCACCATGCAGATTATAAATTATAATTCGTGAATTGATTGTGAAGTTTCAAATTAAAATTAGTGGAACAAACAGTAGGCTATGCAGCAGAACCATTTTACATTTCATTTCACTATAAATACAATGTATATTACAATGCTTAGTGCACATGCAGAATATTCATGCGTTGTAAATAGCCTACACTGTGTCCGGATAAAAAGTATGCTGCATTTTAAACGCCTTTAAATTTGACAAACTCATGAATATTTCTAATCGGTTTTAGAATCTCGTGTATAGGCCTATATTCTATTCTATTCTATTCTATTCTATTTAGGATTTATAAAGCGCCTCTCACAGTACAACCCAATCAGATCGAGGCGCTCCCAGTGCGAAGAACTCCTGGAAAAAGAAAAGTCTTAAGACATCTGGTAGAAAAAGTAAAGCCTCTAAATAAAATCTGAGCACGAATAATAGTAGGAAGGCCATTCCACCGTAAAGGGCAGACAGAGGCAAAGGCGCGGTGTTGGGCTGTGGCAGTCCGAGATTGTGGAACAAGAAGATCATGACGGTCTAAAGAGCAGAGAGGACGGCCAACGGTATATGGTCACAGGTGATGTGTTTATAATTTCAGACAATCCTGAAAGTTTTTACCGAGTTATGACACTTTTTGTGTTCTACTTTTTATCCGGACACAGTGTACAATTGTCCAATAACTAAAATAAACCCGGAATTTGCCCCCCCCCCCAAGAGAAACCCAGACGAAGGCAAAAAATCCAGATCTAGTGGAAAACCCAGCTGTGGCATCACTTTATGGCGAGCACGGTAGCCAGGGTCGGATTAAGAAATGTGGAGACCTTGTTCCGAAAATGTGTTGGGGGATCTTCGGCCAAAACATTTTAGGACGTTTTTTCAGTCGTTTGGTCGAAATTTCGGTAGAATATGCCAATAATGTTTTCTTTAAAAAAAATCGCATGTGTGGGGCCCCTAAAGTGTGGGCACCAAATGTGTGGGCCCCTGTTCGGCCGAACATGTTGAACATGTCTTAATCCGGCCCTGACGATGGCGCCAAATTATAAGCTTATGTAGACCCGTACTACCGAGCACGCGATTCAACCTCTGCCCTGGTTACTTGTGTGACTGCCCTGGCTATGCCCTGGCTACAAAAAGTGTCTGGCGCCGCCACTGAATGGGAGCCTGTGATGATTCTTACAGCTCGTTTCTTTAACAGGTGCAGGGGTTGTGGGGACGTTTTGTAGCCTCGTGCCCATATAATGATACCATAGTTGAGATAAGGTAGGATGAAAGTGTTATAGAACGTTTTAAGCGTAGGTATGGGAAGAATATTTCTAAGCCTTTTAACAATTCCAACAGATTTTTAGCAATCTTATTTTTGACAAGGGCAAATATGGGAATTCCAAATAAGATGCTCATCGATGACTAATCCTAAGAAATTTAATCTGAGCTACACGTTTAATACCAGTAAGCGAGTGCGGCATACGTCTGTGGGTTGCAACGGACTGCGGTTCAAGCCCCGGGGCTAGGAGTTGACATTCAGAGATTTAGATATTTTGGGCTAACACGTGTGGGACGCGGTGGCGCAAGCTGCTGCGGAGCGACCTTGGGCAAGTTGCTTACCCATCATTGTCTGTGGGGAAGGCAACAACGGGAAACCATCTCACTCACCTCATCCCCAGGGGCATAAAGCCAATGAACCTGCCTTCGGGCAGAGAACCCTCATCACACCTTTAATGGGGACATTGTTAAGAACAATAGTCTTAGGGATCCTCTTTCCTATACTAGAAAATAAAATGCAATTAGATTTTTTGAATGTTAAGGGATAAGGAGGTAGCCTTAAACCAAGTGATCAAGTGAATTAATTCAGAGTTCATATGTTCAAACAAATCATTTACATTAGCCTATCAGAGAAAATCAAGACAGTGGTATCATCGGCAAATAAATAAGAGAAGCTTATTGGAGCAGTTGCCAATGTCATTGATGTAAATTAAGAATAACAGTGGGCCTAGGATGGACCCTTTGAGCGCCATGTCAGTTTTCGGACGATAGGACACAGATTTGGTCTTGTTGTTGGGTTTAGGGTTATGGTCAATGACAACAAAGATAGGGTGATGGTCACTAATATCCAATAATAATCATAGTCCTGGGCAGTCCTTAAAGTTGAGCGAGTTAGTGAAGATGTTATCAATCAATAAGGAGGAGGCTTTCGTAATCCTGGTAGGCACTCGAATCAGAGGACGGAAAAGTCACGGAAGAGGAAGGTGGACATGGTATTCAAGAATTCGTTTGTGTGGTGGTGGGTATCTATGTTAAGCCAGTTAATATTAAAATCGCCACATAGGTAACATACTTTATTAGTAATTGTTAAGAGCTACTAGAGTCTTCTTCTATAGGTTGAGGTTAAAATGGATGAGGTCAGTGTTAGGAGGTCTCTAAATGGATGCAATGATGAAGGGGGAATAACTAGAATATTAATCTGAACAAAGATCGACTCTGGAGTGTTGTCCACACTGGATAGGAAGTCAACTGATTTAGCCTGGAGGGAGTCATCGACAAGCAATGCCACCCCACCTCTATGCCCTCAGTCTTAGATTTAATGCCACTCCACCCCCTATGACCTCAGTCCTAGATTTACTGAAAGTGGTGTAATAATATTCGTTTTTTCAAATTCAATCTGATACACCGCAGAACGATTACAGGTACAAGTTATGCAAAATACGGCCAGCTTCGCACGACACGCAGGTCGGCTACAACGGGTTCGGTAACTTAACATTAATGGCCTACGTGTTGGAACGCCCCTGATCGGCCAAGTCAGAAGTGGGAGGGGCTAACTTATTTTTCAACAGACCCGAGTCAAACATCACAACAGAACATGTACCATGTACCCGGGATAGACTAGTATGTCTTCACTATCCCCCTTGGTCCAAGTTTCAGTGAGGGGATAACATGGAATTTATTATTAATATTACTTAGGCATTCCCAACGAGTTGATTGGTTTTTAAAGTAGCTCCTAATATTAAGGTGAATAATTTTAATGTCATGTTGAAGTAAAGATCGAGAAATCATACTGTTAGACTCGTCCGCAGTGAATTAATTGGACGCAATACCAGGTGTAGACTTGAGTAAGTTAATATCTGGGTCTATATATCCCTCTCCGAACCATTAAATGTATCAGCAATGGTAGATAAGGGGTTAAAGTCTGAATAGTAGGAGCAGGATTGGATAGATTAATATTAGGGCGTATATATGTTCCTGTCCGATCCATTATATAGAAGTATCGGTAACGGTAGATAAAGGAATGCCTTAAAACTTCTCTCTCAGACTGACCATCTGTCATTATTTTCTCTGCGTTATAACGGGTTGCTGCTTCTCATCCTCATTTACAATATGATATACGAAGATACAATTATATATATATATATATAATATATATATTCATCAGTTTGTATACTTCTTTTAAATAACAAATCCTATATTTCGATTTTGAATGTTTCAGATGGGTCGTCTATCCGGTTGGCCACTGGTTTTTCATAGCCTCGTTACAATGCTTGGCTTTATGCTGATGCGCTTCATCTTTATGACGATACAGAAAGTCTACTGGAAAATCAACGGAACCACAAACAAGATCAGACAATCGAGAAGACCAGAAAACTACGACAGGTGTGCACACGTTCTTGATATCGTTCTGTTCAAACAACTTGATATTGCGTACACCTGTTCCATCAGAAACTACATTCTAACGCACAACAGATTTGAAAGTCCTGAATATATCTTCGACAACGATCACATATCGCTGATTACAATAGACGAAGAGAATGCCATTTTCGGTGTAGCCAAAGAGAAAGGCATGCATTTGTGGAGACTTGAGTACTGTTCTTTCATGCGGATAGCTCAGGTATTCCTTTGCAATCAACTGATACTCGTTCCTTTGAATCATTTTCATCGTATGGCGGAAGAACTTGGAGATCCCAAAGGTCAGTTGATTTTCCTGTTTAGTACTGGCAGATGTGGTTCGACGCTATTGACACAGATGATGCAAACAACGGGACAGTGCATCTCCATCTCGGAACCAGACTCTATTGCTGCTCCTGCCATTTTGTACAAGAACAAAGGCGACTCACCTCACCTGCGTCAGCTCAGTAAAGATGTGATTCGATGGACTTGTAGGCCATACAGGAACATCTCTCCATTGGCCTACATGCTAAAAGTCAGGTCAATGTTCACTTACGTTCTTCCAATCTTTAGAGAAATCTATCCATCCAGTAAATGTCTCTTCATGTATCGAGACGTAATCAGAACCGCGCAATCATTTCATCGCGTTTCAAAAGAAGTTCCAACAGTATTGATGATAAAGACGCTTGGAAAATTGTCACCAGTGATTCCTGAGATGTGGTTTGATTACGCGGGCTACATAGGAAAAGAGTTCAGATATAAGTTTTGGGATGATCTCTCTTTTGGTGTCCTCATGGTGATGGTTAGCTGCAAGTTTTACTTGGAGTTTCGACGCAAAGAGCTTGAAGTAAGCGCAGTACGTTACGAAGACATTATGAAAGACAAACAATTTTTCGCAAGGGCCATCTTGAAATTCTGTGACTTTCCAATGTCACTTGAAGAAGATTTCCTCCACGGCCAAGAATTCGATTCACAACGCAATTCGGTTATTGCGCGGAAGGTGCTCGCGAAGCATAAGGATCCTGTTCTGACGCCGGAGTCAGAATGTGTGGTCAATGAAGTTCTACAGAAAAATGGTCTTCCCATCCTCGGAAACGATTGGCTACTTGAAGGAACGATTACCTGCAAAGGATGATAGATGGCTGAACCCATACACCAATGGAAACAAGGCCTTATCCCTATAGATGGGAGGCCTTATTTCATATTCTATTATATATCAACCGGACAATTCAGCTTAGGGCCTTAGGCGTTGCGCTGTTCTACAGTCATGGGCCAAAAAATAAAAGATTTAAATTTCAAACTCAAATGTCAAGAGAACACAAAATATTAAACCATTGCCAACCGATTTTTTCTTTTTTTCACATGTAGGCTCCACAGTAAAACATCTCCGACTGCAGCTGGTTGAAACCGCCAGTTGCTTATCGTATACTGAAGAAAGACTTAGACTATCAACTACCCCGTAAAATGGGAGAACATTGGCACTGCGGGGTAACTTTGGCACAGGGTACTAGACCACGTATTATACATAGAGAAGCATGTTAATACCCGTATATGATCAAAATCTTGGAGTCATCGCTTCGTACCACCCATGCAACCCAGATTTTGTCCTTGGGGGCTGTCCATAACTGACGTCACGCAATTTTGGACGAATTTTGACCCCCATCGTCACGTGCCAACACAAAATTCATAATTATGATATTTAGTATGGGACCCGCACATCGTCACAAATGTCTGACCTCCCCTAAGTGAGTGAGGACGGTCCATTGAACGTCTACCGGATGGTGCAGAACCAGTATGAGTCTCAAGAACCTTGGATGCCAGCTTGATTGAGATGCTCCGAGAAAATCGAGTTATAAAATCGGTCTCCATGGAATGATTTTTAATTTGTAAACAGATTTGGGCTTGACACACATGCGCAATACGTTTTAAAAACATGTTAGGATGACAAAGTTACTCAGGATGGGTCTAAAATTGGTCTCAAGTTGAAACAATACGGATCTTTACAGCGGGTGACTCGGTCGCAATAAAAACGTGGAGTGTGAGGTTGTTTTCTGCCTCCGACACTGATCATCTTCGATATGAAACAGTGTCGTTAAGCCCTGAACATTTCGTGCTTCGATGCAGACGGATGGTCTAGCTCGAACACGGTAAGACGTGTAGTAGCAGACAGATGATCTGGCTTGATAAGCGGTAGAACGCTTGTTGAATGATACTAATTGTAGAGGGAGTAAGTCCTTGAACCTCGGTCGAGCGTCGGCGGACAATCGGCCTGGAGTAGTTCGGTATCTCTCTACGTGACTGGGGTTCGGTTTCCGACTACCGCAACCTAGCTGACGGACGAAGCTGATACGACGTTCCGTCCTGCTCTACGACGACGGTTCGATTCCTGGCGCTGCAGAAGCTGATACGACGTACCGTCTTGCTCTACGACGACGGTTCGATTCCTGGCGCTGCAGAAGCTGATACGACGTTCCGTCCTGCTCTACGACGACGGTTCGATTCCTGGCGCTGCAGAAGCTGATACGACGTACCGTCTTGCTCTACGACGACGGTTCGATTCCTGGCGCTGCAGAAGCTGATACGACGTACCGTTTTGCTCTACAATGACGGTTCGATTCCTGGCGCTGCAGAAGCTGATACGACGTTCCGTCCTGCTCTACGACGACGGTTCGATTCCTGGCGCTGCAGAAGCTGATACGACGTACCGTTTTGCTCTACGACGACGGTTCGATTCCTCGCGCTGCAGAAGCTGATACGACGTACCGTTTTGCTCTACGACGACGGTTCGATTCCTGGCGCTGCAGAAGCTGATACGACGTTCCGTCTTGCTCTACGACGACGGTTCGATTCCTGGCGCTGCAGAAGCTGATACGACGTACCGTCTTGCTCTACGACGACGGTTCGATTCCTGGCGCTGCAGAAGCTGATACGACGTACCGTTTTGCTCTACAACGACGGTTCGATTCCTGGCGCTGCAGAAGCTGATACGACGTTCCGTCCTGCTCTACGACGACGGTTCGATTCCTGGCGCTGCAGAAGCTGATACGACGTACCGTTTTGCTCTACGACGACGGTTCGATTCCTGGCGCTGCAGAAGCTGATACGACGTACCGTTTTGCTCTACGACGACGGTTCGATTCCTGGCGCTGCAGAAGCTGATACGACGTTCCGTCTTGCTCTACGACGACGGTTCGATTCCTGGCGCTGCAGAAGCTGATACGACGTACCGTCTTGCTCTACGACGACGGTTCGACTCCTCGCGCTGCAGAAGCTGATACGACGTTACGTCTTGCTCTACGACGACGGTTCGATTCCTGGCGCTGCAGAAGCTGATACGACGTACCGTTTTGCTCTACGACGACGGTTCGATTCCTGGCGCTGCAGAAGCTGATACGACGTACCGTTTTGCTCTACAACGACGGTTCGATTCCTGGCGCTGCAGAAGCTGATACGACGTACCGTTTTGCTCTACGACGACGGTTCGATTCCTCGCGCTGCAGAAGCTGATACGACGTTCCGTCTTGCTCTACGACGGTGGTTCGATTCCTGGCGCTGCAGAAGCTGATACGACGTTCCGTCCTGCTCTACGACGACGGTTCGATTCCTGGCGCTGCAGAAGCTGATACGACGTACCGTTTTGCTCTACGACGACGGTTCGATTCCTGGCGCTGCAGAAGCTGATACGACGTACCGTTTTGCTCTACGACGACGGTTCGATTCCTGGCGCTGCAGAAGCTGATACGACGTACCGTCTTGCTCTACGACGACGGTTCGATTCCTGGCGCTGCAGAAGCTGATACGACGTACCGTTTTGCTCTACAACGACGGTTCGATTCCTGGCGCTGCAGACGCTGATACGACGTTCCGTCCTGCTCTACGACGACGGTTCGATTCCTGGCGCTGCAGAAGCTGATACGACGTACCGTTTTGCTCTACGACGACGGTTCGATTCCTGGCGCTGCAGAAGCTGATACGACGTACCGTTTTGCTCTACGACGACGGTTCGATTCCTGGCGCTGCAGAAGCTGATACGACGTTCCGTCTTGCTCTACGACGACGGTTCGATTCCTGGCGCTGCAGAAGCTGATACGACGTACCGTCTTGCTCTACGACGACGGTTCGACTCCTCGCGCTGCAGAAGCTGATACGACGTTCCGTCTTGCTCTACGACGACGGTTCGATTCCTGGCGCTGCAGAAGCTGATACGACGTACCGTTTTGCTCTACGACGACGGTTCGATTCCTGGCGCTGCAGAAGCTGATACGACGTACCGTTTTGCTCTACAACGACGGTTCGATTCCTGGCGCTGCAGAAGCTGATACGACGTACCGTTTTGCTCTACGACGACGGTTCGATTCCTCGCGCTGCAGAAGCTGATACGACGTTCCGTCTTGCTCTACGACGGTGGTTCGATTCCTGGCGCTGCAGAAGCTGATACGACGTACCGTCTTGCTCTACGACGACGGTTCGACTCCTCGCGCTGCAGAAGCAGCCTACGACGCCGGTTCGACTCCTGACCGCCGCGAAACTACTCCGACCATTCACGCAGGCTCTATTGCCTGCTGTGATCCCTTTCAACGACGTAGCTCTTCTTGCTGCATCGACGCACGAACTCTGGCGCTACATCAACTGCTGCATCGACGCACGAACTCTGATTCCAGCGCTGTAGAAATTGACACAAACAGTTCGTTCTTGAAGTGCTATAGCGATTGCTGTGAACTGACCTTCGGAACTGTGGCGCTACATAAATCGCCTATTGACTGTGTTGTGAGCTCTACATGATCATCGTGATTTCTCCAATAGATGTGTTTAAGCCTAGTCGGCTAGTCTTTGGTCTACAGCCAAAGCCTTACTGCGCAGACTGACTGACGGTACCTTGACGACTGGGGTTGGTACTCGGCTCCTGGTGTTTTCGCCCAACCCCGGTCCGCTACAGTATTGTTGATCACAACGACCGGTTGATCAGATGTGACGTACTTTGGGGGGGGTCAGGCCATGTGTGACACTTTGTGACAGGGGGGGGTCAAAAATGGTCAAAAATAGCGTGACATACTTTATGGACGGCCCCTAAGTTGGTTGATTTTGAGTTCATTTATTATCACTAAGCCCATACGTGGTAAAAATGTGTAGGCCTAGGCTGTGGCCACCGAATTTTTAGGCATAGGCGCCCACAGATAATTTTACAGGTGGGGCAAACCACAATGACCGAGGTTAAATATTTTACGTGTAGGCCTATCTTCCAAAGTCAAAGCAGGATACTAAGAACATGGGTATTTTAATAGAGGTTTTTAATTAAAAAGTTTAAAGTTTTTAGTGAGTTTATTGTTATAAGCGCTTTAGTGCGAATAATATGTTACAAAAGCAGGAGTTTAAAAATATGCTAATTTTATAGTGGGTCAAGTGTCGCCTCATGCCGTATGATGTGTGGGTGAGTATGGATATAGGTGCTTTTTTATTGGTAGGTCTAATTAGGTGTCACGACAACAGTACTCGTCTACAAAGAGAATGCTTATCAAACGCTTGTGGACAGAGGCAAAGAAAGACCAAGAAGTTCATTGCGGAAGAATAATATCATATTTAACATCAAAAGAGTTTTAGTTGTATATAAAGGACAGTAATCCTTTAGAACCGCACACTCTACCTGTGTGGCCGTAATGGAAATGCATGACAAGATCTCGGAAGCTAGGGATAGCCCTAACAATTACTTTTCGATGGGTGTCTTTTCTGATTTATCTTAGGCTGCGTTTCCTAAAATGAGTTCCGCTGAACCCAAGAGTTCCGAGGGCTGAGCACAGAGGTTCCGCGAAAAGATATACATAAACGAAATGTTATTTTAAAATTCTGCTGGAATAGGCCTACAACATAGCAAACAGCTGTTGAAAAATGAAAATGCACAAAATGTTTAAAACTGCCATTAGCCGTCTTCTGTGCTTTGCCCTCACCCATTTGAGCAATCGATAATCCAAAAATTCGGTGGCCACAGCCTAGGCCTACACATTTTTACCACGTATGGGCTTAGTGATAATAAATGAACTCAAAATCAACCAACTTAGGGGCCGTCCATAAAGTATGTCACGCTATTTTTGACCATTTTTGACCCCCCCCCTGTCACAAAGTGTCACACATGGCCTGACCCCCCCCCCCCAAAGTACGTCACACTTTCGAACAAATGTTTTTACTTAACACCTCATTCAAACTTAATCTAAAACACACTTAGTATCACATTATTAAAATGACTTTAACAGTAGTATAGTATTATTGTCAACAGTAATCTGTTGTCACAGTTATTCACTGCAGCAGTAACTCAATGTAGATTGAATTTGAATAAAAAAATTGCAAAATTTTGGAAATTACTTAGTAAAAATATAAATTAAAAAAAATTAAAATAAATAAAAATATAAATAAATGTGTGACGTCACACATGACCTGACCCCCCCTGTCACAAACTGTCACACATGGCCTGACCCCCTCCCTCCTCCAGCGTGACATACTTTATGGACGGCCCCTTAGGCGAGAAATCCGCTGGGCCTAACTTTTCTAACAAAGACTAAAAACCTTTTATTGACATAACACAAATGAGGCAGAATTTCAATTAACTTTCATTGATCGATGTCTTGAATCATGGGCTAATTAAAGAAGACCCACATCTGGCGCAGAATTGCAACAGTGCAGGTAGGCCTAGCATGTTTCACATTGCCACGTATTGCATGCAACTTCATTATCATATTGTCGACCTACTTGAACAATTTTAAGCAAAAGTAGAAATCGAGTAGGCTTGGCCTAAATGACGCAGGCCTCTATAATAGTCTACGTACGTAGCTTCGCAGCTGACTTAAAAATTCAGCTTTCTAGCATCCAAATCAAATAATTTAAAATTGCATGAGAAGAAACAAGTTAAGCGCTGCTCGTATTCTAACTTCGGTGAGTCGTGGTTTTCAAAATAGTGCATTTTAATCTTCTTTTTTATATAAAATCACTTCCATCAATTGTGTGTGTTTAGGTACCGGTAGGCCTATATAGACTAGGCCTATATCAGTATGCAAGCCCGCCGACAGAAATTCAGGGCCCCTGGACAGGAAAGTTTTGGGCCTTAAACTCCCTTTAGGATTTTTGACCAATAATTTAAATAAAACAAATAGAAACAACAAAAGTGTGGATACGAATGTACGATACTGCATACTCTTACGATTTTAATCAGTTCCTAATGCTAACTATTTAATTTTCAAATATATGATAATCAACAAGTAGGCCTATAATAGGCTACCATTTCTGAATTTGGGCCCTATCTACGGCAAAATCGTTTATGATATTCTTATAGCTATCCATTTTGTCTGCGAACCTTAAAAGATGCACTTTGGAAATGCTCTTTCTTCATCGCCTGGAAAATTATCCGTATGTCTTGTTGGACCGCTTCTTATAATATATTATGCAGACTTTAGTAGCATATTATAATTATAGGCTACACGCTCTTAATCAAGCCTTTTTACAGTTGAACAGTTCCATATAATTTCAGCATTTTCTTAGGCTACGTCTTGTTAATTATGTCATCTTTTGGAATTACAATGCTAACACCACAAACTTAATTTTAATCCATTCAGTTATGATAATCATGTGCGTTTACAGTTTACTTCAACAGAATCAACCGATGTAGGATTGAATACAGGTTCTAATTTTGTCTTCTTCTGAGATTTCCATTTGAAATACGGGTAGTGTGCGTCTACCAACCTTTGCATTACAAACTTATTTGCTTTTTCTTTTCATTTTGTAGACCTACTCCAGATTTGTGTCTATATTCCATCATTAGACTACTACAGAGAACAGACATGTCTGTAGTAGGCCTACCGTTAATGATGGAATATAGACACAATCGTGATTGCTAGAATAAAAATATATATAGTGGAAGATATAATTATAGATATAAATAATCATTATATAATTCCTTTAAATAAAATTCCATTTGTTCCATATTAAAATGTTTCAGATGGGTCGAATGTCTGGTTGGCCGCTGCTTTTTCAGCGCGTCTCTACAATGCTTGGGTTTATGTTGATGCGCTTCATCTTCACAGCCATACAGAAAGCTTACTGGAAAATCATCGGAACTACACACAGAATAAGACAATCGAGAAGACCAGAAAACTACAACAGATGTGCACACGTTCTTGATATTGTTCTGTTCAAACAATTTGATCTTGCGAACACCTACTCCATCAGAAACTACATTCTAACGCACAACAGATTCGAAAGTCCTCAATACATCTTCGACAACGACCACATATCGCTGATTACAATAGACGAAGAGAATGCCATATTCGGTGTAGCCAAAGAGAAAGGCATGCACTTGTGGAGACTTGAGTACTGTGCTTTCATGCGGGTAGCTCAGGTGTTGCTTTGCAATCAACTGATACTCGTTCCTTTGAATCATTTCCATCGTATGGCGGAAGAACTTGGAGATCCCAAAGGTCAGATGATTTTCCTCTATAGCACTGGCAGATGTGGTTCGACGCTGTTGATACAGATGATGCAAACAACGGGAAAGTGCATCTCCATCTCTGAACCAGAGTCTGTTAATGCTCTTGCCATTATGTACAAGAACAAAGGTGACTCACCTCACCTGCGGCAGCTCAGTCAAGATGTGGTTCGCTGGACATGTAGGTCATACACGAATATCACTCCATTGGCTTACATGCTAAAAGTCATGCCAATGTTCACCTACGTTCTTCCAGTTTTTAAGAAAATCTATCCATCCAGTAAATGCCTCTTCATGTATCGTGACGTAATCAGAACCGCGCAATCATTTCATCGCGTTTCAAAAGAAATGCCAACAGGAATGATGATAATGACGCTCGGAAAATTGTTCCCTGTGCTTTTTGAGAAATGCTTTGATTTCCTCGGCTACATAGGAAAAGATTTCAGATATAAGTTGTGGGATGGACTCTCTTTAGGCGTCTTGATGGTGACGGTTAACTGCAAGTTGTACTTGGAGTTTCGACGCAAAGGGCTTGAAGTCAGCGCAGTACGCTACGAAGACATCATGAAGGACAAACACTTTTTCGCCAGAGCAATATTGAAATTCTGTGATCTTCCAATGTCACTTGAAGTAGACTTCATTCAGGGTCTAGAATTCGATTCACAACGCAATTCGATTCTGGCGCGTAATCTGCTCGCCAAGTATGAGGTTCCTCCTGTGACGCCGGAATCAGAATGTTTGGTAAATGAAGTTCTGCAGAAAAATGGTCTTCCCATTCTCGGAGATGATTGGCTACTAGATGGAACGATTACTTGCAAAGGATGACCTATAGTTGAAGACACTGACCTACCCAATGGATAGAAGACCTAAATGATATTTTGATTAGGGCTGTTGTTCGATTAAAAATTTTAATCGAAATTAATCGCGCGATTAATTTTTTTAATCGCAATTAACTGCAAAATAATCGCAATACATTTTCTTCAAATATATTAATCTTACTATTTTCTAAGGACCCCTGAAGCATACAATTTTAATGTCTGAATGCATTATTTCTATTGCAAACGTATTTAATAACCTTCGACTTAGGTCTATTGAATTTCTGCATTTAGTTTATAGAACAGATTTGCATGACAGACAGAATTGAAAAACACTGTTCAAATCAGTCATCCGTTAATTTTTTCATTTGAGGCTCCTTTAATTAAAATGATATACCCTAAATGTGAAAATTAGACAACTTTTTTCTGACTAACAAAATTAATTATTTATTCAGCCAATTGTATAGGCAGACCAGTTTATTTACATTTGTCGGTTCAAAGGAAAATTATGCTTTCATGTAATTAACAATAGTAGGTCTACAGTAACCACTGTAGGCCTATAACCTCATTGTTTAGTCACAATTTTCACAATCTTGAGCAGTTCTTGCCAAACCTCGTCTCAGTTGTCCTTCTGTAGACATTTATCATTTGAAACCTGGATCCATTGGTCTTGCCATCTCCTGGAGTTCAACCAACGTAGTCTGACAGAGTGAGGAAACGACCTTAGTGGACGATGCGAATCATGCGATGCGGCCGATGTCGACGGCTCATCGTTAGCGCTTAACGCATGCATGTTTTGGTTCACATGCAGGCGATAATTGAGCAAAGAATTGCTTCGATAATACTCAGCTTTTTTGGAATATTTGCCAAAGATATAATTATCACTAATTTTAAGTATGAGCCTTTCGTTTAAAACGAGTTTTTCTGCATCGGATTCCATTTTAATCAGATTTAATTAACGCGTACGATTAATGCGTTAAAATTTTTAATCGCAAATTTTTTAACGCGTTAATCGCATGCGTTAACGCGATTAAATCAACAGCCCTAATTTTGATGTAGGCCTATATCAACCGGACGTTTCAACATCATCAACAGCTGAGCGTATTGCTGTTTTATACTCATAGACCCAAGATCTAAAATAATATTTCCAACTCAAATGTCAAGAGAACACAAGATTTTAAACCATTGAGAACCGATTTCTTTCTTACTTCTATACATTGTGTTCTGTAGCAGTATGCTAGGCTATGCAGTAGCGGCTCTAGGGGGAACAAGAGGGCTAAGCACCCACCCACCTAAAAGGTCATCCTTTTTTTCCCATGTAAAAATCCAAGATTTCCATGCTTAGCCCCCAAATGAGCCAAATGACTTTTAAAAAGTGCTCAGAAATTTTGGCGAAGAAAATTATAAATTTCTACGAGATTTCGACCGGATGACTAAAGAAAAAGGTTGTCAGAAATTTTGGCGATTGCGAATGAAAATGGAAAAATTTCTCCGCGAATTCAGCCCCCAAAACTGAAATCCTGGCGCAGCCACTGAGGCTATACCAGCTCCGAGTGGTTTAATCTGTTCGGCATTTGAGTTTCATAATTTATACTGACGGTAGACTTAGGCGTGACGCGACCAAGAGGAACTGCGACGCCATTTCCAGATTCTTCTGAAACATGATGCTACTATAATGTCGTTGAATCAAGAAAGTTAGTTATGGCAATTGTTGACTCATAATGCTCTGGTTTCTTTAGGATTACAGTCATAAGAGTTGAATACCGTTATGACCTGTATTATTGTAGCTGGTTGTTTTATGTCGTTGTCGGTTTGATGAGCCTGTTTTACTGTATAAGCCGTTTCACCATTTCAGCGCGCATGCGCAGTGGGTCACTACAAAAGAGACCCTAAAACCCAGAGGTGTGGATTATATAAAAAAAACATTGTAAACCCGTAGCTCGCGAGTCTGAGTTTGCGAACCATTGACGGCCAAAATCAATCTGAACTTTATGTGCTGATGTTATCTGAATTTTAATTTTTTTTGGAATTCCTGCTCGTGCAGTTTTAATGTAATGTGGAAAATATTCATTTTGACTTTTGATTTGTATCAACGTTAAGACCGTGTCTCCAAAATATATCATCCATGTTTATTTTTAGTCAACCAATCGCAGCGTGACAGAGATCATCACTAAGGATGCCAAAATAACGCTAGTATATAGGCCTACTATATGTGCTAATATCGCTAAAAGCTAGCGGTCAAGTGTTCTGAAATTAAGCAACTAGCTCTTCCTTCTTTTTACGCTGCATAATTATTCTTAATTCGCGCTTTCGGCAAATTTTTTTGACTAAGTATCTGCATTCCAACGTTTTAAATCATCTAAACCCTTAACATCCTCCATTTTTGATACAACAGCAACGACACCACAGTATAAATAACAAACAGTAAGTCTACTCGCATTACTGCCTATTTCCACTTTCATTGGTCACGTGACTAACGTCCATTTTGAAAGAACGGATAACTTCCGGCCTAAGAATAGGTGCTTCCGGGTTTGTGCTGGCCTAAACCATAGAATAGGTCAAGTAAATGTAAAATGTCTATGTCATGTTCAGAGAAAATGGCGCCCGGGCTAACCGCAAATCAGTTAACCATTCTGACTTAACCAGAGGCCGGAAGTCGACGTACTGTTTGTTATTTATACTGTGACGACACTTCCGTTTCTTGTAGTGGTGTAGAATTAGGTCACTGAGATGGTGAACCCGCTTATTAATCAGACGTGGGCATACCGTTAGACTCACTAAAAGCGACATAACTTTGCTGTGTTTGAAATATTTTGGTGAAATTTGGCTATTGTATCGTACATGAATATTGTATTTGAAAATTGTATATAAATTGCCTTTGAACCTATGAAATGTTATTTAGAAATTAATTCACACTTTTAGCTTAGATATTGTCAAAAACCTTAGGTGCTCTTTTTGGCCCACCTTGTATGTGCATTCGTTTAATGAGAAAGCAGGTTGGCAAGACCGCAACTCAGTTACAAGAAAGGGGTAATCTTCGGAAAAAGTCAATAGCCAATTATAATTATCATATGATCGATCACATTATGACCAATCAGCCTATGACCAATCAGCGTATGACCAATCGTTGATGGCAAAGCCTACAAGTTGGATTCACGAAAAGAATTCCTGCCAAAATAATAGAAATCCGATTGATGAAAATATTTTTTTCTTCAATAGAAGTGGTGTTTAGGAAATTAGTAATGCTGAAATTGGAGCTGGATTGATTAAAAATAATTGTCATTTAAATAGAAGTTGGATTGATTAAAAAAACAATTATTGTTAAAATAGAAGCTGGATTTATTAATTACGCGAATTCTTCCCTAAATGGAGGCCTGATTAGTGTGTAATGTTGTGTATGCATTCGAGTTACAGACAATAGGTTAAAATCCTCGTCGAGGGGCCTGCTACAAGTCCCACGATCAACCACGAGGCTTGGCGAAAGCTCGAGCTTTCTCTGTGTCGGGACCCACTGCGTGGAACGGTCTTCCTGACTATGTGCGAAATGCATCATTTCTGGTGGGATTTAAATCCGGACTCAAGACTTACCTATTTAAACAATCGTATAATTGCCAGTAACTTTTGAACACGTGTACAGCGCCCTTTCCTTCGGCCTCGGCTGAGCTACGGCGCAATATAAATCGTTTTCTTCTTTTTCTTATCATTATTATAATAATAATAATAATTTTTTTTTTTAAATTTTTTTATTGCCCCGAGGTAAACATGATCCCTCGGGGACTTCAACACTCTCGATAAAAACAAATCGTCTGGAATGGACCCTAATCGTCAAGGTCCCAGTTAGAGAAAGTACCCCTAAAAGCGCCATAGTTGAAGCGCTGAATCGTTAGCGAAAGGCGTTGGAACAAATACGACGTTTCGCGGACGTCCCCCGTTGTGGTGCTTATGCTTTGTCCCAAAGCAGAGAGGAAAGTCAAGCCCTCGTTGTTGATTGGGCCTAGGGTTTCAAATGCCAGGGGAATAAAAAGGTGAGTTTCAGACAATTGGCTGTACTTTGTGTGTTTGAGGGCCGCTGCTCTCTCGGCCGCCGCACCCGCCACCCGAGAAGTGTCGGGTAGATAAGAAACGGCTGAGGTGTCGGTCACGGTCGCATCCCAAATGAGACAGCGACCAGCACGCCACGGAATCAGAGTGAGACCATCAGGTCTCTTGCCGTCAGCCCTTGACAGGCCAACGGGTTCCTTAGTGGAAGGGAAGCCAGCCCGGGTCAAACCTCGGAAGACAATATCAAGGTCGCATGTCTGGATGAACGACCTGGACCTAAAGAGCAGGAGAGCCCGTGCAGGCCGTCAGCGGCCACGGTGAAAAGAGCCGCAAGGGCATCTGTGATGTTCACAGAGGGGAACCCCCAACCGGAGACCAACTGCTACTCTGACTGACTCGTCGTCAAGTCTGAGCCCGCACGAGGTTATAGGAAGAGCCAGCAACCAATCGCCCGCGTGCGGGGCAGAGACAGCCCTGAGACGCGCTTGATGGAGTGGGTCCTGAAGCCCGGTGAATAAGTCAGAAATGATCTTATCGGTCAGTGGCTTTTCCCAGGATGATTGCCTGTGGACAACACTGCTGTCTGGAAGCTGCACTGAACTGGCCGTTAGCCAGCGGGACAACATTTCCCCATGTTGTGGATCAGCAGGGAATGAGTCACCTAGCAAGGCTAGCATGATTGACTGGAGCGGAAGCGTACCTGCGGCGGAAGCCAGAAAGGCGGGTAATGCCAGCAAGGTTACAGATCGAGTGCCCAGTCCACCATCTTTGATCGGCAGTGAGGCTTGAAGCCACTGATCCTCTGACAGAGGCAGATTTAAGACCTCGACTAGTCCCGAATGTAGGGTCGCGTCGAAGAGCGCCAGGCCCGGGTGATCCGCACAGGGACAGCAACGTAATGTGTAGAGAAGTCGTGATGAATTGAACGAGTATATCTCAACAGCGTTAGGGCATCGTGCCTTCCAATGTCCTGCAGTCTTTCGAGCGCTCGCCTGAGCTCTGTCGTTCGCTCCTCCAAAGCCTTGTCCAGGGCGCCAAGTGTGGAAAGCGGTGCACCCAAGAGCGATGCTATTTGGGGATTGGTGTATGTGAAGAAGTCCAAAGCGTGGTGATCCGCTGCCAGACCAGGATCATGCGAAATCACCTCACATTTTGAACGGTTAAATTCAAGGCCTAAACCCCGGCATTTGAGCTCCAGTAGTTTAACATCATCAGCAATTACTAGCGCCTTCCCACCCAGAGTGAGGTCATCAAGGTAACCTAGAGTAAGTGGGGATGCCAATTCCGCCAAGATGGGTTGCAGAGGTAAACAGAAGAGCAAAGGTCCCAATGGGTCGCCTTGTTGAGAACCAACTTGGGAGAGAAGACTGAATGTGCCGTATTTCAGGCTCGAAGGCTCGGCATAGGCCAAGTGGCAAAAAGATGCGAGCTCGGGGAGAATTTCAAAAGCAGAGTTCAGCATCTGATCTCTGTAAAGGCTGTTAAAAGCATTTGAAAAGTCTAGTTTCACCAGCATAGAGTCATTGTCCATGTTGTCCAGAAAACGCCTTGCGGCGTGCGCTGCTGCTTCACAGCCTCCGGCCACGCCCACTCCCACCTGCCTTGGTGACAAATATGTCGCAACCTTCGGTGCAGCATAAGCGTTTGCGCATTTGGCGGTCAGCCTACGCCAAAGATAGCCAATGACTATTGGGCGCAGACCTCCTGAGCTTTTGCGCAAAGCAAAGAGGGTGCCTCCAAAAAGGGTAGCACGAATCTGACAGGGACACTTGCCCCCAAGCAAAAGATTAACCAAAGCTGTGACTGCAGAGAGCAGCTCGGGACCAGAGTCGGCCTGGTTTACCATTTCCAAAAGATGTTGGGGGCGAAGGCCATCGGGACCCCCTGAGGAACCCGCCGGAAAGGTTCGGATGCTGGACAGCACCTCTGCCTCCGTAACTTGAAGTGGGCTGCTAGTTGGGAGCGGAGGGATGGGCGGGCGGTCAGAAGGTGGCGTGGGATGCTTCAAACGGAGTTCTTCCAGAGTGGTCTCATTGATCTGGACTGGCTCGTCATCCGAGCAGAGAATCCGCGCTGCCGCCCTTATGTTGCCATCCTCAAGTTTTGCTGCGACCGCTGCAGCAATCGTTTGCCCCCTGCTTGGTCCCGACCTCCCTCCCATGCACGGGCTCTCCTGCGGGTTGAAAAGAGCAGGAATCTGAAGGGATGCAGCTGAGAAGAATTCATCCACCCTTGTTTTAATCTTAGAAGTGAGGTTGTGGCGTTTGCCTCCTCTAACAGGTTGTGAGAGCGTAAGGGCCCCAAACGCGAGCAAGTGCTGCCAGGGGATCGGAGAAAGTGGGTCCGACAGGATCCGACTGATAATAGTCGTTAGCAATCTGCTAAGACTGTGTCTAGCTGCTTTAGGTATGTGTTTAACAAGTCTGACCTGAAGCATAGGGTGGGAGACCAGGTCTGGGGCCAGGGCTAATCCTGCGTTATCCCCCATTGGCCCCGGTGCCCTCTGAAAGGCCTGCTGTGGCGCCTCATTAGATGACGACGAAGGAGGCGGCCCCACCAACGGAAGTGTGTGGGAGCCAGGGCATGGATTATTCCTAGATCCATGACGGTGCACTAGGCCATTTTTATGATGCAATTTCCACTCGGAAAAACAAACCCCGCAAATTCCTTTTGCTTTCTGCTGGGACTGCGACGAAGAGGGAGTGTCGTTAGACGCCAGTTTCGTGTACGTAAAATGAACAACAAAGCGACATGGCTAAGTAGGCCAGAGAACAGGGGCGTTAGGGTGCTCCAGATTCTAATGCATTTTCAAAAAGTTTAAAAAATACTGCTCCCTGGCAATTTTCCCATTCCATTTATCATTTTGTTCAACTGTACCAAGTTTCAGACCAATTGAAAAAGGTTAAGTCTTGCCACCGGCATAAAAACTTTACAATAGAAAAATACATAGGATTTTTCTTAAAAATCGGCAATTTGGAAACTGTGATTGGAATTGGTGGGAAAACTTAATTATTTCATGATGATTAACTTATTTTACAAGTTCTTATATGTGCCTGACGTTATTTATTATGAAAAATGTTAGATGCCATGGGTGCAGTATGAGAATTATAAAAAAATTACTGCAAGGGAGTCAGACGTTGATTTATGTGGAGTTGCGTCATGCAATGAAAACTTTACTGTGGATCTTAAGAAATACTAGGGGTTGAATCCCAAACCAAGAAATTCCCACTCTGACTGGGTGTGTCTTATATTGTTTATTGAACATAGATAAACTATTTTTAAGAAGTGATGACGAGGCAATATGGCTTGTTGGGGGCCAATTATCCATTGTCAGACAACGGAATTTCTATAAATGGAGATGTTCTAAGTTTGTTCGTTTATCCGAGAAAGACCCAAAAGTTCGTGCTACTGGAACGATTCAAAAAGCAGTGAAAAGCAATTAAATAAGTTTGGGGTTGTCGAGCAACGAAAGAAGAACGTCAAGGCCAAGATTCTGGACCTTTACGATAATTATAATACAGTCGTGTTTGCACGTTCAATGCCTTATTTTTTGGTCAAGGCGTGGCTCTTAACAATGTCTGCTGCGGATGCACCTTTAGATGGTCTGCAGTTCTGGACTGATCTCAACACGACTGGTTCAGATGTTGCAGGAGCTGAAGTTACTGTCCTTAGACATTTATGATATCTTGCAGAAGAAATTGTGCCATTCGCATTGATCTTCAATCAATGGTTTCTGAATCGGAAAACCCACAAATCGCTCGCCAACTTCTGACAGTGAGACAAACAGAACCACTGGAAACCCCAATTTGAGTAGGCTCTTTCCGCAGTTGAATGCATCCTCAGAACTGATTCATTTGATTACCAAAAAGGCAGTGCTTGTTGTTCAACCTACTTAATATTGAAAGTGATTGGATCAACTTCTAAAGGCTACTACCAGCAGCACAGTGGAAAGCTGTTGACGATTTCCAGCAAGCAGCTCTATACTATAACCCATGAATATCTGTTCGTGAATGGAAGAAGCAATGAAGCTAATAACATACTTTGTAAATACAGTCATAAAGGATGAATGTCAACGATAGTCTACAGGTGGTTGAAGCTCATCCACACAGATTCTGAGATTTTAAGCACTGAGGAAACTCTTGAAACAGTACTGTAGCCTATACCGGTACATGTAGCACTGTAAGATCTCTAGATCTGTGGGAGTGGGAGTTGAATTGCAGTAACAGTTTGTGGAGAAGTGTTGCATTATTTTGAAGTTAGGGTCATGTTCTGACCAATAAATTATTAACACATACTAGTTTTTCCATGTATACATACATGCCGGCAATTTGTATTTTCAACCGAAAAATATCGGCTAATGTTAAACTTCATCGTGCTGGTGGCAAGGCTTAACCTTGATGTAGAATCCTAAAATTTGGTTTTTTAGACTCATCTCTATGAGACGCATGGGAAAATATCCGGGGAGCTAAGAATTTTCAACTTTTATTTTTTTGGAGCACCCTAGGGGGCGTGGAAGGCTACGAAAAGCCACAATGCCGTCGACTAAACTCTTCAAACTGAGTATGAATTCGATTTAAAAGAGATAGAGTAGAACAGAATGTAGCAAGCTCGGACATTTGACCAGTACAGCCTTGACCTTCGCCCATTTGACCAATATAGCCTTGACCTTCGCCCATTTGACCTATACAGCCTTAAAAATTGAGTGCCCGCACAGTTTGACCAATACTAGCCTTACTTTTTCAAATTCGATGTCTGGCGTAAAAAAGTGAAAAAAAGTAAAAAAAAATTTTCTCTGGCGTATATAAAATGACTGAAAAAATGGAATATACGGCTCGACCTAAAGACGATATATCCCAATATAAAATGGACTACTCATCGTATAATCTGAAAGAATTACGACAAATTCCTAAACAGAGAGGACAAAGAGGATACTCGAGTTTGCGAAAAGCGGAACTCATAGCGTTCATATCGCAGGGAGATCGACTAGGCGCTCGGGCTCAGGTCAACAAAACACCAGCGCATACTCCCGCCACTGTGCGAGAATTGCGAGAAATTGCAAAAAAGAGAGGTGTGCGAGGATACTCGAGATTAGCAAAAGCGGAACTTACGGCATTCTTGACTACTACTTGGAAATTTTTGCATCCGGGGAAAAATAAAATAGTTTTTTCGGATTGGCTGACTAGCGAGATTAGTCGGCTACCTCCGCAAATAAAACCGCCCATTCATAGGTACAAACTTCGAGAGACTGCGACGGCTATCAAAGGGTTTACAAAAAGATACACGATCGATGGCGACAGCAGGATCGATGTTGCAACTTTTCTCAAGGCTGTAAGACCGCAGGTAGTTAGGCTGCTAGCGAAAAATCGAGGGGTAAAAGTTCAACTCGATCTCATGTGCGTAATGGAGAAAGTAGATATGAAAACCGGCGAAGTAGTAACGGCTGAGCCTAATTTCAAATCAAAGAGTGATATTATTTTAGAAGCAACCGATGTGAGGGAAATATATACCAACGCAGCGGATAAAATTAAGGAGAGCATGGCAAGTTTTCAGATGCGGGGGAGTAATTGGAGATTCAAAACCGTTTTGAAGTTGGACATCGATACGGTGGTATATAAACCGCTGAAAGGTAGTTCTTACATTCCGCTTCCTGATTATTTAGCGAATAAAAAGGCTATTATTAATATGAAGAACAAAGATGAGGAATGCTTCAAGTGGTGTGTAGCGAGAGCTGTAAACCCCGTTGAAGAACACCCGGAGAGAATTACGAAGGAATTAATAAGACAGTCTGAGAAACTCAATTGGTCTGGTATTGAATTCCCAGTAGCAGCGGATGCTAATGTGATAGGTAAGTTTGAGAAAAATAATAATATTAGTATTAATGTTTTTGGTTACGAGAAAGATGTGAATGTATTCCCACTATATATATCAAAGCATGAGAATGATAGGTGTGTAGATCTATTACTCATTTCTGATGGAGAAAAGAAGCATTATTGTTGGATCAGGAATTTCAATAGACTGATGGCGGTGAAAACAGAAAATACTACTACATCAATGTACTATTGCAAAAGATGCTTGATAGGATTCAGTAGAAAAGAATCGCTGCACAAACATACTGAGTACTGTTCGCAGCAGGACGCCCAACGAATAGAACTTCCAGAACCTGGGACTATGCTAAGTTTTACACATTATTATAGAAAGATGCGTGTACCGTTTTTGTATTTTGCCGACTTTGAATCGTTCATCAAACCTATCGGTACATGTCAGCCCGTTCCTAGCACGTCTTACACCAACAAGTATCAAAAACATACGCCCAGCTCGTTTTGTTATCATTTGAAATGCTTCGACGATGAAGTTTATTCCCAAGAGCCGGTGCGTTTTACAGCTGAAAACGAAGACGATGATGTTGCTCAGTTATTCATAGACTCTATCGAAGAAAATGTAAAACGAATATACAACGAGTTCAAATTTCCCAAGAAGATGATATTCGGCAAGAAAGAGCAGGTGCTCTTCGACTCGGCTACTGTTTGCCATATATGCGAAGGAGAATTTATAGGCGATGAAAAACGAGTACGAGATCACTGTCATTTGACTGGAAAATTTAGGGGCGCCGCTCACAACCTTTGTAATCTGAAATACAAAGTCCCCAAGTTCTTCCCCGTCGTATTTCACAATTTGACCGGTTATGACAGCCATTTATTTATCAAGAAATTACGAGGTGAACACGGCGAGAAAATCAAATGCATTCCCTGCAACGAAGAAAAGTATATCTCATTCAGCAGAGAGGTCGTCGTCGATAAGTTTGTAGATGCAGATGGAAAAGAGAGAGAAGTCAAGCGCGAATTACGTTTCATCGATAGTTTTAGATTCATGCCCCAGAGTCTCGACGTGTTATCGAAAAATCTTCAGAAAGATCAGTGCAAGAATTTAGGGAAATTTTTTGAAGGTGAGAAGCTGGATCTTTTACTCAGAAAAGGCGTTTACCCATATGATTACGTCGACGGTGTTGAAAGATTAAACGAAACCGAATTACCATCGAAGCATGCCTTCTATTCAAAACTAACCGATTCGGGTATCAGCGAAAAAGATTACGCGCACGCGAAAACGGTATGGGACAAATTTGAATGCAAAACATTACGTCAATATCATGACTTGTACAATTTATCGGATGTTCTATTATTAGCGGATGTGTTCGAAAACTTCAGAGACGTCTGTATGAAGCACTACAACCTAGATCCTGCGTGGTACTACACTAGCCCAGGACTTGCATGGGATGCGGCGTTGAAGACGACTGGTGTAGAGTTGGAGTTGTTGAGTGACTACGATATGTTACTGATGATCAAGCAGGGAATACGGGGAGGTGTCAGCACGATTTCCCACCGATACGCGAAAGCGAACAACGAGTACATGGGAGAAGCTTTCAATCCCACCCAACATTCAGTATTCATTCCATACTTGGACGCGAACAACTTGTACGGATGGGCGATGAGCAAACCGTTGCCAACTCATGGGTTTGAATGGATGAACGATGACGAATTGAATGATTGGAGAAACATTACCGAACGAGATGGAGTGGGATGTGTGTTGGAAGTCGACTTAGAATATCCAAAAGAATTGCACGACCTGCATAATGATTATCCACTAGCTCCAGAGAGTGTAAAACCTGCGGGATCAGATGTAGCGAAACTCATTCCAAACTTGAATGACAAAGTAAAGTACGTCGTTCATTACGGAAATTTAAAATTGTATGAAAGACTCGGATTGAAAATCGTAAAAATACATCGGGGAATAAAATTCGTGGAAAGTGCCTGGCTGAAAAAGTATATCGATCTGAATACCAACCTGAGAACGAAAGCTACGAACGATTTTGAGAAAGACTTTTTCAAACTGATGAACAATAGCGTTTTCGGTAAAACAATGGAAGCTATCGAGAATCGAGTTGACATACGATTGGTGAGTGATGAGAAGGAAGCTATCAAGCTAGTCGCGAAAACTAATTACGACAGACGAACGATTTTCGATGAAAACCTCATCGCCGTTCACATGAAAAAGACCAAGTTGTTTTACAACAAGCCGATATATCTAGGAATGTGTATATTAGACGTTAGTAAGACGCTCATGTATGATTTTCATTATAATTACATCAAGGCCAAGTACGGAGATAGGGCCAAGCTATTATTCACCGATACCGATTCTTTGGCGTATGAAATTAAAACGGAAGACTTCTACAAAGATATTTCCCCCGACGTCCAAAGTATGTTCGATACTTCAGACTACCCGAGAGATCATCCGTCAGGTATAGAATCTGGCGTTAATAAAAAAGTGGTTGGTATGTTCAAAGACGAGGCCGCGGGAAAACAGATTGAAGAATTTGTCGGTCTGCGATCCAAGTTGTACTCTTACAAAATGGCGGGTGAAGACTACAAGAAATGTAAAGGTGTGAAAAAGAACGTCGTCAAGAAATCAATCACTCACGCAGATTACAAAGACTGCGTGTTTACGAAAAGACAACAGTCGAGAGCGATGAACGTCATTCGATCCTATCGTCATGAAATTTACACCGAAGAAGTAAATAAAATAGCTCTGTCTGCCGACGACGACAAAAGAGTAATAATGGACGACGGGATCCATACCCTAGCCTATGGGCACTACACGCTGAAAACTAAACAAAATAAAGAATAATTTACACTAATATAAAATGGATGCGGCAAAAAAAGTGTGTACCAAATGCAAAAAAGAAAAAAGCTTGGACGAATTTCACAAAGATCATACGCAAAAGAGCGGGTATTACCCCAGCTGTAAAATTTGTAAAAATGCCAAAGTGAAAGAGCTTGCACACAAATACGCGAGACAGGAAAATAGGGAGACAAAAGACACAAAAGTTTGCAGTCGGTGTAAGGTAAATCAGAACATATCGGAATACGTCAACAATCGATTTCAAAAAGATGGAAAGGCGAATGAATGCAAAAATTGTAGACGTAAATATTATCTCGCCTGCGTAGAAGCTCGAAAGCTCGTTAGTTTGTGAAACATCTAGATGAAATATTAAAATGAGCTATACAACTGTGAAAAACATAAATGTCGAAGGCGTAGTTCTCCCAAATCATCCATTGACGAATTTTGAACTACTAGATGCCGCGAAAAAGCTCAATATCCCTAATTTCCGGGGAGTATTTCTCAGAGACGAGCTGCCGAAGAAACCTAGACGGACTGAATGCGGGATATTGAATCTAGACGATTCTAATGGAACTGGCTCGCACTGGGTCGCGTTTTCAAAGAACGGCAAGGATAAAATATATTTCGACAGCTATGGCTTGTCCCCTCCTACAGAACTGCTAAAATATTTGCAGAGTCCTGTGTACTACAATAGCGAACGCGTGCAGCCCGACGACGAAGTGTTTTGCGGCCATTTATGCCTGCACGTCCTGAAAAAAACATGTAAAGATGGAGTGAATTTTCAAGAAGTTATAAACAGCCTGCATTGAAAATTATATTCAGATGTAAAAAATGCCTGTTGATAAATTTGGTCATACAGATTCAGGATCTACGCAAAGAGTAATTGCTGGAGGAGTTACTGAAAGTCAAGTAAATAGTACTTTTCTAAGGCTAGATGGGGCAAACCCAGCGACCGGCGATCTAAATATGAGTGGTCATACTATTAGAGGTCTGCCTACAACGAATACAACGAATACAGCGAATACTCCGGAGGCGGGAATAGATGAGGCTGTGAGTCGGGGACAAGTAATAGATTTACTGCGGAATCATGATGACGTCCCGACCGACAATAATCATTTGACGAATAAGAAATACGTCGATGAACAACTTACTTCGAAAGTGGCGACGGTGGTAGGGCCCGCGGTTAGCGCTTACAGTTCAACTCAACAGGCTATACTCGCTAGAACTCACACTGCAGTTAATTTTGACGTAATAAGATGCGATACCGCAAGACACGGTATTGAACAGGGTATCGGAGCGACTTCTTTCTTCCCCAGTAAAGCCGGGTACTATATAGTTTCGGCGTACATAGAATTTTGCAACAATAGTAATACCGCGTATGGCACCGTCCACCTGTATAAAAATGGGACGTCGTACATGCAAATTGCGGGTGGAGGGAGCACGAAAGGTTCGCAAAACCATTCAATCGGTAGTAACATAGTTTTTCTAGACGGGTTCGATTACCTCAGAATATACGCTTTTTCATCCATCGCTACGAACATTTTGTGTAGGGACTTTTCGGCGGCATTCTTACGACCCTAAATAATAAAAATTATTATTTTCAAAATGCCTGTTGATAAATTTGGTCATACAGATTCTGGATCTACACAAAGAGTAATTGCAGGGGGTGTTACGCTGTCCCAAGTAAACAGTACTTTTCTAAGGATAGATGGAGCAAATCCGGCGACTGGGAATCTAAATATGAATGGCAGCTGCATCAAAGGCCTGCCAATAACGAATAATCCGGATGCGGGAATGGACGAAGCACTAAGTTGGGGGCAAGCTATAGATTTGATTACGAATCACGCGGGCATTCCGTCAAACGATAATCATTTGACGAATAAAAAATACGTAGACGAACGAATTGCTTCGATAGCGCCTACACCCACTGCTGAGGCCGCATTTGGCCCGGCGTTTAGTGTTTACGCCCTCTCGGCTCAGGCTATCATCGCCAACACAATAACGCAAGTATCATTTGGAACTGTAAAATTCGATCCGGATAATTGTCTAGTCAATTCGAACCGTTTCCTTCCTCGGAAAGCCGGCTGTTACATGGTTACGACGTGTTTGGAAATACGCGACAATAGTGCTAAATATAACGAAAGTATTGGCTTGTACAAAAGTGGGGGAGTGGACACGCATATTGCCGGCGGCGGGGGTAAGGCTGGGTCGAAAAAATATGTATCGAGCACTAGCCTAGTTCGATTAACTAATACCGATTATCTCGAGATATTTATTACTTCGCCTAATCCGGTAAATATTTTAGTTCGCGATTTTTCAGCAGCATTCTTACGACCTTAGAATTCAAAACCGAATCAAGTTTTGAATTTGAATACAACACTTCTACACTTCATCGCCCATTCTATCATGAACTTCAATATACCACGCTCATTTTCTGCCCATCCGATTGAAACCTCAGTAACTTGTCTGAAATCACCACTGCGTATGCTTCCGTATTAGCTGGCGGCGCCGTATTGAACGTGCCTTTGATCTGGATATCGACCACCGATGACTTCAGACGCTCGGATTGCTTGCTCACGTCAAACACCATAATCGGAAACAGATCTTTGAAGTCCGAGGGTGTGATATTGCATTGTGTCATTAGTTCGTCCATTCCATAGTATTTTTCACTGAACGCGGCTGCTGCTCGGTACGCCCGCGCGAATTGTTGATTCGGAAATGATAGGTTGTAGTCGACAACTGGGTATCGGTCCTGGTTCATCATCACGAACATGTTCTTCAGATCGCAATGATTGAAAACGGATGGATTTTGTTCTTGATCGCCGCTTTTGTCGGTTTGAAAACCCAAGATGATGTACCTAGGCTTCTCAGGTAATGTCTTGACGCTAAGTCTCCAGCTAAAATTAGTCGACTGTGCGACGGAGGTGGTATCGCATTGACGGGCTCTGTACGCAACTGGCAGCGACGCTTTCGATTCGATCGTTTTGTACAATTGCATCTTCTCCATATCCGCGGGAATAACGTGCGGCATGAACCATGAGATTTTATCCAGCCTAACTTTCCCTGCGGCCGCTACGCCCGCGGCGGCTGATCTAAAAATTGCGTCATCATCGGCTTTACGAACCAGAGTTAGCGTATGTTTCACACCAAAAACAACCTTGTCGTAATCATCGCAAAATCCGAAAATATGCTTCAATGGAACTACAAAGCTGAAAGTACCTTTGGCATTTGGTTTTTGAATTATATACGACTGTCTCACGGCGAAACCTTGATTATTCGCGATAGCAGCAGTCGCCCCGCTGTCCTTGTACCACAACTGATTCAGACCTTGAGCTAGTTGAAAATCATTCGGGTATTTGAGTAATCCGAGCATCGTCGTTGCTTGACCTGGGTGAAATATCGATTCAATTTCCTGATTCGACAGGGAATACGAAATTTGGCTGAAAAGATGCATGAGCCCATTATTCGTAAGAGTTGCTTCATCGGCATTGACGTAGAAGGTGGTGGGGTTGTCCGCCGTCGTCAATCTACCCTCGAACAGCAGGTAAGATTCCGCCGGATGACAAAATAGATCTTGAAGTTCGATATTTATTCTAATCTCGCCGGAGGTGTTTAGATTCGCCCCCGATATCGGCTCATACTCGTACCATTCGTAGCGTTCGACGCTTTCATCGCTCAATGGTTGTTCGGTAAATCTTAGAATATCAGACGATTGCATTTTTACTATTACGCGATAATATATTTTTTACGCGACCTTCATTCCGGCGCCGTTTAGCGAGCGTACTAAATCTTGTATCGATATGGCGCCGTTCTTCTTCAGGCCATCGCCCATCATCAGATTATTAATATTCGAGATATTCGGGATATTTGAGCTCGACCCGACGCCACTCAGCCGCTCTAAAATTTGTCTAGTTTCTGGCGTAATTTTCTTGGAGGTGGGAGTAGGAGCAGGAGCAAACAGTTTAGTCACTGCTTTGTCCACTAATCGTTTGCCAGCGTCGATTGCGGTTGTTTTCCCAACATCGATGGCCTTTTTCCCAATTTCTTTCGCCACGTCTTTACTCGCGTTGAGAGCGGTCGTTGCTAATTGTTTGGCGGCGTTCGACGTTACTAGCCGTTTGAAAAATCCCGAAATTGTATCGAATATTCCCGATCCTCCGATAACGTATTGTTTTCTATACCTCCTTCTATTAATGACTTGCATTTTTTCTGCATTTTACAATGTCATCATTATATTTTTGTAAGCATCATTACTCAGCACTTCCTGCCTCAATAACGCGTCGCACATCGCCACGATCTCGTTTCTCACGCCGGTATTGCCTGCTTTGAAGCTTTGAAATCGTAGTTCTAGCTGTTTCGCTAACACGTTTGGATCTTCGGAAATAACAATTACACCACCCACGCCTTTACCCACCGCATTACGAGTCCTCTTTTCCCATATCGGCTTGATAATTTCTCTATATTTGACGCTCGAAGATGCTTTCGGTTTGTTGGGATTTTTTGGCTGTCTGATAGCATCCGACGCGAGTAGAATCTCGGCGTAATCGTCTCTATCATTATTATCGTATATCGACGTGTTCGGCTGTTTCATCGTCAACAACTCCCAAAGCCCCGGTGTTCCGCTATACGTCTTATTTCCAACCGTCACATCGTCTCCTTGAATAAAAATCGGAGTGTCGCCGATGTAGAATTGACTATTTTTTGATCGTATTCCGAACGTCGTGTCTACGATTTTTCTATCGGAGGCGTATTGATGAAGGTACTTGGTGGCTACATCACCTAATTCTAAAGTTCTAATATCCTTAGTCGGATCGTCGCTATACGCTTCTATCGAGGGATACTGAGGAAATTGAATCTTCAACGAAGCGGGTAGCGTCTGTAGTGCGTTTGTAGTAGCTATCGAGTTTTCTTTGATGGCGGATAGTAAGACATTTTGCTCTTTGGAAATTGCGGATTGCGAATCGACGATAGGCTTGTACAGCTTGGTTAATTCTTGTTGCATCCCCGAATCCCCCAATCTCTCCGATAAAAAGTTCTGTTGAATATTCTTCTTGGATTTCAGAAACTCTTCGACTATGAAATTTCTTTTCGCCGGGTCATCTATCTTTAGAAACGACATTTTTAATAAAAAATTTAATGTTTTTCGACATGTTTTCCGGCGTGTTTTTCGACGTGTTTTTCTACATGTTTTTTGACATGTGTAAAAACACAAGTTAGACGTATTTTCAGACATAGCGACATAGGTCTACATAGCTCTACAAAACTCTACAAGTCTACATGATTTCGTACATGTTCACGTTAGTCGTCTTTCTCACAGATTCGGTATTTTTCTCAAACATGCTTTGAAAGGACTGCCTGACTTCTTCTCTTCCTCGGTCGATGAGAGATTGTTTCGTTTCCTCGTCCATCGCGGCCGCCGCAACTTTCGACTTACTTTTGATTTCTTCTTTCATGCCATTGAATTTTTCAATCTCACTTAGAATCAGAGAATATTCCTCGTCTGAAATGTGATCATCCACGAGTGCTTTTGAAATATGGTCGCTGATCGTGTTGAGCTTCGCATCAGCTAGCGTTTTGATCTTTTCATGCTTCTCCGCCTTCAGAGCGAGTTTTTTACAGATTCGGCTGCCAATTATACTCAATAGCCCCGCACCTAGCGCTGTCCCTTCCATAGCAATAGCGATGGGAGCCGCAATTATGGTAGCTAGTACGCCGATTCCCGAAATTCCGAGCCCCATCGTGACCACCATGAGGAAGCTGTCTACTACGCCGATCACGCTCACACTTCTATGATACTTTTTACTCAACGTTGCTCTTTTGTCTCGTTCTTGCTCGATCTCCTTTTTGATTTCGCTAATCTTTTGAAGCCGATACGTTTGTGCGGACCCTGCGGCTATTTGTATTTCACCTTCTGGCGCAGAGGGTGTTATATTTGTTAGGTTTGGATAGAGTTTGATGCCTTCGTATTCCATTCGTTTATTTTAGACAATATATATTTTTTTTACTGTTGATAATTTACACAGCATAGCGAATCTCCTTCGTTTATAGTTACTGCTGAATCGGAGTTGTTTTGAATGGAAACTATGATATCATCAACCACATCTTCTGAAATCACTCCGTCTAGTAAGCTGCAGCGTCGTTCCTTGATACTCTGTCTGAGGGAAACGAGGCAAAGTCCCGCCGCCATTTCTACACCGAGTCCAAGCCTTAGCGTATTTGCTGCCTTTGGCTGTATCGTAATATCATTTTGCGCAAAAATCTCCCATCGCATGCCTCCTAGTTGTCTTACTGGGGCGCGAGTAACACCGCTCGTAATCTTCCAAAAGACTGAAACGGGCTGCGTTCTAACCTCTACCGGTCTAGTTGGTTTAGTTCCAAATTTGTGTATTGGTCTCGACATTTTATAATAGAATAGTTTATAATATCATGCCGAGAATCGGAATGTTCCGAAACGGAGAGTTGGGGCCCAACAAAAGTCCTTCGCCCCTCGCATAGCCCGACCCTGTTTTCATGTACAACCCGGATGCCGTTATTGAGCTACCTTTTTGCCACGGGGACAAGTACAAACCAGATCCGGCTGCTCTTATTTTGCACGCCATGTCGTCTCTCTTGACATACATTACACCCGAACCGCTGATTTTGTCTACAATCTTAGTAGTTGCCGCGGAGCCGAGACCACTTAGTGCCCCCATCGCCAAACTTGGCAGTGCATTAGACAGAAGGAACCGTCCCGCTGTCGCTAGAAACGGAAGTATAGCGCCTATGAATCCACCTTCGACTTTCTTGTTGTTCTCCAATTGCGTTTTACTCATTTTAATAATCATGCCAGTTCCTTTTTGGTAGGCTGCTGCCATTTTGTTGATTTGCGCCTGGGTGAGAGCCAAAACGTGTTCGCCATTCAAATCATCGTGCGATAGTTTGATACTCACGCCGCTCCCCGCTTGAAGTGCTCTTTTAATTTTGTCTTGTTGCGCTTCTGAAATATTAACTTTTACGCCCGTGTAACGATTCATTTTACTAATAAATTACAAAAACTTTCAAACTTCCCTGATGTGAAATCGAATCGCCAATTCTTCGCCTCGAAGATTTAGTAGGTTCCCGTGTTGGTCTGTGAGCCTCGTTTCCATCGTTGAAATTGTAGACAGCAAAATCGGGAGATATATTAAATTATGCGGCACTTCGATAATCTTGTAACCCGGGCCTACGTTTGGGAAAAAAGAATATATCACGTTTTCCGATGTTCCGTTAGTGTACGAAGACCCGATAATGTCGCTGGTCACTCTCAGGCTGCTTACACTCATTATATTTACCAAGCCCTCCGATTCATTGTATCCGCCCGAATAGATCCATTTCTCAAACCCTAGAACCCTTCCTATCGAATTCTTTGGCGTAAAGTCAACCATATAGCCTGCTGCTGATATATTCACCACAGACCTCAGCGTATTGGTGTTTGGTGTTATTGAGATACAGTATTCTCCATTTACTCCGTCGTAATGCCCATTCCCCTTCATCACTCTCTGTATATATTCGTTGATATCCGTTATTTCATAGCAACCCTCTGGAACTTCAATGCGCACCCAATCTGTGTCGCGATTTGGCGAATACCGAAAGACGTTGTTTGTCGCGTCGATATTCGGAAAAGAATAGTACGTCTCGAGGGCAACTAAGGCCATTTCATATTTCTTATTCTTCTCCAGTTCGAGTAGTGGATTAAACTTCGTTCTGATTCTCGTGCTCTTTTCGCTTAGAAAAATGGAAAATGATGTTTTCGGTTCCGTGTTGCAGGCCGTCTTTTCCGTGTTTTCCGATATCTGTTTGAGAAGCGATGATTCCATTTTTACTATACAATACAATTTTACAATGGCGGATCCTCGATTATATAAAATTCATCGAGCGCGCATCGGTATTTACCATTGTACTTGTCGCTAGTCAGGTCTAAAACCACGAATCCATGAGGTTGTTCCCATACCGTTTTGCATAGTTTTCTAAATTCATCTTTCGACATGTCTGTACTCACGTGATCGTTGTAAATATGATTACAATTTTTCAGGTCTTGTTTGAACAGGCAAATAAAGTTCGCATTTTCTCTGATTGTTTGGCGCGGTAATTTGAAATAATTCTGGGCGAGGTAAAAACAATCTACATTACTATGCCTCCCCCGATTATAATACGTTTCACATTTGTTTTGTTTTTCCAATTGAAGATCATCGAATATCATCAGGTTCTTCTTTTCGGCGCTCAGATCTCTCGGGTCTGGTACATCGTCGGCGCTCTCAAAGAACTTGGCAATTATATCGGATTTAGCGTCTATGTTTTTTGCTATTTCCTCCATTACAAGGTCTGGTGACGCATTTAGACCCACGATTTCATCTCGGCGCTCAAACAACCAAACGATCGCTTCTTTCGGCAATTTTTCTTCATATGCTTTTTTAATAATGCGATATTCCGGTTGGAACAGAGAAGTACCGAATACCTGCAAGTTATTATAATCCAACCAGTCTGGCCTGAGTAAAAGATTGAGAAGAAGCGTCGTTTTTCCACACGCCGATTTCCCAACTATCAAACCGCGTATGCTTTTGGGTAACAACGGATTGTTGAATCTTTTCGAGAGCGCTGTGCCCCAACTCATATCTCTAATCTCCATTTTAAAAATATATATTATTAAAAACGAAATGTATTGCGTAAAATGTAAAAAACAGACCCAGACGACAGATGTGCAGAACGCCGTGGCTAATAATGGGAGATCGATGCTCAGAGGTGTTTGCGTCGTATGCGGGAAAACAAAAACTCAATTCGTGAAGGCGTCCGCTGTTGCGCAAGGTGGGGATCTAGTTAGTTCACTGAACGCTGCCACAAGCAACATTAAATTACCTTGGGCCAAGTTTGCTGGTGAGGTACATTTGCCAGGCCATCAGTTTACTGGACCCGGTACTAGACTAGATTTGCGCCTGAATCCCAACGAAACCCCCAAAGATTGGAGCAAACCTATAAACAGGGTAGATAGTGCGGCATACGTTCACGACCTGGCATACAATCAACACACTGATACGGCTTCTAGGAATGTCGCTGATAGAGCAATGATAAACCAGTTGAATAATATACCTAATCCAAGCTTGCGGGAACGCGTAGAGAGGGCGATAGTAAAACCTATTTTATCCGCTAAAACGAGTCTCGGGCTAGGTTTAAAAAAAGCCTAGAATTACAGCAGGACCTGAAATGGACTAATCAATTAGCGAATGAATTACACAAACCAGTAGTGAGAAATTTTAGGACGAGGCGGGTCCGTGTTGGCGGGATTGACCAGATTTGGGCGGCTGATCTAATCGACATGCAGGCTTTCGCTAGAGATAATGATGGCGTGAAATTTCTATTGACCGTAATAGATGTGTTTTCGAAATACGGATGGATCGTTCCATTACATGACAAGAGTGGGAAGTCTACAGCCGATGGGTTCGTGAAGATACTCGGGGGTGGTCGACAGCCAGTCAAAGTTTGGTGCGACAAAGGGAAAGAATTTTATAATAAAAATGTGAAGAAGTTAGTCGAGTTGTATTCTACCGAAAACGAGGGAAAAAGTTGCATCGTAGAAAGATGGGTGCGTACGATGAAAGAGAAGATGTTCAAATACTTTACGGCTAATTCAACGAGAAGATATATCGATGTATTAGATGAGATGGTTAGTAATTATAATGACACGAGACATTCTTCGATCAAAATGACCCCCGCGAAGGCTAGTATGAAAGTGAACGAAAAGACTGTATTTATGAATTTATACGGCGATGAGATTTCAGAGCCTATTACACCAAAGTTTTCAATCGGCGATCGAGTCAGAATAACTAAGAAGAAGAGCATTTTTGACAAAGGATATATACCTAGATGGACAGAGGAGGTTTTTGTAGTATCTCAGGTTCAATACACAGATCCGCCAACTTACAAGATTACTGATTCTGCGGGTGAGGAAATACAAGGCTCTTTTTACGACCAGGAGCTACAGAAAACAACTCAAGAAATATTTAGAATCGAAAAAGTGATTAGGAAACGCGGGAAGAAATGTCTCGTGAAGTGGTTGGGCTACCCAGACTCGTTCAACTCGTGGATTGATACTGAAGACTTGGCGACATTGTGAGACGATTATAAACCAACGGTGTAAAATCGTTTGCGATATTGTAATCCCGTATCTACGTCGTAGTTCACTCATGCTCTTACATCACACAGGCATGAGTCGCCATTGCATTGACAATTAACGACGATGATCTCGTTGTCGATCAAACTAACATCACACGGGAGTGAGTTGCCATTGCGCCGACGACGAACGACGGTAATCGTGCATGGACGTTGTTGTCGATCCGGGCGTGGATACTTGCATGGACATTCATCGTCGTAGCATTCGCGGTTGTGGGCGTCAATTACAACAATCAACTCCGATCTCCGCAGTCTTGTTGTATAATGAACCAAGCCGAGCTGCCCGGCGATTTTTCGTAATTCAGTTTTAGTTTTATTCGGGTAGACCATTTTTATTGGAATATCTTGTCTTTAAGCCGAGTTGGATATTCCATGAATTTGAAAAAGTAAGGCTAGTATTGGTCAAACTGCGCGGGCACTCAATTTTTAAGGCTGTATAGGTCAAATGGACGAAAGTAAAGGCTGTACTGGTCAGATTGGACGAAAGTCAAGGCTATACTGGTCGAATGTCCGAGCTTGCTACATTCTGTTCTACTAGATAGGAATACGACCTGGGGTACAGAAGGACCTTTCACCGAAAGTTGACGAAAGGTTAGGCTAAAATCAACGATAAAACCAAGTTATAACTGCGAATCAACTCTAATGAAAACAAAACCGCCATGATCGACCAAGGCCATTCCAGACATTATTATTATTATTATTATTATTATTATTATTATTATTATTATTATTATTATTATTATTATTATTATTATTATTATTATTATTATTATTATTATTATTATTATTATTATTATGATTCATGCCAAAGTAGACGCCGGATCAATGAAAAATAATTATAATTTATTCCGCTAAAGCAATAGAATGTCAAACATTATCTGACAAGAAATAAATCTAGTCAGTAAAACATAAGTCACAATAATAAGCCAGCCATGTAGGAATCGGTATGAAATCAAATTTCATATCAAATTTATTTAAAATCAAATTTATTGGAATCGGTTTAATGTAGCCTAGCCTATACATTCCACAATGCACATTCAGAGTAAGGAATGCAATGAAATATTTATAAGATGCATTTAAATATGCATGAGAAAGTAGGGCAGTTGAGAGATACGTTAAATCGACTCGTGAGGAGAAGAAGCTAAAGCATAATCATTCTAGTCATCCTCAACAAGGTAAGACAAAGTCAGGAAACAAAGGTAAAGGCAAGAATCGACACCGTGGCTATAGTTTAGTTACAGCTTAGGCCTACATAGGGTCATCTGATTTATGTAAATATTTTTAGTATGTCAATTAAATGAATTCTGGGAATTAATAGATCGGATGTTTAGGTCAGTGGAATTCCATAGGCCTAGTTTGGGTCCGGAAAAACTGACAGTGAAATGTTTAGTGTTGGTTTTACATGCATTACGATGTAAGTTAAGACGTGATCTAGTGTTATAGGTATGGATTGAAGCATCCATGGTCATGAAGTAATTATTACAAATACTGGGTAATAATTATAAGTGATTCTGATGGCGGTGCATGCATGAAAACAGCCAGTATAAATTTATACAAAGCATAGATAGTTATAGTAGGCCTAGGTCAATGTTTTTATATAGGTCAGCAGAATCGACCAGGTAATGGGAGCCTGCGATGATTCTTACAGCTCGTTTCTTTAACACGTGCAGGGGTTGAAGGGAAGTTTTGTAGCCTCGTGCCCATATAATGATACCATAGTTAAGATCAGGTAGGATGAAGGTGCTATAGGCTAGTAGGGAGAAGGTTGCCATAGATGGACCAGCGCCTAAGATGGACCACTCCGTGATTGGCCACAAGGATTGAAACTGTATTGTAATGTGATGCTGTCGTATCTAGCAGGTCACAAGATAGATTGAATGAAATGATTAGACATCCGCTACGCAGAAAAACCTTCGAGAAACAGAAAAAACGTTAATTGACATTGCTTGATATAATAATAGCTTGGGGGTAAAATGAGTACAAAATCGAGGCCGGACCTGCTGAAAAATTTGAAATTTGTCTATGAACTAAGTTTTTTCAATTCTTTACAAGATACCATACCAGAAAATCCAATATCAGAACTGCTTAAAAAGTTAAATGAGTTGGAAGTGTGTGCAAGTTGCCTAAGATGAAACATGTATGGTCCATGTTAGGAAACTATGCATGAACACGGTCCAATCATCATTGATGCCCATTATTACTAATGCAATTAACTGCTCTATATTCTACTCAGCTAGCAATTGTAATTGATTATAGACAGTGATGTGGTCAATGCTGAACTGTGAGAAAAATTAGAAAATTCTTTGTTTATATATATTTTTTTAATTTTTTATTTTTTTAGGTAAAAAATGACAATTTAATTTTTTTTATTTTTATTATTTACTGAAATACATTTTACTAGGCTAACATTTGTAATTTATTATCAACAGTGATTTGGACAATGTTAAACTGTGAGAAAAATTGGAACATTGTTTGTATATATTTTTAAAAAATTATTTAAAACATTTTTAATTAAAAAAGGCAATTTTATATTTATTTATTTATTTTTATTTACTGAAATATATTCTACTAGGCTAGCATTTGTAATTTATCATCGACAGTGATGGGGACAATGTTAAACTGTGAGAAAAATTGGAAAATTCTGTGTTTATATTTTTTAAAATGTATTTATGAGTTTTTAATTTTAAAAAATTATAATTAATTTTTTTTCCTTTTTATTATTTATTGAAAAATTGCATAATATGTACTGCTTATTGTAAGTTCATTTTAGAAGAAATGGTTGATGAATTAAGACTGTTTGTCCGCCTTTAACAATACATTTTTCCATGGTCCATCTTTGGCGCCCATGCTCCTAAGATGGACCACTTTTGCAATTTTTTATTTTTTAAATTTTTGTCATTCTATTTCTTTAAATGAAAATTTTATTGAATCCAATGGTGTATCAATACCTAATCTATGTAACGACCCAAATTTCGATTTTAAATGTTTCAGATGGGCCGACTATCCGGTTGGCCGCTGTTTTTTCAGCGCCTCGTTACAATGCTTGGCTTTATGCTGATGCGCTTCATCTTTATGACGATACAGAAAGTCTCCTGGAAAATCAATGGAAACACAAACAAAATCACACAGTCGAGAAGACCAGAAAACTACGACAGATGTGCACACGTTCTTGATATTGTTATGTTCAAACAATTTGATATTGCGTACACCTGCTCCATCAGAAACTACATTCTAATGCACAACAGATTTGAAAGTCCTCAATACATATTCGACAACGATCACATATCGCTGATTACAATAGACGAAGAGAATGCCATTTTCGGTGTAGCTAAACAGAAAGGCATGCACTTGTGGAGACTTGAGTACTGTTCTTTCATGCGGATAGCTCAGGTGCTGCTTTGCAATCAACTGATACTCGTTCCTTTGAATCATTTTCATCGTATGGCGGAAGAACTTGGAGATCCGAAAGGAGAGTTAATTTTTCTTTTTAGTACTGGCAGATGTGGTTCGACGCTATTGACACAGATGATGCAAACAACGGGAAAGTGCATTTCCATCTCGGAACCAGACTCCATTGCTGCTATGGCCATTATGTACAAGAACAAAGGTGACTCAGACCTCCTGCGTCAGCTCAGTAAAGATGTGGTTCGCTGGGTTTGTAGGCCATACAAGAACATATCTCCAATGGCTTACATGATAAAAGTCAGGCCAATATTTACATACGTTCTTCCAATCTTTAGAGAAATATACCCATCCAGCAAATGTCTCTTCATGTATCGTGACCCAATAAAAGTCGCACGATCATTTTATCGCGTTTCAAGCGAAGTAGCAACATTAGTGACGATAAACACGCTCGGAAAACTATCCCCATTGCTTTCTCAGAAATGCTTTGATTATTTCGGTTGTATCAGAAAAGAGTTCAGATATAAGTTGTGGGATGATCTCTCTTTAGGCGTCTTGATGATGATGGTTAACTGCAAGTTGTACTTGAAGCACAGGCGCAAAGGGCTTGAAGTCTGCGCAGTACGCTACGAAGACATCATGAAAGACAAACACTTTTCTGCAAGAGCCATCTTGAAATTCTGTGATCTTCCAATGTCACTTGTAGAAAATTTTCTCCACGGCCTAGAATTCGATTCACAACGCAATTCGATTCTGGCGCATAATCTGCTCGCGAAGCTTAAGGATCCTGCTCTGACTCCGGAGTCTGAATGTGTGGTCAATGAAGTTCTGCAGAAAAATGGTCTTCCCATCCTCGGAGACGACTGGCTACTCAAAGGAACGATTACTTGCAAAGAATGATCGTTGGTTGAAGCCATTGACCTTCCCCAAATGAATAAAATACTTTATTTCATATTTTAATGTGCATCAACCGGATGGTTCAAGGTCATCAATAGTTTAGAGTATTACTGTTTTACACTCAAATACCCAAGTAGTAAAATATTAAAATTTCCAGCTCAACACAAGACTGACCAATGACCATTACAAACCGAACTCTTTCATCCTTCGACGACACATGCGCAGTGATGCACTCCACAGTATACCAGCTCCGTCATTCATTTGAGCTGCACATTTCATGCTGAAGATAGGCTTAGACGTGACACTTTAGGAGTAGCCTAACTCACCTTTTCCGGATTCGTCTGAAATGTGATGCAACTGTTAACAATTTAATAATAACAAATATACTTATATAGGTAGTGTCGATATCTTGATTAACCAGCTATTTTAAGGTGATTATTTGCTCTCTATGCTCTGATGATGTGTGGACTGTTTTATTTCATAATCAATTATTTGGCCTTGGAAAGGCAGTATTGTGGACAGTAATGCCTCAGTATTTGATGGGCCACCCTTTATTCTTAATCAACAGTAGGTCTACTGTCTGCACCGTGTCGGCATTGAGTGCACCATCTTGACGAGGTGTTCATGAGTAATAGCACCGTTCCAAATTCCGATAAGTGACTCGATCAATTCGCAATTAGGATACTGCTACTTTGTGTCAGAGATTCTCAATCGGGTCTAGATCCGGAGATTGGGTATACATAGGCTAATCCAGCGTTCTGGTGTTCTTCCAGTTGTTGACCAGTTTGACATAGTGACATGGCGATAAAATGTAATCGAAATTGGATTTGTCTACACCATTGGCCAAATGCCAGGGAAGTACAAAGTAAATGATGAGATTTACACGAAAAAACAATAAACATGGCAGCTTCCACGAACATAGCCTACTCGGAAAATTAAATCCAGTTTTTATTTTATTTTAAGAGCGGCGACTTATAGGCTAATTGTCGGGCGCACTTTTGTCGGTGCTTTTTTGTCGGTCGCTCTATTGACGGATCACCATACTCGCGTATGCCTTTATATTTACAGAAATAAGTAGCCTACACTGAGTCTCAGTAAACATAGGCTATTTTATTTGAGTGCACGCTGTACACATACCCGCGTATGTATACCCTCGTGTAAGCTTACACCCCTGTCTATCGACCTTAAAAGATGTTTAGGCCATAAAGTCTAACCAGCTATGAGACTGACAAGACTAGTGGCGACAGTTGTTTAACGATTTCGCCACAAAACATAAGCCTCGTGCTAAAGTCTAGACGCGCATGCACACGATCAGACTCACACACCCGCACGATCACACTCACAGATAGGTCTACTAGCAAAATATGGTAGGAGCACGCGTACCGTATTTATATGATCAACACTCCAAACTCTACATTACAGGCTCTGTGTATATTAAAAAAGTATAAAGCATGTATGTGCGCTGATATTTAGGCATAGGCCTATCTATCTTTGAATGCACGCATCGGTTTATTATTATCCTACTGTTTATAAGCATAAAGACAATAATTGACATTGGTCAGATAAGTCTGCATCACACGACAACTGGAGGAGCGCTGAAGCTACACAGTGTACACAACAATCACCTGGTAAGTAGGATAATTGATTTTTCACGCTATATCTGGAAACTAGTCAGACTTTCGAACATAGTTTAAGACATTCAAGAGGAGCAAATTGTTGGGTGAAAAGCTTCTGTGATGCGCTTTCCTGTTGACCTACTCATGCATTAGCCGAAATACCTGTCTAACTTCCGAAAGTTTTATATATATTGAACCACGGAAATCATGCAGGGCGGCGGGCCTACAAGTTTAGCGCCATATCATTAAAGTTACCAAACTAGTAACTGTATTGGAGGCGACACGGCCTAATTGACGATGGTTCACTATCGATAAGGCGACTCCTTTAAAATCGGCGCCCTTTTGTGGTCGCCCTTCTGTTGGTCGACCTTTCGGAGTCGCCTTATCGATAGGATACGATTGACGATACGCATTCATATTCTTGTTTTTGAATGTATCCTGTATACAATAATTGTTGTATATGCTCACTGTAGGCCCCTATGCATAAATGTTTTTTGTAACTCAGAATGCGATCTGCAACTGAGAATTATAGGCAATGCTCACTTACCTACTTATAATTTGTAAAGAATTCTTAATTTTCTGTGACCTGACTTGCCGGGTTCCATCTCCTCAAGAGTAAACTATTGAAGAGGATATTAACCTCACTAGGTCTGGCTCCTAGAACCTGCATGCCTTCGGTGACAGGTAGGCCTATATAGCCTGCATACTATCCAAAAGTGAATGACTTAACTAGACTTACACTCATCAGTGCGCTCTAGTAAAGTACAACAATAAGTAGCCTACAGCTATGAGATGATTAACACATCATACCAATGGTGCACTCAACAGCGTGCGTCCGAGTCCAAAAATGGATGATTGACAGATGTAGGGAACGGGAATTTAAAAAGGACGGTGGCAGGAAACGAGGGCATTCGCTCACCAAAGTTCCAGCAAACAACCCGAGCAACTAACCTACTTGTAATTTATTAGAGAGCATCTCATAAACGAGCGGACTTTGCGCGAAAACGAACCTGAAGCGAATCGAGAAATACCAAATATTAGTATTAGTATTTGAGTGGATCAATTGCTGATTCGCTGTTTGTAAATAGGTTTACATTGTAAATATTTAGTAATCGGTAGAATCAATACAAGAAAGATCAAAACTATTATTTTTGAGTGCTCTGTACGACCTAAAAGATCACCCACAAACCGAGATGAGCTCAAATACCCCGAAGAGTAAGCCGCTCATCTTAACATCGCTCGCCACCAAATGTGGGCTACTGGAACACTAGGCTATACGGACATCAACCTTTTCTTCCTCCAGTAAGCTTACACATAGACACTAAGGGGAAAAGTAAGGATAAAAATTTACAAACAGATTGCTTTGAAAGCCAAACCGAAGCGATGCTGAATGACCAATCAGAATAGATAAGAAGCGCTGCGAACAGATATTGTTTTAGATAATCATTGAGTGATGCGTCGCGTATCTATAAATCTTTATGCATCATCATTTTACTAAAAATTATCAATAAGAATCTTATATTATTTTCTATGTTACATTCTTTCAGATGTTTCAGACAATTAGAATGTCACGTTGGCTGCTGTTTGTTCAGCGCGTTGTTGCAGTACTTGGCTTTTTGCTGATGCGCTTCATCTTTATGACGATACAGAAAGTCTACTGGAAAGTCAACGGAACTGCACACAGAATCAGACAATCTAGAAGACCAGAAAACCACAGCAGGTGTGCACACGTTCTTGATATTCTTCTTTTTCATCAATTTCAAATTCCGAAGAATTACTCGATCAGTAATTTTATCCTGATGCACAACAGATTCGAAAGTCCTCAATACATCTTTGACAACGATCACATATCGCTTATTACAATAGACGAAGAGAATGCCATTTTCGGTGTGGCTAAAAAGAAAGGAATGCACTTGTGGAGACTTGAGTATTGTTCTTTCATGCGGATAGCACAGGTTTTGCTTTGCAATCAACTGATACTCGTTCCTTTAAATCATTTTCATCGTATGGCGGAAGAACTTGGAGATCCCAAAGGTCAGTTGATTTTCCTGTTTAGTACTGGCAGATGTGGTTCGACGCTATTGACACAGATGATGCAAACAACGGGAAAGTGCGTCTCCATCTCTGAACCGGACTCTATTGGAGCTCTGGCCATTTTGTACAAGAACAAAGGCGACTCACCCCTCCTGCGTCAGCTCAGTCAAGATGTGATTCGCTGGATTTGTAGGCCATACAAGAACATCTCTCCAATGGCTTACATGATAAAAGTCATGCCGATTTTCACTTACGTTCTTCCGGTCTTTAGAGAAATCTATCCATCCAGTAAATGTCTCTTCATGTATCGAGACGTAATAAAAACAGCGCAATCGTTTTATCGCATTTCAAGTGGAGTATTAACATTAGTGATGATAAACACGCTCGGAAAATTGTCTCCAGTGCTTTCTGAGAAATGTTTTGATTATCTCGGCTACATAGTAAAAGAGTTCAGATATAAGTTTTGGGATGATCTCTCTTTCGGTGTCCTGATAGTGATGGTCAACTGCAAGTTGTACTTAAAGTTTCGACGCAAAGGGCTTGAAGTCAGCGCAGTCCGCTACGAAGACATCATGAAAGACAAACACTTTTTTGCCAGAGCCATCTTGAAATTCTGTGATCTTCCAATGTCACTTGAAGAATATTTCCTCCACGGCCTAGAATTCGATTCACAACGCAATTCGATTCTGGCGCGGAAGGTGCTCGCGAAGTATAAGGATCCTGTTCTGACGCCGGAGTCAGAACGTTTGGTCAATGAAGTTCTACAGAAAAATGGTCTTCCCATCCTCGGAGACGATTGGCTACTCGAAGGAACAATAACTTGCAAAGGATGATCGATGGTTGAAGCTATTTATTCACTCCAATATTTTTATGTGTAAGCTTAGCCTATCAACCGCGGATCGTCATCAACAGTGTAGCGCGTTACTGTTTTACAGTCATAGACCAAATACTAAGGTAATAAAGTTCTAACTCAAATACCAAGAGAACGCTTCGATTTCGCCAACTTATCTATGCCAGCCAATGTTTTAATTTCATGAGGTTTTGGCCCAGAACTTTTGCTTTCATTTGGATGGCTCTGTCTTTACATCTCATGATGGGGTAATTATCATGCATCCCATATCGATTAAAAGATTATAACTTTGATGCATAATATTATGCTTTATGCTATTTGGAATGGTTTTTATGTTATGTTTTAGGCATGGATACAGCGTCTAAACAGTCATGCATCCCATATCGATTAAAAGATTATAACTTTGATGCATAATATTATGCTTTATGCTATTTGGAATGGTTTTTATGTTATGTTTTAGGCATGGATACAGCGTCTAAACAGAGCATTTTTTAAAATTCTTCTGGCTCTATTTACATTGAGCAAATAATAGATAGCTCGATAGACGGACAGACGGAAGGACGGACGGGCGTGCGTTTAGGTAAATAGGTAGGTAGGTAGGTAGGTAGATAGGTAGGTAGGCTGGCAGGCAGGCAAACAGGCAGGCAGGTAGGTAAGGTAGATAGGTAGGTAGGTAGGTAGGTAGGTAGGTAGGTAGGTAGGTAGGTAGGTAGGTAGGTAGGTAGACATATACAGACAGACATACAGTGTGGTTCGCTGGACTTGTAGGCCATAATTATAACTTATAAGAATATCACTCGATCGATCCATTGGTGTAGGCCTACATGCTACAATCTGACGTCGCTAAAGTCATGCCACTTTTGAATTCCAAGTTGGTATTGTTACGACCCACCCCCTCGGAAACTGTTCACTAGGCATAGGCCCCCACCCCTTCTTCTTATCTCTCACTTCACCGGTGGTAGGGATCTGCCAGGTGGATCCGAGCGAGGTGCCGCACTGTTGGAGCAAAGGTAAGGCCAGGCAAGCAGGATCAGCGGTTTCCAGGGTATGTCCCAGGGCAGAGTCAGCTCCTGAGTGGCCGTAAGGGAAAGTAGGTCCTACCACGCCAGGCCGGGATTGTCTTCTACAGTTACCAGGGATAGCTCCGGTGGAAGAGACATACATCTCAGCGGCTCTCGGTCTGAGAGCAACGGCTTCAGTTAGATGAAGGCCATCAGGGTTCGAATCCGCTCCAACAGGTTGATGAATCCCCCAATCCTTTAGTGGTGTTACCCTTTTCCTTAGGCGTCCCAAAATTACCTCACCTTTCTCCGGGGAAGGGATGAACTGACTTGTGCGATCATGCAATTGACTAATCTCTTTAGTTAGATGCTCTATTTGCGAATCATGGCGCTCCATAAATTTCTCGAGGGTGCCTGTGAAGGACTGTAGAAGTTCAGCGACTCCTGTTTCTCTCAACCCCTCTGAGTCATTATCATCAGGAGCTCCTCCGTCTTCATTCTCCTCTATCCTCTCGTCCACATCTTCGTCAGAAGATACCTCAGACATTACAGAAGTTCACCTTAAGTAACTGTTACTCAATTCTTATTTTCGAATATTTAATTAAGCAATCGTATCTTAATTACAGTTGACAAACTTTGTCAATAATTAACAGTGATCGTGATTAAAACAATGTTCTAATACAGTGCTCAATATTCAATGTCTTTTGTTCTCTATTTAACTGCACAACTTAATCCTTAAACATTTCTAATACACATTCCAGTTTCCCTCTTAATCATTTAAGTATATCTCTTTAGGCTTAATACGAGCGACACCTTGTTCATTTAACATCAATATAAGTTCCAATAATCACTTTCAATTATCATTAATTGAGGATAATTAGTTACACATTATTTCAAGTTCAAGCATGACAGGTTTAGTTACTATACTTCCCTGAATTTCCGAGAAATTAGACCAACAGCCAAACTTGAAATGTGAATGTAGATCGGCCACAATTCTCTCCCAGAAACCAATAGTTATCACCGACAAGATCACGGAGAATTTCGGTTCAGAGGTCACCATCAATCAATTTCAGAAAACGTCGGGTGTAAATCAATACTCAACAATTTGTCGATAATTCAGTAGAAGTAAATATCTTTCATAACATCGTCAACCAGATAATATTATATCTCTTCACAGTCACAGCTCAACCACAAAGTCTTTCTTATGCAAGAAATAGGCACACAGCCTTGCCAATCCACAAACTTAGGACAAAATTCGGTCAAATTTCCTATCACCACGAGCGGAGCTCTTACCCGTACGGTTTCTCAAGCTCGACTGCGCTTTCGATCGTTGCGAGCGATCACGTGGGCCGCATCGGCCAATCAGAGGATGAATCCCAAGATCCGCCACTTTAGTGCATCTACGCGAAAATGCCGGCCTCTGGTAGGTCAGGCCGAGGAAGCTGACTGGACGTTCAACGACTAAATGTCGGCACAGAAGCCTCATACACAAACGGAGATAGCGGCCTCGCACAGAAGCCTCATACACAGACTAAAAATAGCCAGATCTAACGGAATACACTCAATGTATCGTTCTAAAAATAGCTCACTGAGACCCGTCAAATAAAAATAGTAAGTAAGTTCTTGTAACGATATCACAATCGTTACAGTATTAGAGCTTAGAGGCGCAGATTATTATTGTTCTTAAATGACTGCATGTGCACATTTACGCGTGAACGTAGGCTATGCACTAGGTGCAACACCTTTCTCATTTTTTAAATTTCGATGCCTCTGCATTGCCGTCGTCACCTCGTGATGGCATCTTTAGCATACGATCCAAAGCATAGCGGCAATAGCCTATTCAAAATTCTATGATTTCACTGTAGACTCAGGCCTGTATCATAGGCTGTATGGTTTATATGGTAACTTACAGAATCGCTCTGGCATTATGATTGAAGCACACAAGCAATATCCTATAGCCTAGAAAAGGACACGTTTCGCTGCCTTAGCCTAGCTATGGTATTTTTACATGTGTAATTGCTAAAAATAGATAAGTGTGCAATCTGTGTCTCTAAGCGGCCACAACGCTTTTGAGGATTTTGTAAAACGTGCTCCTAAAAATTTTAATGAAAAGAATGTATGCTACTAAATAAAGCGACCAGAAGCAATTGCAGCTAATTGTCATTTAGAGTGCTAAATGCAATTATACATACATTAAGCCTACTTAATTACGTTGACAAAATCTGCATCACGGCCTGTATGAATCATGATAGAACGAACACGACAGCCATTGTAGCTTACACATCTCGTTGGCTATATAGGTCGTGGCGGCCAGCGAGCATTCTATAGGCCTACCTTGGCTTGTTGAGCTCATCATGCGCTTTACTCCTTGCAATTCAACAACACAGGTCTACAGCAAGGACTCATCTTTACAGGTACGTGCACGTTTAGATCAAAATAAAAGCTACTGATGATCGGTCTACAGAAATCAACATCGACTATTATTTATAGATAATTAGATATTCAGTTGATATTTTTTGGATGTGTGAACTCGATCGACAGATGGTTGGCCTTCTGTTGCTGGCTGTTCATACGACTGCTTGGATGATGGAAATTTTCAACGAAGATAAGTGTGCTATTGATCTAGGAAATAATGACGATGGGAATTTCTTGTCACTGGAAAGTAGGCATAGCTAGTTTGAATGACTACGAATCTTAATGATAAAATAAAAGTAGGCTACACGAGTAGGCCTACGTAGCCTATGTCCAAATTACCCTACATATTCACTTATATTATATAGGGCCTTAGCCGCCTTATAGGATAATGTAGGCCGACATGTATGTACGTCGTTCACTGTACGCTTGTATGTATGTATGTATGTATGTATGTATGTATGTATGTATGTATGTATGTATGTATGTATGTATGTATGTATGTATGTATGTATGTATGTATGTATGTATGTATGTATGTATGTATGTATGTATGTATGTATGTATGTATGTATGTATGTATGTATGTATGTATGTATGTATGTATGTATGTATATATGTATGTATGTGTGTGTGCATGCATGCATATGTATGTATGTATGTTTGTATATGTATGTTTGTATATGTATGTATGTATGTATGTATGTATGTATGTATGTATGTATGTATGTATGTATGTATGTATGTATGTATGTATGTATGTATGTATGTATGTATGTATGTATGTATGTATGTATGTGTGTACGTTTTTGCAAGGTTCCTTAAATCTATAAACAGTTTGAATGACACAGTATGCCTAGGTGTGTCATAAATATTCTTAATACTCGAATAGAAAATGTAACATTTGATACTTTCATACACTCGGCATAATAAATTATTAGGGGAACTTAGGGCGCTAAGAGCGGATGGCGAATTATTTTTCCCAACCGCTTTATCTTATCACTAGCACGAACAAGTAAGTTAAGGTAACACTCGGCTTATACGGCCAATGCAGTCGCTATACAACAGAGTTGGCTAGATGGCGCAAGTTGATCCGAATTATCGATATAAATGCAGGCTTCCCGTGGTGGATATTTACTCTGTTTAGCTCCGCCACTGGTTATTCTCTACCTGTGCCAGTCCCAAGCCTGGATAAAGTAGGAGGGCGACACTAATCATCTTCGATATGGCAGTGTCGTTAAACATGTTACAAGGACGGGCTACAAGGTGGAGATATTTATTCGCGATAATCTCGACGTGCAGTCCAGCAGCAGAATAAGCACTAGAATATCACGCACGATGAGAGACGGGAAATGGCAGCTTAATACAGAAACTGAGCTTTTATAATATTATACAGGACGTACAGCTGTACAGTATGCTACAGCTAGTGATGGATTATGATCATGACACCTGGAGAGAGCGTACGAGCAACCTCTACTACAGGCAGAAGACTCATTCATTCAGCGACGTGACCTTTGTACTGCGCATCAGTGAATATAATATTATTGATCATTATGAGCATCTATTATAATAGGCCTATTACACCGTACAGTCGTACAGTAGGCCTAGGCTACAGGTGATGGATTATGATCATGACACCTGGAGAGAACGTACGAGCAAACTCTATTATATACAGGCAGAAGACTCATCCATTCAGCGACATGACCTTTGTACTGCGCATCAGTGGATATAATATTATTGATCATTATGAGCATCTATTATAATATTAGGCAAACACCGAGGGCTGCTTGCTTATGGCGTTAGTCTGCATGCTTACAGGTAGGCCGATGCTTAACAGTGGGCTAATCCAGTTGCTGTCGGACACGGTAGAAGAAATCTGTCCGATAGAAAGGCGTTGCGACTGTATAGGCCCTACATAAAAAACCTTGCTGACTAGGTAATAATGTATAGCCTATAGCCTATGACATTACACGCACATGTACACAGATCTGTTATAATATTATGTAAATAAAATTTTATCGGTGCATATTATAATGAACTTATGAGCAAATATATAAGAGATTGCAGCTGGGTTACCTAGCAGGCTAGCACCATAAATTATGGTTCTTCGGTTGGTGCTGACCGTTCCACTGCCCTACTATGAATTGCTGGCGGTGAAGATTGTCATCTTCCATCGATAGACCCGGTGGCAAAGGAAATCAGAAAAAAACACTTTATTATTTAAAAGAATGTCACATGCGGAATGCGAAAAGCTTAACTTTTCAAAACTAATCTCATAGCCTATAGCCAACTCTACAACAATGTTCGTTGTTCAGTGTTACCTGTTTAAAATTTAAACTTAATATGCATACAGTCAAATATGTATAGGTTTAATGTCTGTCTATCTTTTTCAGATGCTGATCATGTGATCAGCGCTTTCATAATTATGGACCAGTGATCGTTTAATCCAGTAAATTGGAGATAATCGCGAGAACGTACATCTGCAGTGACCATCCTTAGACTTCTCAGTGTAGGCTATCCGCCGACAAGGATCTTCAGTCAAACAACGGATGCATTAATATTGTTCTACCACGATGCGCAATAATTATTACTTGCAGTTAACATGACACCCGGCTTGACTGCTGCTGTCTAATAAAATTAATTATTATGAGCGCATTGTTCAGCTCTACATACATACGAAGACAGAAGGAATCGTGGAAATTGCCCGGTTGCCCCCTCAAGAGAAACAACAAACCTTCAAACGCCACACACGCCTATACGACTGCAGGAACCTTAAAGGGATTAATTAGGCCCTACTCAACTGCCAACATCGCCGTCCATCTGCAGACCGATGAATCCTAAGCGACAGCCTCCACCGAGGCCTCCTCCGCCAACCAACAAGACGCCTCCGAAGGCCTCTGCTCCACAGCAGAATGAGTCTGAAGGTAATCTTAGCAGTTCACCAGGACATGTGGACGTTCCCATGACTAACGACGAAGCCACGCACAGGATAAAAACGCCAGAAATCAGGGTTAGTGTCGGTGATACCGGTGAAACAACGGGGCAGTCTATGGAGCAGTTTACGGGGCAGTCTTCACCCGGCTCAGACGAGGAAACCATCAGTGACGAGTCTTGCAGCGATCGAAGTGGCGGTGGCGATTCGTCGTCAACTGACCTTAACGACAGCGAGGACTCTGGAAGTCTGTTCGGCGCCGGTCTCTGCACGAAATGTGACGACGTTCTCTTCCACCGAACGATCTTCCACAGCGAAGAAGCCGTCGCCAGTCTCGTCTCGTGCGAACGATGCGGTCTGCTGAGCACGACGAAATACGAAGACGACGCTGGAACATCAAAATCAAGAGTCGACGCGTTTAGGATGCTGCAACGGGCCGACCACGTGGCCTGGCGTCGCTCGTCCGGAGCCTACTGGCATCACGGCATCGTCGAAGAAGTTGACGGAGTGGCTGGTCAGCTGCTGATCATCAACTACAACGGCGAGGCGGTCAAGCGAGACGGCCATTACGCCAGCGTCCGTCGCGAATGGGTGATCGCAAACCTGCGGAAGAAGAACCTGTATCGGATCGACTACCGACCTGGCAAATGCTTTCCTGCCGACGTCGTGATGGACAGAGCCGTCGGTCGTCTCGGTGAAGCCAAATACAATCCGTTCACGGAGAACTGTGAACACTTCGCGCGTTGGTGCAAAACTGGTCAACACAGATCCGTACAGGTGGAAACACTTCCGCAACGGATCAAGGATGCGCCTGAGTTGCTCAGGCAGAACGTCTCGAAGGAGAAGGCGCTGAAGGCGGCCAGACGGGCGGTCGATCAGTCGTGCAAGAAGGGAAAGAGGCTGCTGCAGAAAGGAGCCAAATGTGTGTTCAATAAGGTTGGAACAAGCGTTGCAAATAAGGCGCCTGACGTGGTCGATGCAATGGACCGTGGGATGGATCGACTTCGCCTGGGTATATCGTGGGTTGAAGGCGGCATGGGTATGGGCAGAAAACACTCTGCCTTACAATCGGGGGACATTAAAACGGATGACCTCAAAATGCATATGAATGCAAATGATGAAATTAGAAGTAAAGATTGATAATTATTAGAAGACGATTAGACTGATAACGTCGATAATAGCAACGATGCTGACAATGACGACGAACCCGACGATGATGGAAACTACGACGATGATGATAATGACCATGATGATGATGATGATGATAATGACGACGACCACGACGATGATGGAAACGACGACCACGATGATGACGTCGACCAAGATGACGTCGACCAAGATGACGATGATATCGTGATAGGAAAAATAGGGTTGATTGCTGTTAAATGCAATAACAAGTTCCCAAAATGCGTCAGGCCTAATTATAGGACTCTGCATAAGCTATTATATAAATACCGGTGTATATATATATATATATATATATATAATAGCCTATGTACTATAGGCTAGGCCTACATATAGCTGCAGATTACACAATTTCGAACGACATTGTGTTATGGCAAATTCATTTTTGCAGTTCCATATAGGATCATAGACCTACTATTTCGGTGTGTTTACAATTAGCCTACAAGGTGCAAAACTAATTTTCTGACTTATTTCTACCGAACAAAGCTAGTTCTTGAGGCATAGGCATAGCTAGGCTATTACTTTTTTGCACAAGTTCTATTGTGTCATTATAAAAACGCACGAGCTGTAACCGGGTGACCATTGTTGCTGCTCAGGTCTGGTGAATCTGATGTGTATGCAGGCTATGGCCAATAGTGAAGTCTGGGGGAAAAATAACGAGGACTATATTAATAGTAGGCCTACGGTGCAAAATAAGTTCTACAATAAATTATGTCCATACAGAATAGGTAATGAATTGCTCAGTGGCGTAGCCAAGGGAGTTTAGGGGTTAAACTCCTGGACATTGTCTTAGAAAAAGTGTTCAAAAAGATTATTTTCCACTTAAATAAGAAAAACAAAACAATTGTTTGTAGTAACAATTGTTGTTTTCTTTCCTTTTTTCTTCCCTTTTTATTGTCTAATTTATTTGCTGTAATACTGTTGGGTTGGTGTCAGAAAGTGCATCCGGTCATAACCCCCTTCCCCATCATAAATTTCTGGCTACGCCCAGTGGCGGCGCCAGGATTTCAGGTTTGGGGGGGCTGAAGCCCTAAGCCCAACTAGAACATTTTTTATGAAGCGCCGAAGGCGCGAAGCTGCGAGTGCCAAAGGCACGAAGCCCATAGCGATTAGGGGGTCTGGGGGAGCGTCGTAAGCTCCCCCAGCGGGGTCTGGGGCGGAGCCCCAGCCGCCAACGCATTTTTAGCTCTGTTGACCTCAACTAGAGCCATTTTTAGGCTCTTTTTGCAGCTATTTATGAACGATAAAATCATAAAAACTTAAACAAGAAGTCGTTTTGCAGAGTCGCAGACTAGCTACCAGTATAAGAATGTCAAATTTTTTTTGTAAAAGAAATGGGCTTAGTCTTTACTATAATAGGCGGAGACCTTGTCCGAACTTGGGGGGAAGGGGAACGGACGAACGGCCGAAGGACGATAGCTGAAGCGTGAAGCGCCGAGCAGGGGAGGAGTTTGGGCAGGGAGATGTGCCTTTTCCCAAAATGTCAAACATTTTTTAATTTCAACACTGCAATAGTAGCATTTCAGGCTGTCATATTAACGACTAAAAAGGAGTCTTCAGAAATTTTGACGACTAAAAAAAGGTGTCTTCAGAAATTGTGACGGCTAAAAAAGGTGTCTTCAGAAATTTTGACGACTAAAAAAGATGTGTTCAGAAATTTTGACAGCTAAAAAAGGTGTCTTCAGAAATTTTGATGACTAAAAACAAGTGTCTTCAAAAATGTTGACAGCTAAAAAAGTTGTCTTCAAAAATTTTGACATCAAAAATGGTGTGTTCAGAAATTTTGACGACTAAAAAAAGGTGCTCGCAGAAATTTTGATGACCTAAAAAAGTGTCTTCAGAAATTCAGACGACTATAAAGAGGTGTCTTCAGAAATGTTGACGACAAAAAAGGTGTCTTTAGAAATTTTGACGACTAAAAAAAGGGTCTTCAGAAATTTAGACAATTGTAAAAGGTGTTTTTAGAAATGTTAACAGCTTAAAAGGTGTGTTCAGAGATTTGAAGACTAAAAAAGGTGTCTAGAAATTTTATAAGTATACTATCATACGGATAGGCCTACCGGGTACTATATAGAAAAACCCCTAGGGCATGTCCTATGTAGGAAATTTTACGGGTACAACCAGTGGCGGCGCCAGGATTTCAGGTTTGCATGGGGGCTGAAACCCCAAACCCTTCCTCCCAGGGACGCAAGTAGAACATTTTTCTTAAGGGCGTTAATTTTGCATGCGCTGGAGACGCGAAGCTGCGAGTGCCGAATGCACGAAGCTCATGCTGACTAGGGGGCCTGAGGGAGCGTCGTAAGCTCCCCCAGCGGGGTCTGGGGCGGAGTCCCAGAAACCAGCGCGTTTTTCGCTGTTGACATCGATAGGAGCACGTTTCAGGCTCTTGTTTGCTAATTCTGTATGAACAATAAAGTCATGAAATTTTTTGAATTTCCACATTGCAATAATAGCATTTTGGGCTGTCATTTTTACTAACTAGCTCATAATTTCAATGCTAACAGTCGTGGATTATGACTTCAAAAGTGTCCCCTTGTAGGCCATTGTTTAAATGTTTGGATATCAGCCTTTTAATGGTAACATTTGAAGCTGTCATCTCAACAAATTACTCATAATTATTTCATTGCTGAAAGAAATGGTTCATGAGTTCGACAATGTTCCTCCACGTTGTATAAATTGTCGAATTCCAAACTGCAAGGGTATACCAGTTTTGCTGTCGTCCTAGCGAAATTGTTCATGATGGAAAAAAAGTAGATAGCCTAACACTCTAGAAATTTACAATGACATTTTTAGATATTTTGGAAATATTGGGGGAACAGCATCTCCGTCCACAACCACAAACTTCGGGGTCTCGTGGACCGTCCCCTGGCCCCCAAGTCTCCGCCCATGACTGCTGTTGCTAAAAATGAACACCCCATTTCCCAATGGATAGTTGTGTAGAACTACCGGCGTAGACCCTCAGGAGGGCGGCGGGCCGGACATGGTGCACTTAACCTCATCACGGTCTGCGGCGCATTCTATTAGCATAAGCATCGACGCGCTATTGTAGCGAAATTCAAAATTGCTGTCCTTGTGAATCTTAGTCCCTTCCCTCCGCCAACCCGGACTCAACACCCTTCTCCCGCCAGCCCGGACTCACACCGGGCCAAACCTCAGTCCCCTTTCTCCGCCAGCCCGGACTCACACCGGGCCAAACCTCAGCCTCCTTCCTCCGCCAGCCCGGACTCACACCGGGCCAAACCTCAGCCCCCTTTCTCCCCCAGCCCGGACTCACACCGGGCCAAACCCCAGCCCTCTTCCTCCGCCAGCCCGGACTCACAATGGGCCAAACCTCAACCCCCTTCCTACGCCAGCCCGGACTCACACCGGGCCAAACCTCAGCCCCCCTTCCTCCGCCAGCCCGGACTCACACCGGGCCAAACCTCAGCCCCCCTTCCTCCGCCAGCCCGGACTCACACCGGGCCAAACCTCAGCCCCCTTTCTCCCCCAGCCCGGACTCACACCGGGCCAAACCCCAGCCCTCTTCCTCCGCCAGCCCGGACTCACAATGGGCCAAACCTCAACCCCCTTCCTACGCCAGCCCGGACTCACACCGGGCCAAACCTCAGCCCCCCTTCCTCCGACAGCCCGGACTCACACCGGGCCAAACCTCAGCCCCCCTTCCTCCGCCAGCCCGGACTCACACCGGGCCAAACCTCAGCCCCCTTTCTCCCCCAGCCCGGACTCACACCGGGCCAAACCCCAGCCCTCTTCCTCCGCCAGCCCGGACTCACAATGGGCCAAACCTCAACCCCCTTCCTACGCCAGCCCGGACTCACACCGGGCCAAACCTCAGCCCCCCTTCCTCCGCCAGCCCGGACTCACACCGGGCCAAACCTCAGCCTCTTCCTCCGCTAGCCCGGACTCACACTGGTCCGGACCTCAGCCCCCCCGGGCAGACCTCAGCCTCCTTTTCCCCCGCCGCCTCGGACCCCCACTGTCCCCAGCCCCCTTCCCCCGCTAGCCCTGGCTCAGACTGGTTCGGATCTCAGCCCCTTCCCCGCCAGTTCGAGCCCTCCAGTCCTCTTCACTCTTCCAGACCCGTCCGGACCCCAGACCGGTCGGTACCTCAGCTTCTGCTTCGCCATCGCGGATTTGTGCCCCTTTCCCTCGCCAGACCGGTTCGGACCTCAGACCGGTCCGGACCTCAGCCCTCTGTCCCCTGCAGCTCTATTAGGGTATAAATAAGAGGACTGTATGCATGCTGGTGTTTAGTCGCAGAGAGAGTCGATGTCCGGGAGTCGAGCCCAGTCGCAATTGATGTCTCACATGTGAGTCGATGTATGACCTCCGCCGCAGTTGAGATCCGAAAATAAGATAATAATAATAACTTTTAATCCGATGCATGGACATTCATTTTTTCGCTTTGAAATGAGGCTGAGTCACATTTCGGGGCTTAGCCCCCTAACCCCTCCCCTGGTGCCGCCAATGGCATAAGCATCTACACTATGATAATATAGTTGATTTCGTTGCCGTTGGTCATTGTCTAGTTTTATTATTACGAAGTAAGCCGTTTTAGACATTTTCAGCTTTTTGCTTTGGGGGGGGGCTGAGCCACGTTTAGGGAGGCTTAGCCCCCCTAGCCCCCCCTGGCGCCGCCACTGGCTACGCCACTGGATTTGCGAGTGGGTTAACCCTACTCTTCTACGATATGCCTATGCCTACTGCCTAGCCTACTGTGTGATGTCACAGCCAACATGGCGAGAACGATAATTTTTCATTGAGTTTCTACAGCTCTGTAAAAAAAATTAAAAATGCGCAAGCGGGTCAAAAAAGTAATTCCCTAAGGTGCTTTGCCAATATTTTGATAAAGCAAGAATTTTTTATTTCAAATGTTACAGGCTTAAAGTCAATTCATATTTAGGCTACACACAACAGCCAAATTTCACAAAACAGAACATTATTTATTAGGACTAGGCCTACTGTGTTTTGGAATATTCAAAAACACAATTCAACAAAAAGTCTAAAAACGATTTTATTTAAGTGACATCGCAAATAATTGTTGTCAAATAACAGGGCCCACTAGGTTAACTTAGGCTAATCACTGCGGTCTATAGGCCTAAGCTCATAATTTAATTAGCTCAAACATGCATTGCATATAGGCCTATTTCCTGGAACTAGGCTAGGCTAAGCACTCGCTCGTAAGTTCTCCATCATTCCATCAAATAGGCCTACCAGGGACCTTCGGCACAGAAATGCCAGCCCGGGGTAATAATAATAATATTCTTTATAGGCTTACTTACCGCCATGTATCTTTGAGCAGGCCCAGTGCTTAAAGTGTAGAAAAAGAAGTGCATGGACGCCCCTTACCTTTTTAGTCTGTGCTGGCCAATAAGTGGCAGGACGGCACTCAGATTTTAAAATAAGTGCATGGACGCCGTCCATGACCGTCCAGCCACACTTTAAGCCCTGAGCAGGTCTATAACTGACCATGCACTACAAACGCCAGGGTCGTCCAAACGCAAAATAATATACTAGGTCCACTCAACTTCCAGCCAACTCCCAAGGTGGCGATTGTAATGAGAAGTAGAGCCAATGGCAGCGCAGCCAAACGGTTGCATTCAGTTCCTTTCAAACTTGTTATTACCGTTTATTGCTCTAATTATAATAGTGAGATTTGATGATGCAAGTCAATTATAATTTCATTATGCTTTTGGGCTCAGAAAAAAATTAAAGGTTTTTTAATTATTAAAACTTTTGTCCAATTCTTTTTGACTACGTCACAGAGTGTGGAATCTGAAGTACATAGTTTATTTGTGCACAGATGTCGCTACAGAATAGATGTTTATTAACCAATCGGGGCGAGGCATAAAGTGCGCGGGACCTTGCAAGTGCTTGTTGCTTGTTGGTGCGGTAGTTGTGTAAATGAGATTTGTTGATTAATAATTCCCGATTGATAGACTGCAGTAGACTACAGTCTGCGTTTGGTAATGCAATTGTCAATTTTCTAGTAATCTGTGTGTCTGTATTTTTTGTGTATATGTATCATTTTGAGTACCGAATCATGTTCGCTATCGCATGCTGATTCCACTTGTTTCGAACCTAGGGTGCAATTAAGTGTCTTCGAGAAGATGATATCGGAAGTGGATGTTATGGTTTAATTGTTTGTTGGTGTCGGTACAGAGAACCTTTGAGAATGGTTGTAGCGCCATAAGCATAACCGTAGTTTGTAAGATAGCTATGAACTGTGCTATACTGCCCCGGTTGGCTTCGTTTATCGGAGAGAACGTCAAGGCTCCCTGTGCGTGAGTAAGTATGTCAGGTTGGCCTATTTACATCTCGGGCTGCATGGTTCGTACACAGAAGCCTTATATATTATTTTGTTGGGGTCGTCACAACTTTGGAAGTGTAAATAAGCGGTCGCCACACTAAAAAGGTTGAGAACCCCTGGTTTATGGCATTATCTAAGGTTGGAGAGGAACTATGAATATTTTCATAAATATACAGTAATTTTATTCATGGAAAAATATTGTCTGAGTGTATTGTTTTAATACTAATCCAGAGTAAGCTTATTTTTCCAAAAACTAAAAGGAATGGTAAAGAAATACATAAATAAAGTAAAAAAGAGGTTAAAATTGGATGATTCGATTCCTAATCTTGTGCTTCAATGCAGTTAATATCTCTACTGAATGAAGTAAAATTCTGATTATTCTTCATAAAGCGTACTTTTTACATTGTTTGCTTTTCTAGAATTCTTTTGAGCCAATGAGTCAGAAAAGCAGCTCATATGGAACGGACGAGTCGGAGTTGGACACGGACGTTGACATGGTTGACGACGACAGTATGAAAACTGCAAAGAGAAAAACGGGGAAAATGAAGCGATGGTTGAAAACTGAGGTGATTGCAAATTCATTTCTCAATTTATTTCCTACAATTAATCCTTCTAATTCTTTGCCTTCAAAGCGTTCTCATCCTCAACAAACTCAACATTTGCCGCTGGTCTGCATCCTGTCTGGTGTTCCTGGCACCCAATCACGATCCTCCGATCTGGACTCTGATCTGTGGGAAACCCTCTGATGTGACGCAGTGCTCGTGAATAAGCTGATGCCCTGATCTTAACTTTAGATTAGCACTTTAGGAATTTGGAGTTTTATGTTTGTGATCATCACTTCTATACATAATTAATCAAATTAGTTGATTAGAAGGTAAATTAGATTTAATCGGAAATTGCTGAACTAAGAAAATTGTTTGCTTATTCATATCATACTGTATTTTGTTAAAGTTTAGCAGTTTTGTTACCAATAAACTGCTTTATCATCACAATGCATTTTGATTAAATTGTAGGACGAGAAGCTGAAATGGCTCGTTGAGCAGCAGAAGACAGTGAATTGGTCGAGCATTGCGGACCAGATGCTTGGAAGATCTGACGTACAGTGCCAACATCGATGGGAGAACTTCTTAGATCCGCAGCTGATTAAGGGACCATGGACAAAGGAGGTATTGATGAAGGCATTGCTCCAGTTATGGGGAAATAATAAATTGACTAAGAAAATATAATTTCAACACCAGTACTAAATTTTCATATCAGATGCATGTGTTAGTTTGCACACATTGTTTGTTTATTATATTAAATATGAATTATATTTGTAAACATTTAGAGGAGACAATAGTATTAAGTGCTAGTTTCTCTGTGCATGTTTTATTGGAGTTGCTTTTACCGCAAGAACGAAATCCTCTTCTTTTCTGAAGATCAATTCTTTCTTCCTTCAATAAACCACCATCAGGGCTAGATGAATTGTAGTCATTCAAAATTTTCTAAATAAAACCGAAACTATGTATGGTTCAGTTTGCTTTGGTTCTGAAAAATGGTCAGAATTTTTTATCTGAATTTGTCCAAATAGTTTCATGAATAATATTAGTTGATAAAACGTTGTGTTTGATTCTGATTATGCTTTAGGAAGATGAAAAACTTCTGATCTTAGTCAATCAGTGTGGAACGAAACACTGGACTGTTATTGCAAAGCGCCTGAAGGGCAGAACAGGGAAACAGTGCAGAGAAAGGTACAACGTGGTTGGAAATAGTTCTCTAATAGAATTAATACATTTCTTATAATGTTTAGCTGCTCTTATATCTGTCTATGATTGCAACTAGTCTCTGTAATAGCCATTTCTTTTGTTGGCATGTTTTGTTTCGTTGTCAATACTGTTACTTGGGTTCGGTAAATTTATGGTTATGGTTAGTGTTTCCTAAACCTTTATAAACAAGCTTGTCCCTTTATCTGTTTCTCTTTTGATTTTCACCATATCTGTAAGGTGAGTAGTTGTCTCTTTTCAGTGTGATTTTTACAGATGAATGAATTTTAATTGTTTAATTCTGATTAAAGTTTTTTGGCTTAATTATCTTCTTTGATTCTTTTGTTAGCTTTCTGTCTTCGATGAGTCCTATTTCTTTGGCTAACATGTATTCATTGTATCCTGCACTGTAAAATTTCTTTAATCTTTGTTTTTAGCTAATGGTCAGTGGGTCATATGTGCTGCAAGGTATTGAAGAGAATCATGTTTGATTTGAAGTTTTTGTATTTTGTCTGCAGGTGGCACAACCAGTTGAACCCTAAGGTGAAGAAGACGGCATGGACGGAGGAGGAAGATCGGTTGCTCTATCAGCTACACAAACATCTTGGAAACAAATGGGCAGAAATTGCTAAGCATCTGCCTGGCCGGTTAGCTAGTTTGTCTTAGGATTACTTAAAGAATTGATGCTCAATGAATTGATAGTTAAATAAATTGTGACTTAAAATAAATCCAAGTATTGCAAGTCAGGAATCATTGAACACCAGTATCAGTATATAGATCTCAAAGTCTCATAGGCATAGTACTGTATCATCACCGTGCAAAAATTGAAAAATTCCTTGTTATTTTTGTTTATTTATTGCATTTGCATAATGAAATTTTGCAGATCAAGCAACATAATAAATATTCCAGTTCACATTTTAATTTATCAATGTAGCCGCACATTTGCAGTTTCTGGGTAAGATATATTACAGCTGCTGTGATTTTTAATTGTTGCAGGACAGACAATGCCATAAAGAATCACTGGAATTCAACAATGAGGCGACGATATGAAATGGAAGAGGAGGAGGAACGACAACAACAGGTAAAAACACAATGACTATACCATTGTCAAGTAACTGTAGCAAGTGCAGAACCTAGAAGATTAAAAAAATATACAAAAGTGCGAACGATTATAACATACATATCTGAAACACTTATGATCCTAAATAAACAACAGTCTATTTGACTCTATTTTGTGGCGCTGCATGCATCCAAAAGCAGGTTAAGAGAGACTCTATAGAATTTTTTATCCAAAACCCTGATTGGTCAGCCACTATGCATAATGCGTATAATTGCATCTTTTCAGAACCTTAAACTGACTTATTGCTTCACAGAGTTAGCTACCCGGTTAGTGACTTAGTGCAAACATCATATAAGCATGATATTTGCTTCTGTATTACAGAGGCTTTCTCAGAGTGGTGCATTCTGCATATCATCGAATACAACTGATGTGTCCAGTCTATCAAGTCAACATTCAGTCAGCACTGACCAGAAGTCAACTCACTCGAACGACATTGCACGACAGGACCACTTTGATTCAACAGACAAATCTGTGTTTGCCACATCGTCGTCAGTTTCTCACTTCGTTAGTGATCGCTATTTGGCCACACATAGTTCCATGCTGTCACTTGCGACTGGATTGCACGATGTCCAGCAAGAAAGCAAAGCTCCAGCATATCTGATACCGGATCAGAGTTATTCATCATGTATTGGTAAGGAAGAAGAAGCTGTCATATTTAATCTGCTGGTAACACTAAAAAAACTTCTATCCGTCTCCGTCACTCTCCATTGTTTATATGTTCATGTATGTAGCGTGCTGTTTAATATAGTGTTTTCTAAGTGCCTCATAAGTGCTATGGGAAATCATGTTGTTTGTGGCTTCATAAATTATGTGTTTTTTCTTTAACATGTTGAACGTTTGTGAAGTTGCGAATAGTTTTATGTAAAATCTGGACCAAGCCACTTGCTCTTGCTGAACCAATTTTACTGTTTGTTTGATGATAAACTGATGAAAACTGGTTTCACAATGGAGTTTTAAAAATGTTATCTACTAAAGAGAAAGATCAGCAAGTAAAATGTAAATGGTGAGGCTGTTAGTAATATCACTGAAGTTGCCTGAACACTGGGGAGTAGCAAAAGTGGATGTCCATGGTGTTAATTTGCAGTGCTTCTAGCATATGACATTTTCAATTTTACATATTATTATTGTTATGATTCTTTATTTATTTAATGCAGCCACCTAATGGTCTAGCATCAATCAAAGGTCTTGCTCAAGGTTCCTACACAGTAACTGTTTCAGCCAAGGATGAAACCGGTACTCCGTGGCAAGAATGAAGCCAGTACTCCGTGTTAATAAATATGAATATAGCTTATAAAGAAGTTAATATTTTTGTTTCAGTTATGAAACCCGACTCTTCTCCGTTTACTCTGCGAACCGAAACCGAGGTCAGCGCTTCTTCGCAGTCGTTATGGACAAGCAAAGACGTCTGTCTGCGATCGCCTCCTGCGTATGTTTTCGTTTCTGAGATGCCCACTGCATATTTTTTCATTTATGTGATTGCTCACTGCATATTTTTTCATTTCTGTGATTGCTCACTGCATAAGTTTTCATTTGCAGAAACTTTAAAGCCGTAGCGTATCGCTCATGTACTAATTCTAAGTTGAGGGTTTGTTTGCTTGAGCAGCACTAGGTTGTTGCTTTAAATTAGTGTTTACGTGAAACATGTATGGATTGTATGCGGAGCATATAGTAGTTATAAGTAGATGTAAATGCACACAAGCCAATGGGTGAAGAGCCATTTCTTTTTAGAAGAAATTTCTTTTATTGTTAAGCAGGATTGGCTTTGGTACCTTACTTGAAGATGAATGGTTTTAGTACAGTGACGAGTTAGTGCTTTTTATTCTGTCACTTTTTCTTTGATAATTTCTGGTTTTGTTGTGCAGGTACACCAATGAATATCATCGTGACGTTCTATCTCATCTTGAGAGTAATTTGGAAGGTGGCGAATACAGTGGTCATGAAACGAAAACAGGTACTCGTCATCCTTTTTATGTGTAATCGTAATCGTGGTATATGCTATTGAACATTTATAAATGTGCAACGCAAAGATTCAGGTGCATTCCATCTCACATCCCACATGCTGTTTCTAACAAGTTGTCTTCAGGCATAATGTGCTCATGAATGTGCAATAGAGTAAAATGTTTTGCTGTGGTGTGCTGAAAGCAATTCTTTAAGATTTCGGGTTTTTCGTTAGCATAATTACTTACCACTGCTTGCAGTAAGGCTCAAGTTTGAGTTACCCAATGTGATGTTTCCCCCAACGTAAGAAGTGGCGCTAGAGTATGATGGTTATCATACAGCTAAATGGATGAGGATCTTCTTCTCAAGGTGACTTTGTGGTCACACGTTCAGTAAGAAAATTTGGAAACTGTGCATTTGCACCAGCCGGCCCAACTGATTGTAATAAACTTCTGGGGTGGAATTTATGGCCTTGTCTTTGTGTACGACACGACTTACCGCTAAGATATGACTTGTTAAGACGTGTCGCAGACTTTACGACATGTCGTATTCATGACACATACTTAGAGGATCACTTATTTAGTCGCGCAACTAGAGCGTGGTTATAGCTGGTGCGCATGCGCAGCATATATTAATAGGCGACCGCCATCCCACAGACACTATATATTTAAATGAGCTGCCCGCATATGAAGTAAACAAAGGCCGCGGAAGATGTCTCAGGCGGTGGCCTACATTATATTAATAGGCGACCGCCCCATAGACGTTATATAAATAAATGGGCTGTCCGCGTACATGGAAATAAACAAAGACGTTACATCGCCCGCGGAAGATATCTCGGGCGGTACATTTTGCGATCTAAAATGCGTTTTGTCACATATTAAAGGCATTTTGTGACGACGAAAACGAAAAGCATAAATCAGTTAATCGTCCCACACAGCGGAATTAAATGTGGTGCCACTAAAACACTCTTTGATGGTGTAAACCGCGTCGAAGTGAACGAATCGCAAATGTTCCGCCGGCCATGTTTTGACGTTAAGACAGCGACTAGTAGACTTAGACGACCCTCCCAGGCCGCCTAGCGTTAGTCGTGACTTAGACGTCTAAGAGGTGGTGGTGAATTCCATTTTAACGCTAGTTGCCTTTAAAGATACGACTAAGAGATAAGACATGGCTGAGACAAGCCCATAAATTCCACCCCTGGACTTTATTCGCAAATCATCTTCTTTATCGCTCTTCAAGAAAACCTGAAGACTTATTTGCTTAAGAGTTATTATGAGTAGACTTTCCTGTTGCGTACTTTTGTGCAACATTCTTATTTGTTTAAGCACATTATAAATGACAGTTTAATAATAATAATGATGATGATTTTTGCAATTATTTTGTACCTAGGAGGTTCAGAAGAACAATGGTTTTCGAAGACAACAAACTGTGTTAAGGAAGTAATCAGTCGTAACTGGGAGCACCCGACCTTGGACAATAAGCATCAGAAGACACCTGAAAGTTCTCCATTCAAGTCTCTTCCATTTTCACCTTCATTGGTTAGTGGTGCCAGAGTGTCTTTTAAAAGTATGGTTCAGTTCAGTTGCCTCTTTTTTCCCAAACATTAAGGGCTGTAAGCATCTCATTGATCATTTAACGATGAGCTTGCATTGGTTTTCCCACTCACCGTTAGCAACACACTGGTTGGCGTTAAAGGGTTAATGTTAGATCACAGCTCATCTTTTGAGTGTGGAAAATTCAGTTTAATGTATTTCCTTTTCATTCATTTGTTCGGCACTGCAACTTATATGCGATGTATTTCAAAATTTTTAAGTTCAGGACGTACCTTTAAGTCACTGCTTTCAATAAGATTCATGATGCATCTATAGAAATTCTTGCAAAGCACTCTAATCTGTAATTGGTAAAATTGAGCAACTTTTCAACTTCTAACCCATATAGTTAAATGTAATTTTATTCTTAAAAATACCAAGGAATGATCATCTTTGTACAGTAGTTTGCTTTCTGTGGCAATTCAAAGTTTGCAGACGGCCTATGTCAACCTTACAGCCATTATGGACGTTCGTCTGGGCTTGTCTGTATCATCCTATATACTGTTGGTGTGGGCTTTTATTCATCTTCAAAGAGCTGGAAATTTGTGCTGGAAATTTTGCAGTTGCTTTTAACTTTGACTTAATGCATTTTCCAGTTTCTTAACATTGCCGAAACGTTTACTTCAACGCCATCAGAAAAGGGGCCGTTTGATAGCAGTGTACTGCATACACCATCCATCAGCAACAGCGACAGGCAAGTTATGATCTGTACTATGTTTAATTGTTTATGCACTCCCCGTTTATGCCCTATTCTGCTTTACAGTGATGTTATGTCCCAAAAATATTCACATGCTGTGTTGGTCAATATGCTTTTCAAGAACTGCAGTGTACTTACCAAGCTGCAGTTTTACTACAGTGTGGTAAGTATTTTCCTTTTTGGAGCTGTCTTTTTTGTGTGTGGCCCAAATAACACACTGTGTTGTAAGGCAGCTGAAGTCTTTGCATTGATATGTGTATGCTGTAATTGTCATTAACATGTCAATTGTAATTGGTTAATGTTATGCAGAGAAACATACTTCTGCCATTCGATTGCCCTGTGTGTTCTATTTCAATGGTCATAATCTTTATTTTCTGTAGCTGTGTGCGGTCGACCATGAAATCACCTTTGCCAAAGAGGAAATTGTTGCAGCACATGGCACCACGGACACCAACACCATTCAAAAAGGCTCTGGCAGAAGTGGAACGGCGTGGCGGATCTTTGCAAATGATGGTACGTGTTAATTACAACCAGTCATACGACGAGGAATATTTAAATGCCGCTAATCTTCAACACCGATACATGCGTTTTGAACCCAGTTCAACATGTATGAATTTGTGTGTACCTGTATGTATCTAGCCATTTCATAACGCCATTTTGACTCCATGTAGAACCAATGCATCCGTGTTCAAACGATGATAGCGCAGCTGAAGAATGTATTTTGCTGACAATTGCATACAGACATACATGTAGCACAGATTGTTATCATGAGGAGATTTTTAATTGAGTGAAGAAAGGACAAATAAGTAAAGTAGTCACTTAGTTAAATGTGCAAGTTATGTGCACATAGTAAAAGTATTTGAAGTATAAAATCAATCATTATAAGAGTTTCTGTGCACATTGGCCAGAGAATGTAAAATATGTCATTTGCGAATGAAAGACAGATTTTCACGTTAGCGATAAATTGATCGTTGATCACAGAGCTTACAAAGGTGTCCTAAAACAACCCTAAGCAGAATTATGATACTTATACTAATTCCATCCACGTTCTGAATTCTGGGAGTTTATATCCCAGGTATGTATATTCAGGGTACATTTGGATGAGGCCAAAAGTGTGTAAGTGGTTGTGTTCTTTCCCATGTTTCCGGTATCATTGTGCTTTGTGTTTCCCTTTCTTAGTCTGACACGCCTTCACGACTTCGAGATTTAAAAGAACTTATTCAGGATGAAGTGCAGCGAATGACATTAAATTCGTCTGTGAGAATTGAAAATGCAGAAGACGTGGGAGATCACATTCCGGTTCGTTGTTGTTTTGTATTTGTGCTCCTGTATGCTAATTATGCTACGGCTTAGTTTATCTTTAAAATGGAACCTGCTCAAATTGACTTTTTCTTGTGTTTGGTAGAGTATTTAATTTGTGGTGCCGTAACATAAGCACTCTGTCCAAAAACACTTTTGTTGCTGCATACATTGGTGTGCGCGCCTTTGTCTTGCGTACTTTTGCCTAGTGTGCTTTTGTTGGGTCACCTGTTAATGTAGCTGCAGAAGAAATTTATTATAATATCATGACTCCTGCATCATTGATTTATACATTTATTCTCTTGATCGATGTAGAGTGAGTTATTTTGGTAAGAGTTGTTACTGTTGTTTACATTTTGTGTAAATGTCTTGATCTGTAGAATGCAAATGTCGCCCTGAAGCGAGTTAGAAAATCTCTTGACAAGAAATGGTCGACGCCTGGAGACGTTCAACTGAATCATGACATCAGTCTGATCGAAACTCCGGTGAGTGCGTTTTCCATGCTGCTTTCATGCTCTGACACCATCTCTTTCAGTCTAATGTCATCAACTGATCTGATCAAACCTGGCGCATTCTTTAGCATTGTTGTAATGCCAAGGTGTCAATTGACGGTTGCATCAAGTGAAAGCGCAATAAAAAAAATCATGATCCATTGTTGAAGCCATAGAAAGCCTGAGTGCAATGCAGTGCATGCTGTTGTTAGCATTTCCATCGTACTTGTAATTAGTGATATGCACTCAATGGTATATCTAGTAATAGATGAGCGCCTCTGATTAGTTAATTACTTGAAGGAGCGCTATATAAATGTCCGAATGAATGAATGAATGAATGAATGGTGCTTCTTCTGTTAACATTGTCCACAGTCAGTGGAGACCTTTTATGTATGAACAGACCGGACCTTATTGCTTTAAGCTAATTATCATATTTCTTGTGATTTATCAGAGATGCTCTGGTTAACTTCATTGTTTGACATGTGCCTATTACCTTTACAGTTTATGGTCAGTTACATATATGCAGTACTATACTTTGATTTAATTCAAGCACCACTTCTGTGCATCTGTGGTAAAAGTGCAAATCATAGTGGGCCATTAGTGGCGGTATGTTAGATATACATCTTAAATATGATCTATAGCTACCGGTAGGTAAGGGAATTTAGTTTATTTAATTAACTGCATTGAAGTTGTAGTGCAAGGTAGCTATTGTTGATTTGTCTTTTAGAGCAAGGCATTAATAGGAGACAGCAGCCTTTTGTTTTCTCCTCCGTCCGTAATAACAGAAACGCTCAGTCTGGAGCACGTTCTCCCAGACCGGACTGATCCCTTTCATGGTATGCGCTTGCGGAACGCCAACCCATTATACCTTCAGGTAATTTGCTTATATGTGTGATGCTACATATGTAAGGAGCCATTAATCGAGATTTTATTTACTGATGTATTACAGGCTTTTGAATGTGATCACTATCAGAATATCGAATTTGGTTTTTCACTTGCATTCACTGGAGGACCCTTCTATCTTCTAATTTTTCTATATGTAAATGCTATCTTCAGACAGTGTTGACCTGTTCTACATCCTGAGTAGATTAATTTGTTCTTCATGCAGCGGGGTAAGGTTTCGGAGATCGTGCTCTGTTGCAAAGCCAGTGCATGTCATGCATTGAATCACTTGAAAACTCGATCAATTCAGCCCACTGTCGATTTTTTTAAAGATCTGAGGATATCATTACCTGATGAAAACTGTATGAGTGTGAATCTCTTTCTTTTGATAAGTTTTTAATTATGGTGAAATCTAATTGGTTGCATGTGTTTTATGGATTGTTTTGTCGTAAACAAATTTAAATGTATTTAGTAATTTTTTATTCTTGTGTTGTTGAAGACGAATTACAAGACTGAATTTCAAGCTACACCAAGCAAAAGCAATACTAAGGTTTGTCAATGGCGAGTTTTTAAAAGTAATTGTTGCATAATATACAGATCTATGGCTTCATAGTCTGTTGCTGTCAGTTACTGATTTATCCGATGTCCATTTAAGAGATAAATCATATTTATTGTACATTAATTTCCAATGAAATTGCTTTTAATGACAAATCTTAGAATTACTTAAAAAAATATTTTTGAAATCTGTAATGACTGTCTTCAACATAATGACTGTTTTGGTGCACCATTGATTGATGCCTTCTTGCACTTTAGACAATGGCATTAGTGTGCATTAGACAATGTCATTTTGTAAGTTACTCATTACAATGTCTTTGAGTTTGACATGCATGCAATCTGCTCTTGCATTGAACAATTGATTTCTTCCATTTTAGTTCAACACCAGCTGGGAGCGTGTGGCCTGTGGAAGAACACAGTCAGCCGCAGAGATGGTCCGACAGGCACGTGCAATTCTGAACTTAAACGAGGTCTTGCGTCCGCGCTCTCTCAATCTTTGACATCGGCAGGTGTTCTTACAGACTGAAGTACATCCATATCTATAGAAGCAGCTTGCTTAGCAGCGACAGCATCATGATATCACATCTCTGATGAGGCGCTTTGCTTTTAGAGAACAGATTTTTAAAACGCGCTTGTCGAAACTCCGCTGAGTTTGTCAGCGTTGGTCTAATTCCAATTCTCTTTTTGTGGCTGCTTGAGTAAAGAACAATAAATTGCGACTATGAACTGCTTTATTTATTCTGTATCATTCTTTGAATGGTGTTTTTTAGCGGAGAGATGTCTATGTATTGGTCAACAGTTTATGAGGTTATCATATCATGGTCATTGGTGATTTTTAGAATTGGAGCCGCTTATTGGTCTTTGCAGTTTGTTTACAGAAAACTGATTATGTTAGACGGATGGTCAAATTAATTTTTCAGTTTTAGATTTTGTTTGTAAGTAATGATGTGTCTGGCTTGATTAGTGTCAGGAAACTATGTAACTGATGATTGGTACTTATTTATTTGTAAGAACAATAAATTGATTTTGTGGTTTTCGAGAGCAGAACTGCAGTAAACATGGTTTGCTAGTTATTTTTCTACCAGATGATGTCACTTAATTGAACTTTTGTTTGTATGAAGTCATTGTTGAATAAAGGTGTTTTTCACTTGTTTTTTTGATTGTGCTGAACAAAGTTGTGGGGGTGTGGTGATGCAGTGGGTATGTTTGTTGTCTTGCAGCCGAAGGGTTGCAGGTTCGAATCCACCTCAAGCTGCCGCGTAGCGACCTTGAGCAAGTTTTTCATTCACAATTGCTCAAGCGCTCCGGCGTGAAACTCCGATTCAGTGTCCATGCTGTTGGTAGCGCTTCTGAGTAGTAACCTTGAAGAGGCGCTATGATAAGTGCACATACAAACAAATTTACATGTTACCAAAGCCGTTTAATGTAGGAGTTTTATTGTGAAGATTGATCACTATTGCCGACATCTAGAATTCATTGTCAGGACATTCTGCAAAACTATCTGACTTTGCTTAGAATTCTTTGATTAATGTGATTCTACTGATCACCAACTTGATTGATGGTGTAAAGATGTCAGTGTCCATCACTGCAATCAAACTTTCAGACTTGCTGAGCTCACTGAGCCTTCTGGCATGCTAAGAATTTACCAATACAAGTAGTCTTTAATCGTATACAGTTCAAATCCTGGTCCTAGGATTGATGTTAACTTTCAATGAGGTCTGGTTATGTTTTATAAAGAGACTGCTGAAGTAACAGTAGTTCAAGCTTCAAAATTATGTAATCTATTGTGTATTCAGCCTATGCAAAGATTTTGTTACATTTTAAGATCATGCTGAAATTTGCATATAATTTTCTTCATTTGGAATCATCTCTTGTTAATATTAGATGAATTTAAATGTAACATTTATTGGGAAGCTGCTACATCATATTTTATAGCTCTTGTGTGGTTGTACATTGTTCATTATGAGAAGTAAAGTTATGAATTCAAGATATGAAGTTATATATTTTTGTGCAACTTTGCTAAACGTATGCCATTTTTTAAAATAAAAGTTAAAAAATTGGTGTGACTACACCAGTCCTAGTCCTATTGTTTTGATGTTCCATCAGTGTTTTCATCTAAAACAAACGAAAAACTATAGCTGTTTGTCAAGCAACACGTTCTAAATGTCGAGCTCATGTACACATATTTAAGTGGCGGTCAGCTCGGTTGCATGCAGATAATATGGTAGTCAGGCATCAGTTATGGAAACATAGTCATTGAGCTGAAGTCTAGAACTCTAGATGACACGAACAAGCAAGCGATACCTGTGAAAAAGACGAGGAAAATTGCTTGGTCATGTACACACGGTAACACACCTACGTTCTGTTGACTCATTTAAATGGAGACAATGTTTTTAAGCTGACTTGGAATCTTTCAGCTATTGAAGATTTCTGATCAGTGGTCCAAAATCATTCTGTTATGCTGCCCTAACTAATGAGTTGAAATCTTGGTTATTAAACTTCAGCCTCCCGAGCATGGGTCTTAATTAACTCCCACACTGGTCTCAAGTCATGATTTCTTCTACTCAACTCCGTTTATGCAAAGGAGTTGTATACTCAAATATTTAGACCTCCATGCCTGTGTTTGATCCAGACCTAGACTTCGCTCCTCTGCCAATTTGTTACATCCTCTTAGATCCTCTGATCGGCTTGACCTCTGATCCCTGAATCAGGACCTACATGGCTCAACCAAGGTCCTTTGCATAGGTCCCTTCCTCCATCAGTTTGCTTCGTCATACTCTGATAATAGTCTTCATCTTTCTTTGGCTTATTTCAGAGATTTAAAGCTTCCATGGCTAGCACGGTGCATAGTACATGGGGACTGTAAGTGGTGTGATATCCATTGAAACAGAAGCATAAGGAGTCATTGTGGATGGTGTGTTGAAGGAACTAACCTGATCAATTCATTAAAAAATGAGCATTATGTCGGACATATTTGGGAGCTATAATTCCTGTCAAACTCTTAGGACTAAGTGATCAATCACTAGATATCATATGAATTTTGTGTTGGCGCGTGACGAGAGGGAGAGGTGGTAAAATCGTCCAAAATTACGTGACGTCATTTATGAGACGAGCTGCCGATCGAACTCAACCGATTGAAGATAGGTGAGGGTGTCGATGGTGGAGGTTACTTGAACCGAAGGGGAGGATGGCATCCGCGTTCACGAAGCCTGGGTCAATCCAGGCGCGCCCTCCCTGTGAGTACCTTCGGGGAAACTAAGGATGCCACCAGCTGACCGAATTCATCCGAATCCCGGTCCACGCTCCGACAAGACCTGGAGCAGTAGCATACGCGAAGAAGAAGACTTGAACCGAAAAGGGGCTTCGAGCGATTGCATAGTAGCCTAAGCTCTGGGACGAAAATATTAAATAGGCTACCTTGCTGTGGGCGGGCGGGCGGGCGGGCGCCCACCCGATGGCCTTTAGGCGTCGTAGGCCTACTGGGCCTTTCATGCCACCCACCACCGCATGGCGCTTAGGCTGTTTGTGTCACCCACGATAATATTAGTATCGTGCCAACCGTAGCTTTGCACGCTTGTCACGCACACACACACACACACACACACACACACACGTAGAGCCGCAGCTCTGCACGGGCATAGCATAGCATACTTCGTTTATAGCATAGCATAGCAAAGTAAACAGTGGACGGTTGTCTGGCACGGCCTCATTCGTCTAGCTTTCTATCGGGATCATTCTGACTTCGAAACGCAAACGGGCCTTTATTAAATAGCACGGTCCCACACATGTGTGTCAATTTAGCAGTCAGATTGAGATTGAGATTCAGCAGTCATATTCGAATCGGGTGTGACCTCCCCAAAAGGCGCACAAGTGACGCACTAGCAAACACGTAATTTGACTTCAAAATTCACATATTTCGACTCTATCCATCCAATAACGCTTAACAGGGCCTATTAACACCCACCTGGACTACCTAGAACAATAGTTGCTAAAGCGTTTAAATTATTATTGTGCCTATTGTAGCCTTCCAAACTTCACACATCGTCGACTCTGGATTTCAATGCATCATATGAGCCAAGTTTGACACCTCACATTTCATACTCAGACCCTATCCATCCAATAACGCTTAACATGGCCTATTAACACCCACCTGGACTACCTAGAACAATAGTTGCTAAAGCGTTTAAATTATTATTGTGCCTATTGTAGCCTTCCAAACTTCACACATCGTCGACCTTCAATTTCAATGCATCATATGAGCCAAGTTTGGCCCTTGAAATGTCATACTCAGACCCTATCCATCCAATAACGCTTAACAGGGCCTATTAACACCCACCTGGACTACCTAGAACAATAGTTGCTAAAGCGTTTAAATTATTATTGTGCCTATTGTAGCCTTCCAAACTTCACACATCGTCGACTCTGGATTTCAATGCATCATATGAGCCAAGTTTGACACCTCACATTTCATACTCAGACCCTATCCATCCAATAACGCTTAACAGGGCCTATTAACACCCACCTGGACTACCTAGAACAATAGTTGCTAAAGCGTTTAAATTATTATTGTGCCTATTGTAGCCTTCCAAACTTCACACATCGTCGACCTTCAATTTCAATGCATCATATGAGCCAAGTTTGACACCTCACATTTCATACTCAGACCCTATCCATCCAATAACGCTTAACAGGGCCTATTAACACCCACCTGGACTACCTAGAACAATAGTTGCTAAAGCGTTTAAATTATTATTATGCCTATTGTAGCCTTCCAAACTTCACACATTGTCGACCTTCAATTTCAATGCATCATATGAGCCAAGTTTGACACTTCACATTTCATACTCAGACCCTATCCATCCAATAACGCGTAACAGGGCCTATTGACACCCATCTGGACTACTTAGAACAATAGTTGCTATAGCGTTTAAATCATTATTGTCCCTATAGCAGCCATTCAAACTTCACATATCGTCGACCGTGTATTTTAACGCATCAAATGAGCCAACTTGGGCAATTCAAATGTCATACTGTGGCGAAATTGGGTTGGACCCATGTCTTTTTTTTTGCCTTTTGTTTTTTTTCGCCGCCCAGCCACTTTTGGCCTATGCTCTTTTCGTAGTCTAGCCTCTTTTGACTCCCAGCTTCTTTTCCGCTTTTTTTTGCCTCTTTTGGCCTAGCCTCTTTCGTGGCCTAACTTCTTTTGGTCTAGCCTCTTTTCGTGGCCTAGCCTCTTCTAGAAGGGTATATTTAGCAGCTAGTTTAACATGCAGGAGATCCTGCGTGGTCGAATGGGTTGTAGCCCGCTCGCCGCGCCGGCGGCCCGGGTTCAATTCCCGGTTGGGGATCTTTACAGCGGGTGGCTCGGTCGCAATATAAACGTGGAGTGTGAGGTTGTTCTCTGCCTCCGACACTAATCATCTTCGATATGAAACAGTGTCGTTAAGCCCTGAACATTTCATGCAGGAGCACAGAGATCCTGCGTGGCCGAGTGGGTTGTAACCCGCTCGCCACGCCAGCGGCCCGGTTTCGAATCCCGGTCGGTCGGATTATCAGAGATTAATTTCTCGGATCTTTGCTGCGGGTGGCTCGGTCGCATTATAAACGTGGAGTGAGAGGTTGTACTCTGCCTCCGACTGTAAAGGCCCTTTGGTCATACACGTTCGTTAAACTATTTTCCGATAGGCAGGAGCTCAGTCAGTCCACAGGTCAGTTAGTTGTGAGTAGTAGTCGTAGCCAAAGTGAGTCGCAGTCGTAGTCGAGGTTAGAGACAGAGCTTTAGTAGAGAGAGAGAGACAGTCGAGAGTAGTAGAGTACGACGGCCGTAAGAAGTTCATCAGTCGTTAGAGTGCTTGGACGTCAAGAAGAGGGACGACTAGACGGTCTACACTGCGAGTGGATCTGCGATTGTGTCGAATAAAACGTTCCATCTTCTTAACATCGTGTTGGGTTGTATGATCGATCGGAAGAATTGGCAGTCCTTCTAAAGACGACGAAGACGGACTTGCGTTTCCACCCCCCCTGAAACGACACGCGTGACATATGGACAGACCCTACTCCCGCTGATCGCTGGACGGCCATCCTGACGATTAGCTCAACGGGCACTGAGAGGAAAGTGGGGTTCACAACTAGTTTTCCGCGACACTTGTACCAGAAGTGGGGTGCACAGTTCTTCTGAGCAACAACCGCAAATTGACCTACGATGGAGGACGATGAGGAGGTCACGATCGCCTACGCAGCTGGAGGGTTTGCCGACCAGCCGACGAGCTCTTCAACGCAGTTCGCCGACGGGAGTGCGACGGCAGAGCAGCGATCGGACCCGAGACGACTGATAGAGGAGCTTCAGGTCGACGGACGGGGGCCGATGAGGATGAGCTACCGGGAGACGTCTGACGAAAGGGTGACCTCCCTGAAGATGCTGGGGACGACCGGAGACCGGCCATGGAACCGACTGCCTCCAATGAAACCAGGAAAGTTCGATGGGCCGGGATCGCTGGATACATTCCTGGTGCAGTTTGAAGTCTGTTCCCGTCACAACCGGTGGACGGCCGTGGACATGGTCGACTACCTCCGATGTGCGCTGGAGAAAGCCGCCACGCAGCTACTCTGGGACTTCGGCGCACGTCGGGACGTCAGCTACGAGGAGCTCGTGGAACGCCTTCGCCAAAGGTACGTTACAGGGGGACAGACGGAAACCATCGGCGCCCAGCTGTACTACCGACGTGAACGTTCCGAGGAGACTTTGAGCGACATGCTACACGACATTCGACGCCTTGTCGTGTTAGCGTAACCTGTGCCTTCCAACGAGACCACGGAAATCATCGCCAAAGACGGTTTCCTCGAACTTTCACTCAAAGTACGTGAAAGACAGCCAAAGAATCTGGACGAGGCCTACCGGACTCCTACGACCGCAGGAAGCCCTTCCACCAAGTCAGGGGTACGCAGGAGGCCGACGTAAGCAGCCGGATCCAGTCAACGCTTGACCGGGTCCTGGCGACGCAGCGTGACGAACAGCGACGCTGACAGAAAGAAAGGAGCAACGAATCGAACATCATTTCCGAGAGCTACGTGGCCGAGCTCCTAGGTTCTGGGGCGTGACGATCGCCCCGGACACCGCAGCGCTGGTGATTCCGGACAGCAGAGTTCGAGACGGGGTGTGACCTGTTATAACTACGGCCCAGCCGTTCACCTCGCCCGTCACTGCAGACAGCCTCGACGCCCATGGAACGAGACGAACGCAACCATGAGGACTGGAACGGAAGCACCTACGCCACTCATGTCGGTGGCGGTCAATTATACGAGGCGCTCCCAACTACCGGACCGAACCAGCAGCAACGCAGTCTACATCCGCGGGACCATCAACGGAAGACCGCAGATTTGCCTGATCGATACGGGATCTGAAGTCAGCCTGGTTCCGTCTACGACAGTCGAAGGGTTAACACTGCAACCCTATTCTCGTTTCTGATGGCTACTAATGTCACTAGTATTAATGTCCTTGGGGAGGTCCGCTTGTCCATTAAGGTCAGTGATGGTATTGAGGTCCCAACTGGACTTTTGGTGTCTGACCAGATAACGGAGCCCATGCTAGGGATGGATTGGCTACGGGAACACCGCTGTCGCCTAGTCTTTGGTAATGGGGCATTGTTTTTGGGCCGTAGACGTATACCCCTTGTAAAAGGTAATGGGTCTATGTGGTTCCGTAGAGTTATACTGGCTGAGGAGGTTGTGGTGTCTCCTAAGAGTCAAAGTGAGGTCCCCGTTAAGATGATTTATGGAGATTTGACTAATACAGCGCCTGCTTGGATGACCGAAGACCAGGAGACTCAACCAGGAGTGCATCTTGCCCGTGTGGTAGTGGGAGACCGCGCAGCCGCTAGAGTGAGACTAGTGAATATAAACGAGGAACCAGTGAGGTTTACAAAGGACCAGTTCCTCGGTGGCTTGCGTCCGGTAGAGGTAGAACAGGGGACGGGAAGAAAGCGGAACGAAGGGCTAGACGGAGAAAATACATTGCGAGACACTTTGATGGCAGATTTGCCGGAGGAGGTTCCCTTCGATATCCGTAAGCGGTTCGACCAGTTTCGGATGGACCATAGCGATGTGTTTTCACTTTGCGATAGAGACTTGGGTAGGACGTCGATTACTACACATAGGATAGAGACAGGCGAGGCACGCCCCGTAAGGCAGCCGTAACGACGCCACCCTATACCTCCTCGGAATTTAATTGAACGTGCGCTTGATGCGTTGATAAGCGAGGAAGCTAACGTTAGTGAGTGGGTATCCCCAGTGGTGCCTGTCCGAAAGGAAGATGGCGCCCTTAGCTTAAGTGTCGTGTATCCAGGGCCGAAATGCACATAAGTAGGAATAGCGTAGGCTAAAGGTGGACCTTCCTCCAGACATTGCTACCTCAGAGGTAGCCTTTGGAATGTAGCGGTATGCATTGAGATAGAATTGGAAGTGAACAACTAATCTACACATTCCTTGCACCCGACGATGCATGACGCTTGCTCTCCCCCAAATTCAATAGGTTAGAGCTGAGCGCGCATGTGTGAAAGATATTTATATGCGGTCGTTGCCAGCGTGGGGTGAACAGATCAAGACCTATAGACGGTCCACAGGGAAATCTCAACGGCCGCCTATTGTTCACGCGGTCCAGCAAAGTCGGCTGTCTATTGTTGACCTTCGGAGTAGCGGGCTTGTACCTGCCTCCGAGTTCGAATAACGTTATACCTATCGTAATTCGCTAATCACAAGCCATGCATACGGAAATTACCCACTACTCCCGCATAGGCCACGTTTAAGCAAAGAGTATGAGTTATACCCTCTTGTGCATATTGGTCCAGATGTATACCAAAGCCGCTGGTTGGTGTGACACCGAGCGTGTAGGGGTGATGGGTCGACGCATTTTAAGTGTAGAGTTAAACTTTGCCCCCTCCTCGGCGCCTTCTGGAGCGCCCTTTCATTCTTGCTCATTTTAGTTACCCCCGTCTACACCTACATCTACGGTCTACATCTACCGTCTGCATCTACCTATGCTTCGTTTACATCTACATTTGTCTACATCCACCTAGTCTACGTCTGCCTAGTCTACACCTACCCAGTTTGATTGAGTGAAAGACGAATACAGGTCTTCGTCGGATTTTCAATACTTGGCGTTCAAGCCATTTATTATTTGGACAGTTAAGCTAGACGAAACTAGGCTCAATATCTGCGGAGATATCAATTTTACCAACATTAGAATACTTTCTAGATGCGCTAGCGGTGCCTAATTTCAGATGGGGGAAGTATCCGCACCATTACCACTACTCACGGTCGACAAAATGTGAAGTTTAGAGGGCTACAATAGGGACAAAAATGGTTTAAACGCTATAGCAACTATTGTTCTAGGTAGTCCAGGTGGGTGTTAATAGGCCCTGTTAAGCGTTATTGGATGGATAGGGTCTGAGTATGACATTTCAAGGGCCAAACTTGGCTCATATGATGCATTGAAATTGAAGGTCGACAATGTGTGAAGTTTGGAAGGCTACAATAGGCACAATAATAATTTAAACGCTTTAGCAACTATTGTTCTAGGTAGTCCAGGTGGGTGTTAATAGGCCCTGTTAAGCGTTATTGGATGGATAGGGTCTGAGTATGACATTTCAAGGGCCAAACTTGGCTCATATGATGCATTGAAATTGAAGGTCGACGATGTGTGAAGTTTGGAAGGCTACAATAGGCACAATAATAATTTAAACGCTTTAGCAACTATTGTTCTAGGTAGTCCAGGTGGGTGTTAATAGGCCCTGTTAAGCGTTATTGGATGGATAGGGTCTGAGTATGACATTTCAAGGGCCAAACTTGGCTCATATGATGCATTGAAATTGAAGGTCGACGATGTGTGAAGTTTGGAAGGCTACAATAGGCACAATAATAATTTAAACGCTTTAGCAACTATTGTTCTAGGTAGTCCAGGTGGGTGTTAATAGGCCCTGTTAAGCGTTATTGGATGGATAGGGTCTGAGTATGACATTTCAAGGGCCAAACTTGGCTCATATGATGCATTGAAATTGAAGGTCGACAATGTGTGAAGTTTGGAAGGCTACAATAGGCATAATAATAATTTAAACGCTTTAGCAACTATTGTTCTAGGTAGTCCAGGTGGGTGTTAATAGGCCCTGTTAAGCGTTATTGGATGGATAGGGTCTGAGTATGAAATGTGAGGTGTCAAACTTGGCTCATATGATGCATTGAAATCCAGAGTCGACGATGTGTGAAGTTTGGAAGGCTACAATAGGCACAATAATAATTTAAACGCTTTAGCAACTATTGTTCTAGGTAGTCCAGGTGGGTGTTAATAGGCCCTGTTAAGCGTTATTGGATGGATAGGGTCTGAGTATGAAATGTGAGGTGTCAAACTTGGCTCATATGATGCATTGAAATTGAAGGTCGACGATGTGTGAAGTTTGGAAGGCTACAATAGGCACAATAATAATTTAAAAGCTTTAGCAACTATTGTTCTAGGTAGTCCAGGTGGGTGTTAATAGGCCCTGTTAAGCGTTATTGGATGGATAGGGTCTGAGTATGACATTTCAAGGGCCAAACTTGGCTCATATGATGCATTGAAATTGAAGGTCGACGATGTGTGAAGTTTGGAAGGCTACAATAGGCACAATAATAATTTAAACGCTTTAGCAACTATTGTGCTAGGTAGTCCAGGTGGGTGTTAATAGGCCCTGTTAAGCGTTATTGGATGGATAGGGTCTGAGTATGAAATGTGAGGTGTCAAACTTGGCTCATATGATGCATTGAAATCCAGAGTCGACGATGTGTGAAGTTTGGAAGGCTACAATAGGCACAATAATAATTTAAACGCTTTAGCAACTATTGTTCTAGGTAGTCCAGGTGGGTGTTAATAGGCCCTGTTAAGCGTTATTGGATGGATAGGGTCTGAGTATGAAATGTGAAGTGTCAAACTTGGCTCATATGATGCATTGAAATCCAGAGTCGACGATGTGTGAAGTTTGGAAGGCTACAATAGGCACAATAATAATTTAAACGCTTTAGCAACTATTGTTCTAGGTAGTCCAGGTGGGTGTTAATAGGCCCTGTTAAGCGTTATTGGATGGATAGGGTCTGAGTATGAAATGTGAGGTGTCAAACTTGGCTCATATGATGCATTGAAATCCAGAGTCGACGATGTGTGAAGTTTGGAAGGCTACAATAGGCACAATAATACTTTAAACGCTTTAGCAACTATTGTTCTAGGTAGTCCAGGTGGGTGTTAATAGGCCCTGTTAAGCGTTATTGGATGGATAGGGTCTGAGTATGACATTTCAAGGGCCAAACTTGGCTCATATGATGCATTGAAATTGAAGGTCGACAATGTGTGAAGTTTGGAAGGCTACAATAGGCATAATAATAATTTAAACGCTTTAGCAACTATTGTTCTAGGTAGTCCAGGTGGGTGTTAATAGGCCCTGTTAAGCGTTATTGGATGGATAGGGTCTGAGTATGACATTTCAAGGGCCAAACGTGGCTCATATGATGCATTGGAATTGAAGGTCGACGATGTGTGAAGTTTGGAAGGCTACAATAGGCACAATAATAATTTAAACGCTTTAGCAACTATTGTTCTAGGTAGTCCAGGTGGGTGTTAATAGGCCCTGTTAAGCGTTATTGGATGGATAGGGTCTGAGTATGACATTTCAAGGGCCAAACTTGGCTCATATGATGCATTGAAATTGAAGGTCGACGATGTGTGAAGTTTGGAAGGCTACAATAGGCACAATAATAATTTAAACGCTTTAGCAACTATTGTTCTAGGTAGTCCAGGTGGGTGTTAATAGGCCATGTTAAGCGTTATTGGATGGATAGGGTCTGAGTATGAAATGTGAGGTGTCAAACTTGGCTCATATGATGCATTGAAATCCAGAGTCGACGATGTGTGAAGTTTGGAAGGCTACAATAGGCACAATAATAATTTAAACGCTTTAGCAACTATTGTTCTAGGTAGTCCAGGTGGGTGTTAATAGGCCCTGTTAAGCGTTATTGGATGGATAGAGTCGAAATATGTGAATTTTGAAGTCAAATTACGTGTTTGCTAGTGCGTCACTTGTGCGCCTTTTGGGGAGGTCACACCCGATTCGAATATGACTGCTGAATCTCAATCTCAATGTGACTGCTAATTTGACACACATGTCCCACACAGTAGTACGAGCACAGAAGCACGCAGTCCTGTGGCCGCCACGAACAGGCTTGTAAACGGCGTTCTTCTAAATAGGTGTTTCTTCCAACTTGGGCCAATTATTGTCGGCCGGGACTAAGCGTATCGAAGACGGTAGAGTCGGTCGTCATCGGCTGGGCGTGTGTTTGTACGCCCGTGTGTGCAGTTTGAAGCCCGATTCAGCACGGCCTTCGCAGGCGGAAAAATGGCGGACGCGAGTATCATGAAGGTAAGCGTCGTCTACCTGCGTATTGAGTATTGACAGCAGCAGCGTTTACCTGTATTGCTATTGACTGGCCATGCGTTGCGTCTAATAAGTTATTGATAAGTTTTAGATTTAAAGCTACGCTTTTGATATTATTTTTGCAAGATTTGATGCGACTGTAGGCTATAGGCTAGTACGCAGTGAATGTGTAAACGCAGAGGTTTTTATATAGCGTCTATTATAATAGCGTCTATTATAATAGACCTTTGACCCTGTTAAGATTTTAATGAATTGATCGGGTGAGATCCCCCAACTACCGTTTCCCCCTTTATTTAGAGGAGGGGGCATACCATCTAACAGTGGTGTCTGATTGAAGTCGCATGCATATCTATGTAGGCCTAATTCTGGGCGTGGCGCAGAAAATTTTGATGAGTGATCAATTGCTCAAATATGCATTGCCTTGGTCAACATAGGCTATGATCGCCTGTAGCCTATGTGCGCATAATTATATTACAAGCGATCGCTCAAATTTGGAGGCCAAGTTTCAGTTCATATAATTTATGTAAGACTGTAGCTTCCAGAATCCAGATGTTTGCCAAACCGTACTTAACTGTCCTGAGAATTTGACCACTTGTATTGTCTGTATTGTTGTGTCAGGGTGGGCACCAAAATATATTGCTCTAAAGTAGGCCTGAAGTGGGGTGGAAGGGTTAAGTCAACTGCTATGGCGTTGAAGGCTTATTACAAAGTATGGATCCAATATATAAAATTTCATCACCCCTTCAAAGGAATAAACTGAGGTTAATATTGAGATCTCGAGCTCTCTTGAGGCTGCTGTGGTTCTAGACAATGACTATAATTATGGAGTAGGCCCAGGGTTGCAAGAGGCTAGTGTGTCACCTCTAACAACTCGCCAGTCAACCACACATATATTTGTAACTGTGGGGAATGCGGGCCCCTCAAATCTTAGGACCCTGGTGCAGCTGCACCCATAGCACCAACTTTAATGAGGACCTGAGCAGACAGTACTTTAACACAATACATTTTGTTATTTGGTAAGACATAACTTGTATAAACAACTCTGTTGATGTTTGATACATTGAAAATATGAGCTTCCTTAAATGTCACTCTGCAATAATGACTTCATTCTGTCCTGATATAGCCAATTTTTAAAGTGGTTTGGATGAGCAGTGGGAACGCTGAATGTGTGAGCAGTGGGAACGCTAAATGTGTGAGCAGTGGGAACGCTGAATGTGTGAGCAGTGGGAACGATGAATGTGTGAGCAGTGGGAACACTGAATGTGTGAGCAGCAGTGGGAACGCTGAATGTGTGAGCAGTGGGAACGCTGAATGTGTGAGCAGTGGGAACGATGAATGTGTGAGCAGTGGGAACGATGAATGTGTGAGCAGTGGGAACACTGAATGTGTGAGCAGCAGTGGGAACGCTGAATGTGTGAGCAGTGGGAACGCTAAATGTGTGAGCAGCAGTGGGAACGCTGAATGTGTGAGCAGTGGGAACGCTAAATGTGTGAGCAGTGGGAACGCTGAATGTGTGAGCAGCAGTGGGAACGCTGAATGTGTGAGCAGTGGGAACGCTGAATGTGTGAGCAGTGGGAACGCTAAATGTGTGAGCAGCAGTGGGAACGCTGAATGTGTGAGCAGTGGGAACGCTGAATGTGTGAGCAGTGGGAACGATGAATGTGTGAGCAGTGGGAACACTGAATGTGTGAGCAGCAGTGGGAACGCTGAATGTGTGAGCAGTGGGAACGCTGAATGTGTGAGCAGTGGGAACGATGAATGTGTGAGCAGTGGGAACACTGAATGTGTGAGCAGCAGTGGGAACGCTGAATGTGTGAGCAGTGGGAACGCTAAATGTGTGAGCAGCAGTGGGAACGCTGAATGTGTGAGCAGTGGGAACGCTAAATGTGTGAGCAGTGGGAACACTGAATGTGTGAGCAGTGGGAACGATGAATGTGTGAGCAGTGGGAACACTGAATGTGTGAGCAGCAGTGGGAACGCTGAATGTGTGAGCAGTAGTGGGAATGCTGAAGAGAGTTTTATTGGAACGCACGTGTTTCCAGCATTCCATGTATTGTGAGCATTGAGAACGCAAGCAAAGAATTTAAAGAGCAGTGAAAACGACATTCCCATGCATTCCCACCCGCTTTAAGCCCTGCCTATAGCAGTCGCTTTTCTGATGGCAAATACCCGGGGACTGAAAGACAATTTTCAGCCATTGATTGGATTCATTTTTAAGATTTTGCGAATAAAACCCGTCTGTGTTAGAGATTAGGTACATTTGGAATAGCCAGATTGTTGGTGTACTAACCTATGTGACCCAATATCTGGTCAAATCTATTCTTAGTGACTTGTGTAGGGTATACTGATCCATAGCCCCATAAATAGCTTGTTCTCAAACGTTCAATGGCATGATTTTGTTCTGTTGACTTGGTTTTTGAACAATGGGAGAAGGCAATTTTTCAATCTCTCTGGACCTATGTTTATTGCAGTGGTCTCGACAGTTCTGTTACACAGTATAATTTGCAGTAGTAGCAGAGGACAGGCGATATTTTTGAGTTTGTGAATTTCTAAGCATTGCTAAGTTGCTAGCAGCATGTAATGCATGAGAGCCCATGACAGTGCGACAGACTTTCTTTATTGTACTTCAGCCAAAAGACCGATGCCTGAAGATGACAGGCTTTGGGAAGGGCTATTGTGAGAAACTTGTGCATACAGATAGGCTGGTGTGCTCATAAAAATCTTTTGTAGGTCAGATAAGCCTGTGCAAATCATAATCTGAATTCTACAGGGACTCAATGCTGCTAACATAGTGGAGTGGAGTGTGTGTAGAGGAGTTTTTGTATTAGAAGATGCATTGCATGCGCACAGCACCATGCAGTCCATGGAATTTAAGATACATTGTAATCTGTTGACTTCAAGATCTAAGATACCAAGGAAACAAAGTTAGCAAAGTAGCCAGGCAAGATGAGAAACCACAGCCTGCCTGTTATCCTGATAAACCGCAGACCAGCCAAGCAGACCTAAGGTTATGCATTGCTCGGATATAATTGAAACAAGATAATATTATGCCTGTGCAAGATTACCGAGATTACCGTGTGGAGTGACTTTGAATGTTTTGACAGTACTGTTGTAGCAGCAGAGCATGCTAAGAGAGAAACTGAGTTTTTAAGGCATCTCTCAAATGAAAAAAACAGTTGCACTCTGGAGAGACATTGATGGTTGTTTCGATTCCCTAGAGGTGGCGACATGGACATGACACTCAGAACCATTACACAAGTCCAGAATGATTTTGATTTAGTGTGGTTCTCAAGTAAAATGTGTCCACATGCGAAGGTTTTACAATACTGCACTTTGTGACATCACATTCGTTATGCAAACATGCAGTACAAACATGCAGTACAAACATGCAGTACAAACATGCAGTACAAACATGCAGTACAAACATGCAATTCAAGCATGCAGTACAAATATGCAGTACAAACACAAGTGTCCCTCCACCCAGAAGATTACAATGCAGATACCCCAAGAGCAATTTGATATGCAAGGCATGAAGCCTATAAGACGATATTCCCATTTGGACTCTGTTTGTCCTACCTTTTGGGGCCATATTAAAATAGAACTGTGAAAACCACAGGTATAGGCTATCTATAGGAATATTGTCATATGATTACAATGTTGAGCACTTTTGACTCATACAACAATTCCATTATACTGGGTATTAGTAACTTCTCGTATATTTGCATACAATGTATGACTGGTACTGATTTAATAAATGTTAGCGATTAATCTCCTAAATTTAATTTTTATTCTGTCAAGGTAGAGTCATAAGACTCTATCTAGAAGCCTAACCTCTATTAAAATCAATGCAACAGACTGTAAATTGCAAGAATAGAGTCCCAAGACATAATCTATAGACTAAGTTTTATCATATATTTAACACTTTAAATTATAAAAGAGAAACGTAACATTGTCCAGTGTGAACACAAAAGTAATAATTAGTATACATTCATGAGTAACTGGCTAAGTAAAAAGGAATGCCAAGAAATCTATCTATCGAATGTAAATTAAAATACCGCCAACATTAAGAATGAAGTAACCAGTTTTTGTCGATGCAGATTACTCTTGCAATTATATGCAATGTATACAAACTATACATTGTATTAAAATACAGAATAAATTTTATACAATGTATGCAGAAAATGCAGTGTATTAAGATACACTACAATTAACATGTTTACAGGTCAGTTAAAGCTTAGCAGGTCTTCCCAATGTCATGCAGTCACAGATCATGAGCTACTATTCAATGAATATTTTATATATATATAAATGTATATATTATGTATATATATATATATATATTATGTATGACATTTAAAGAAGCCACAAGAGGTTGACATGCATACATGTCGTTTAATGTTGTGTGAGGTCGACTTGCTGATTCGTACAAATTAATTTTATGTCATCTATAAATACCATTTTTTTTAAATTCTGGTCCACGTAGCTAACTCTGAGTCTGATTAATTACAGATCTGACACATGCCTATTAAATGGATTAAAAACTGAAATTAAGAAATTTCATTTGACAGTTTCATATGTTTTATTTCTGTGTGAAATCTTGGATGGCAAACTCCAAACTGATTAAATCAGCCCCCTCACCCCCCTTCCGACCTAGTGCCACTCATCTAGATGATGCATAATAGTAATCACTGTAGGTCAGAGAATAAACCTGTTTTAATATACATCATGTGCAGTTGTGCACCTACCGTGTCCTCTCTGCAATGCATGCAAAACAGCTGAAACGGTGACATGTATGTCTATGGATGTGAATATAATTAATTAGAGATTAGTCGTAGATTTCTATGGTTTTAACACGAGGAAGAGGTGAGCAGTCCCATAAGCTGGCCATGAGGCAACCAGGGGCATGGTATGTTAGCTACACAAAATGTGCAGTTGTAAATGAATAAATTGTGCAGTATAGTAAAAGCAATCTTGTGCACTGATAATAATCATTAGAAAAAGGTATTATCATGAACGAGTGCAATGAAACTAAGGACTTGTGCAGTGAAAATTATGCAGAAAGGCCATATTTCTGACGAATGACTAGGAAGGAAAAAAGGGTTGTCAGAAATGTTTGGCTGCCAAAGCCACCACGTCAGATTCATATTGTTGGTTGCACAGTTCTAAAAATTTATTTTAAAAGCCGTGTTGCAGGACTGCATGTGGAGCAGAAATCGTGAGCCAAATATATCTACCCTGGCAGAGAGTGTAACCCCTGGTTATATCTCCTGAGTATCACAGCATGCTAGCCACTGGCCACACTTTCAAACATGGAGTGTGCTTTAACCTGGGCCGTGAATCTCAAAGTTGTACATTAAGTCGTTAATTCCGAAAAGTGGTAATGCGCCCCTCTCAGGATTTTTACTCAGAATTACCGGTAAGTCAACCCTGGCACCAAACTCAACCCTTACAGCACAGGACAGACTTTATATTGCTGTCATGAAACGTGTAGGCTACATATAGGAGCTTTGTTCGTGATCACATGATCTTGTTGCAAGGTTGCTCTTCAGTTGACTGTCAAAGACAGTATTATGAAAAGGTTCTGGTCTGTGGCTCAACTTGTCTTGATATCAACAGCCATTGACTTGACATCCAGTCAACTCTTGTATTGCATGAACAAACTTTGAAATATGATGTGCGCTATAACTCTGGTCATGACTATGTAGGAAGTACATCCACTTAAGGGGCTGTCCATGTTATGTATGCATGAAGGAGGAGGGGGTCACGGGATTTAGGCGATTTGCATACGGGGGGGGGGAGAGTCTAGAGGCAAAATGTACATGTGAAAATATATGTCTAATTATGATGTCGACATTATCCTATTTGCAACTCTGTAAATTATCCTATAGTCGTCCAATGGCATTTGACTACATTAAATTTGTATTCTTTTCAAACCATAACAGTTAGCAAATTTTAGCTTGCAAATGTGATGTTTAACAAAATTATTAGTACTTAGCCTGCAGTAAAATACATGTTTTATGGATGAATTTAGCTAAATAACCTTTGTAGGATGGGGTAGAAAAGCTTATTTGTATGTGCAAATAAGGGTCAATAAAAATGTATGGGGGAGAGGAGTGGAAAATAAAAAAAATTGAGTACATAATAATTATTGGGAAAAAAAATTGAGTACATAGTAATTATATGAATGACCTCTAACTGTATTTGTAATTAGTGTGGGATATGTACATGTATGTAAAGCAGACGTTTAATGGCAAAAATGGAAGGAGTGTGAAAAGAAATGCTTCAGATTATTGCCATTGAAAACATGCAGTACTATCAAGTTTTGTAGTGTCAAGCTTATGTTAAGATATATATGAGTTGATGTATACATACCGGTAATTATGCAGCTGCAATTGAAGTGTTGGCTTTGCAAAGATTTTATTCTGAAAGAGTAGTGTCTATGGTTGAGTTGGCAGTGGTTAAATTCAACTGGATTTGGAATGTACCACCTGAACTGTGAGATCCACCACCTTAAAGAATAGACCTGCCACCTAATTGTCTTTCTATTACAATAATCAACCATTTGCACCTTGTTTTACGCACTGTATGCTTAATTTGCTTATCCAAATGGCAAAATTTTTTGGCCATAGATTCTGATAGGTCGGCTGTTACATTTGTCCAGATTTGGAGATCCAGCTCATATGGATGCGCAGTTTAACCACTGCGGTTGGTCGTGTAGCATATAGTAATGCTCCAGTTGTTAGAACTGCTGGTGAAGCCAAGAGATGGATGCCTTTAATTGCGCTCTGGTATTTGGTTAGTTTAGCCGTCTGCCCATCAAAGCCAGAGCGCAAATTTGCTTTCGCTGTACAGCAGCAGCTGTCAAGTCTGAGTTCCACTTTCACTGATAACACAAGACTACAGCTGCTGTCTGGAGTTTATTAATTGCAAATATGTCTCTATGGTTATTGAAAGATCTCTGAATATTGAACATGTGATTGAAAGATCACTGAATATTGAACATGTGACTGAAGGATAACTGAATATTATGGTGATTGAAAGATCACTGAATATTGAACATGTGATTGAAGGATAACTGAATATTATGGTGATTGAAAAATCACTGAGTATTGAACATGTGATTGAAAGATCAATGAATATTATTGTCATTGAAAGATCAATGAATATTGTTGTAATTGAAAGATCAATGAATATATTTGTAATTGAAAGATCAGTGAATATTGTAGTGATTGAAAGGTTGGTGAATAATAATAATAATAATAATAATGACAACAATTTCTATGGCGTCATAACACAGCACTTGCCGTTAGAAGAGCTCCTCTACAAACAGGACTTCCTTGCGGAATATTGTTTAAAAATAAAAAATAACAATAAAATAAAGATATTTATTATTATTATTATCGTTATTATTATTCTAGCTATAAACGTTTTCCTCATTTGGTTATCTGCTCTTGGCAACACCTGGTCATGGTGTTCGGAGCGTAAGTTATAAAAGAACTTAGACAGGTGTAATATTTGTCATCTCTGTCATCTGCTATGGAATAGGATGTCACGGATGCCATTTTGCAACAACTTGTGTTGAGATATCGAGTAGAATTTGTTGAGTGGTTGTGTTTTTAGGAAGACGATGAGTCATCTATTCTCGTGACTCTAATGAAGGCTTGCAAGAATGGAAATGCATCGGCAGTTGAAGAGCTTCTTCGTGCGATATCCGACTTGGATATCAATCAGAGCAATCAGGTAGGATAAGAGTATTATTCTAATGAGGTTGGATAAAAATAATCTTTAATTGACCAATTGCTATCCGCATTTGGTGTACAGATATAGTTACAATAAACGTACGTCATCTGTAGAGCCAATCAAAAGTCAAATTTTAAAAATGGCACACAAAATCCTAAATTTATCCAGTGATAATTATGGAAGTTACTGTACATTATACGATGGTGATGGTGGTTGTTGAAAGGATGACATGGTATTGGTACTGCTTTAATGTGGTTTTGGTGGTGGTTGGTGGGGAGCCTGGGAAGTCACTGATGAAAATTTTCCACCGTCTTATCCGAGACGTTTCACCATCTTGTCATGAAGTAATGCATATAACAGTCATTACTGTCTGCAAATGGTCGCACTAATCGTGCCGTGCACGATGTTGATATCTAGCGGAAGTGGCCGATGAGTGTGTTGACTAATCTTGTGTTATCTGAGATGGTGACTCACCATCTTGGTTCCTTCAGATAAGATGAAGTGAGCGGACTGTTGACAGAAGACCACTGGTCTAATATATGTTAGATCTGTACCAGGAAAATCATGTGTGGCATTAATCCTATTTTAGTCATAGATATCGGAATGAGAAGTAGGTAGTTGTTGTTTGATACAGACTACACTTAACTGGCCAGTCATGGATATTTTTGGCTATAAATTATGTAGCCATATGATACTAATTGGGCAGTAATTAGGTGGGTACTGGCTATATCAAGCTACTTGGCTATACAGTGATGCATGGCCATGGTGGTGACTGGCTATACCATGGCTGTGCAGTGGTAATTGGTCTGTACAGTGGTCATTGTATATTTTTATCTAGTTTTGAAAGCCCGTTGTTCTAGACCAAGAACATCAGTATTGTAATAACAATATTATTATTCACTGTAATTCACATTATGATTTATTATTATATGCACGTTCCTATGTATGAATGTATGTGTGCATGTATGTATGTATGTATTGTATGTATGTATGTATGTATGTATGTATGTATGTATGTATGTATGTATGTATGTATGTATGTATGTATGTGCTGTATCATTCCTGTAAAACAACATAGTTGAGAATTCATGTATCTCTCGGTCTCTCTGTGCCACTATCTATGTGTGTGTCTCTCGTAAATAGAAGGCAAATCTGTGCTTCTCAATATGATGCTGATCCTAAAATTTTGAAAACCTTCCAACTGAGCTGAAGAAGTTGTCATTAATGTCTGTACGGTACTTATCATATGTTGGTAGTCGTACTGGTTCCAGTTGAAAGTTATTCATGTAGCACTAATATATATATTTAGGAACTCTGTGTGGACCATGAGAAAGCTCTTAACATGACTAATATTTAGCATGTTGAGGGTGGGGGTTTAATTGTCTATGCCGATGCCATACAAAATAGAAGGTAGTGGTGGTGTATATTTTTATTATTTCACTCTGATCCGCTGCTACAATTTGTCACATTTGCTGAGGTAGTAAATGCATATATTTATTCCTTATCAATTCCCCCAAACCTCCATCTCCTCCACCTGTCTATAGTCAATCTTTATTTCTCAAGTTCCTTAAATATTTTTTCTTTAGTCGTGGCTGGGCTGGGAGCGCCTCTGAGTAGTTTCTTGAAGAGGCGCTATATAAATTCTAATAATGAATGAATTCTTATTAATTTATTTTAACTTATTTTAATAGAATTAAGATTGCAGACGTACAAATCCTGATGCATTGTATGAGATGTGCGGCATCATTGTCAGTCAAGCCATGACATGAACAAGAAAGGATACTTGAATTACGTTTATTGTGATGGTCTTTAGTCAAAATATCATCGAGCTCAAAGATCTGTCCCTTTTAGAAATATTCTTGAAAGAGTGTTACGGTGAAAAAACGATGACCTTTGACTTACCCTCATTAATTTTTGATTGATGTTTACACTTTTTCAGTTTGGTGAGACGCCTTTCCTTCAGGCAGCGTGTGGTGGCCATCTTGATGTCTTGAAACTGCTGCACTCTCGAGGTGTTCCTGTTAATTCAAAGAACCAGGTAAACACCTAACAATGAACACATAACAATGAACACATAACAATGAAGGGTTTAAACTTGTAAATATAAAGGAACTTAAACACATCAATGGAAAGGGGCTCAAGCACATAAGAACAGCAGGGCTTAAAAGTTAAAACATATTAACAAAGGGTTCAACCTTGTGTATGAATCATATGAATGGAGGCCTGGAGGGCCTATAACAGTGCACATAAGAACGTAAAAGCGCAAAGGCTTAAAACATAGGAATGAAGAATGCTACGTTTGCACGAATTGAAGAAAGCCTTACATATCCAGGGCAGGTATTTGCCTGCCTTCTACAAGTTACTTAAGACCTATTTTTTTAGCCATGGCTGGGCTGGGAGCGCCTCTGAGTAGACTTCTTGAAGAGGCGCTATATAAGTTTTCGGAATGAATGAATGAATGAATGAAGGTAGGTGCAGTTAGAGATACTTTCCATAGGGTTACCAGTGACAGAAAATATGATAACAAATCATAAATTGCCTTGCTTTATTTAAAGAAGTTTCATGGCTGTTGTGTAATTGAGAACCCAGACACATCCTTGATGTAAACAGTATAGATCAGATCAGATGGTGCGAAAGCATATGTTTGGCCGTAACTGCCTTTTCTAGTTACTCTTTTGGTGCTTATCCCAATGGTGCCTGCTGGACTGGAATTAGTTGCTGCTCCTCGCTTCTTCGTGGATAGCTCTCAACCCATAAAGATGTCAGTTGAACTACTTAGTGCTTTGTATCTGTTGCATTGCTGGCAAGCCCTTGAATTCAGGAACTGTGGCTGGAAGTGGTATCGGAGATAAGACCGCAGTTTGAGAAGTAAGCACCAGTTGAGTGACTACCCACTGCATCGTGCAATGCAGAACCATATATTTGAAATGTAGATAAGGTTTCCAAAGCGTAAAAAAATGTTGTGTTTCCGGTAACCCGACCGACCCATTTTTACGGCCGCAACCCAAATATTTTTGTAAAAAAATTTATTAAAAAAATTTTTTTTAATACAAATTTTTTTTCATACAAATTTTTTAATTTTTTAAAAAACTTTATAAAAAAACATTTGTATTGACATAACAGAAAAGACGTCAACAAAATGAAATTAATAGGACTGTTTCTAAAGCAGTTTTAGGTGCAGAAAGTCGGGAAATAGGCAGTTTATACTTGCTTAGAACACGTACTTTGTTTCAGCGTGCAAAAAAGACTAGTGGGGTATACTTTTTTCGGATAGTCACTGCATAAAAATATTTTACCAAAATAGAAATATTTTCCGACCTACCTACCCAATTTTTTTTATCTCTGTTACCGGAAACACAACTTTTTTTAGGCCTAAAGTTGCTGATGAGCTGCTGGCTGCATATGCAAGAAGCTGTCAGTTTCTAAGAAGTGAGCTCAGTTGAACAGATATTTTCAAATGGTGATGTAAATGTTCTGAATGAAAAATTAGAAATTCGTGACTAATATGACCCACTTCTTTGACTAGGTTGATAAAATTCGTTTGACGATTTTGTTTACCCAAAATCAAACATATAATTAATATGCATTTATTATATTTTTATTTAGGCCTGCACTGAGTTGATATTAATATGAATATAATTAATACATTGTTGGTTATGTATGTTAAGTACATTAATTTATGCAAATTGAATTATTGGTTGATAGACTGCCAAACATTTATCGCTGATAGATGTGTGTGTGGGCGATTTAATGACGTAACCGGTAGCTGTTGAGCTACATACAGTAGGAGTTTTATTGCAACAATGCACCTGAGAGTTGTATTGATTGCTAAATGTGATGGGGATCTACGACATTATTCTTCACAGCTGGTTGAAATTTGTTTTTAAAGAGACTTGTCAGAATTTGTCTTTTTGTGAGGCATGCTGTGAACAGGTCTTGTGCTTAGTATTTATCTTAACAGTATAGATATCTGATATATGGATGTATATATATACATGTGTATATATATATATATAATAAAATGTATACAGATGGGTGTAATTATGTATTTATGGATGTATTTCTACATGGATATTTTTATTCATGTTATGTACATTGTATATATGGATTTATTTCTACATGGATATTTTTATTCATGTTATGTACATTGTATATATGGATTTATTTCTGCATGGATATTTTTAGTCATGGATATGATATTATGTCTGTGGGCATATTATGTGTCACAGCTCACCCATCAATTCCAGAACTGCTGCAGATGCCCAGTACCTGCCAGATTTTTGATGCATATTATTATTTAGAACATTCCAGAACCTTGTCGAATTTTGCTTAAAGGCAATTGCAACAAGCAGCAGCCTAAAGATACCCATTGCTATAAGTAAGTAAGTAAGAATATTCTTTATTAGACTACCAACAAATGCACAATACTTTACAGATGGAACAAATAATAGAAATATTTATGCAGAGTCAAACAACTTTCTCAGAATAAAACTTCTTTTGGCAAAAGCATCAACCCTAAGTAGGGTTAGATCATGTGGTCTGTTTCGAGTCTTTTATGGAGTGACCATATAGAGGAAGGGAGGACTCGGAAGAGGCTGTGAAGAACGTGACAATGGTTTAAGAGGATACAGCAAAAAAGAGCAGAGTATTGTCATGAATATGAAAGAGAAAAACTAAAAATTGAAGGGTATAACTGATCTTGGAGAGACACGTGTATCTGAAATCCGTATATACTAGCATAATATTATGTCAGCACTGACAGGTGAGATGAAAGGCCAGGTGTGAGTTACCATGCCACAGAGATATTATGGATGGGAAGACAACATTAGGCAGCAGTGGAGTATATTTTCACTCTAACACAGTTGAGTATTGTGTGTGGTTGTGGAATGTACGAAATATCACTACCGTCTATAGATAAACCCATCACATGTCATTGTTGCCTGAATAGAGTAGGAGTGAAGACATGGAAATTATTATGACAACATGATGAAGCGTAAACATGACAGTGTTTATGTATCCATGGATAACTGTACCTGGTATTCATGGGTGATGATATTGACACCAGGGCTAAAAGTGTGGCAGGACAGTCATGGACGGTTTCCAGACACTACCGGGTAATTTTCAAATCTCTATGCTGTCCTGCCACTTAATTGGCCAGCACACTTGAGGGCGTGCAGGCGCTTCTTTTTTTACACAGGTCTTAAGCACTGGATATTTTATAAATATATATGCATAATTGTAATGCATGTATTCTTATTAATTTATTGATTTTTATGGTGGTCCCATGATCATGTTTTATTCGTACAGAATCGAGATTAACGGTGTTCGTTTTCCTTCTTTCCTTTTGATCCTTGGCTCTTTTCCAATCGCAATGATCAGTTGCTATCTATGTACATTCGATTAACTTGGATTTTCTTTATTAGAATAATTTTATAGATTGTGATTATAGATTTTGACACACACGCGCGTGCGCGCACACACACACACACACACACATGCTTGCACTTACACACACACGCATGCACAGTGCACACCCACTCTAATACATGCGTAGACCTCATTAAAGGGAGCATATGGCATTTCATTTACTCGGTTCAGCATGAAGGATTCTGCATATATAATTTTGTTGATTATGTACAGGGTGGGCCATAAAAAAGTAACCCCCTACGGTTTTTGCCCATATCTTGGCCAGAAGTAAGAATTTCGAAATGAAATTTTACAAGCTTAAAGACAATTCATATTTACACCAGATGGCCAGATTTCATCAAAATATTTCAAGCAGAACAAAAGTTTTATAACTTTTAGTGAGGCCACCCACCGTTTTTTGACGATTCAAAAACGCGACGCAACAAAAAGTAGCAAAAAACCAGCTTAATTATTCTGGCCAATATCTTGGTCAGAAGTACGAATATAGAAATGAAATTTTGCAGGCTTAAAGACACGTCATATCTACACAGGTTGGCCAGAGTTCATCAAAATATTTCAAACCGAACAAAAGTTATACCACATTCAGTGAGACCACCCACCGTTTTTTGACGATTCAGAAGGGTAACGCAACAAAAAGTAGCATGAACACAATTTTATCAAGTCTCATCTCAAATATTTGTTATCAAATAGCCTTGATATTGCCAGATGATCATTATTATTGCTTTTTTAAAAAAAACAGGGTACCAGCGTAGCTGTACATCACTGAGAAGTCACTTAGCAAGATAACAATCAAATTGGTAAATAAGGAATCTGTCAGATTAATCAACAGGTCCGTCAAGAACTTTGCAAAGAGACTCAAAAGAAGTGTTGGCACTGGTGGTGGGCACATTGAACACAAGTAGTGAAGTACTACCAAGTACATTTAACAACAGTTATTTGAGATGAGACTTAATAAAATCACGTTTTTGTTACTTTTTGTTGCGTTTCGTTTTTGAATCGTCAAAAACGGTGGGTGGCCTCACTAAAAGTGGCATAACTATTGTTCCCTTTGAAATATTTTGATAAAAGCTGGACATCGTGTGTAAATATGAATTGGCCTTCAGCCTGAAAAATTTCATTTCGAAATTCTTACTTCTGGCCAAGATACTGGCAAAAAACCTAGTTTTTGTTGCGTTTCGTTTTTGAATCATCAAAAAACGGTGGGTGGCCTCACTAAAAGTGATATAACTTTTGTTGTCTTTGAAATATGTTTTTTAAATTTGGCCATTGTACGTAAATGTGAATTGCCTTTAAGACTGAAAAGTTTCATTTAAAAATTCTTATGTTTGGCCAAGATATGGGCTAAAAACCGTAGGGGGTTACTTTTTTATGGCCCACCCTGTATATTATGCATGACACACTTTGCTTCACATGTATCCATTATACTTTGTATGCTTGCTGTGCATTGGCTGGATCCATACTTAAACTGTATGCTAAATATATATGTATATATATACATATAAGATATATGTATGTATGTACTATGTATGTATGTATGTATGTATATGAACATTTATATAGCACCTTACAATAACCTCACGAAGGTGCCTAAATATAAATATATAACATAATTTTATGGGTCTATATATACGCACATATACTTACTGTGCATGTACTGGTATATGTATGTACATGTACGACGTACGTGTATATTTATATGAATGCATAATATGCCAATTTGCGCATTGTGTGTTATTGCAATTTTTATGCATGTAGCTATTGTGTGTTTTTGTTTTTTCAGAAAGGTGACTCCGCACTGCATCTGGCGTCTAGGAATGGACATTTGCCGTCTGTTATGTTCTTGGTTCAGCAGGAAGCAGATCTCAATGCGGAGAACGAGGTAAGAGGAGGATCGAGTGAGTGATGGAAGAAGGAAGGAAGGAACGCAGGAAATGGAGGGAGGCAGGAGGAAAGGGAAGAACATAGTGGCCTAGATAAATTTATTGGCCTGAGGCTATTTTGGCCAATGTTCTGTTTGGAGCGGAGAATTGTTAAACTGGCTGCATCCAGTCGTTTACAAATTACCATTGTTAAGTTTGCTGAACAAATTATATTTGGCTATGGATTGAATCATTACGACTTTTATGAAGCTGATGATAGATGCCAAAATGTATGAAAGTAGTCGTTATTTTGAATTCAACAGGCAAATGAAAATGTGTGGCGATAATTTGGTTGTGAAAGAACTGTTTTGGTTGTGAAAGAACTGTTTTGTGCTGTGTCTTGATTTAGATTTGCTACTCTGCAGATTAAGAATCTCCTTCTTCAATGGATTATGATTACGAATACTTTATCCATGCTAATCACTGAATTGAATTAAATATGTTGACTTACTTTGTGAGTACAAAGTTTTGTTACTCTGGCAACTTTCCTTGGAAGATTGTATTTTGGATGAATCTGCTTTATTCTTTCTTCCTAAAAATGTTTAAATATTATTTGCTGTTAGCACAATGAAACTCCTCTTCATGCTTCAGTCACTGGAGGAAATGTGCAGGTTATTGATTTTCTGGTGCGCTCTGGTGCAAAGATGGAATTACAGGACCACGTGAGTTTTTTATGCTCAGCTTTCTGAATCTCCTAATTCAAACTTGTGATTACTCATTTCGCCACATGCCAAGTATCTGTGCAACCTGCTGAGGTCTTTTATCTGTTAGCACTATATGTTCACTGCACTGTATTTCAGTGCAGCCAATACCGTGATACTTCAAAGGATTAAGGCTGTACCTTGGCAAGAATAATTCTGGTTTTTTTGTGCCTTTCCAAATTCCCTGCCCTGATAGCTTTAGCCATCTCGTTGATGATAGGATAGGTGCTTTGGAAGCAAGAGTTTATTTGAATAGATGTGGTTCACGGTTGTTCATTGTATTGCTTTGGGTTCCAGTTGCTACTTATTCCATGCACCAAGAAAAGATGAAAAATGGATCCATGAATAAATATTTTTGTGATTCGCAGAATCAAGCCTTCACTGATTTATATTAACGTGTTGATACACGAGAGTCTCAACACTTTAGTGATGAACTGCATTGGTTTTCCAGTTGACTTTGGTTCACTCTCGTAATAATAATAATAATAATAACTGCGACGATTTATATGGCGCAGTAACACGGCCATGCCGTTACAAGGGCGCCTTACAAAAACAGCTACCTCGGATAAGCCCTAGCGAACAAGTGTGATTTTAGCCTGGCTTTAAAAGAGTCCACTGAGCCTGCTGATCGGATAGCGAGAGGGAGTCTGTTCCAGCATCGAGGACCAGCGACCGAGAAGGCACGATCACCGAAGCGCGATCTCATTCTCCGCACACGCAAATCAGACCTCTCGGATGATCTGAGCCGAAGCCCAGCCGCGGAGGAATGATTCTCTATGCAGTAATCGCGCAGATACTCGGGCGTAATTACGGTAAATGAATGAACGTATGCCTATAGTTTTTATTCTACTTGCTTCCTGATGCTGGTTCATTCATTTGGTTGTAGAATGGAGACACAGCTTTGCATTTGGCGTGTACATCACGTCAGTCACAAGTGGCCATGGCTCTGCTTCACCTCAGATGTTCAATGGACATAGCGAACAGGGTGAGTCCGGGTGTTGTTGTTTTGGTTTTGTTTTATCATGGAATTGTAATCATGAGAACAAATACACGATCTGTTTCTATGCAAGAGAGAACATCAAACAGATGTTGAAAGAGATTGTATACTTCACCTGCTCCTCTAGCAAACTTAACTATAAAATGAGTACCGGTACATAGTCTGTAAGCTGCTAGTAGGATGAGCAAACAGCAAGGAAGAGGAGTGGCCATCTAGTCTCAAATGCTATTATAACAGATTGAAGAACTTTGCTAACAATTCATAACTTGTTGTGGCTAGATAAAATGCCCAGGATATGGATGACAGAGTGCTGGTTCTAACCTCACACAGCTTTAATGTTATTTGGTTGTATGTACACTGGAGATCTCAAAAAGGATGAAAGACTGAGTTGTCCAATTGGCTTTATACTATCGTACATTTTCTAGCTGAACTGTACTCTGATCATGATAGGTGTATCAATGCCTGTAGCATTTCTGCTTTTTCTAGCAATTCCTGTATTTTTCCTGTAGCTATGTTTTTATCATTTCACAATACTTCCTTTGTTTCTATAGGCCACTTTACGCTGCAGCGTGTTCTCTTCCAGATATGTAATTGTTTAGTCTCAAGAGTGGCTTCAAACTGTCATATATTTTAGAGATAACACGTCTCGTTTAAGATTTATTGTTCTAATTGCATATATCTATGTGTTTGTGGACATAGGCTTTGGAGACTCCGTTGCACTTGGCGTGTCGTGAGGGAATGCTTTCCGTAGTTCAGACAATGTGTGCGTTTGGTTGTCCAGTAAATGTTGTTGATCAGGTAAAGAAAAAGTAGTTTTTCCCTTTCTAATTTTAAACTATTTGCTTCTTTCAAAAACATAGTGTCATGAAGGCAGCGAGTATACCATCAGCGTTTTGTTGGACATTGAGTGTTGCTTTTTCGTTAGTACAGCTGCGTGACATTTAAGAAGCTTTGCATTATTACTGTAACGTGATGTTTAAGCAGCTTTTCGATATTACTGTATTGTGATATTTAAGCAGCATTGATAAGGTTTTTAAAAATTAGATTTACGATCTATTAAAACATTGGAATGAATTTTGTGGACGTGCGTGGATGACTATCGAGCTTGACTAGTATTAGTTAACTAAACTTAACTGTATAAATTCTATATCAATTAAAAATGTGAACTTCAAAGTTTGTCTTTATTTATATATTCCCAGTATTTTTATATTTATTTCCAGTATTTATTTAGTATTCATCAGTTGGAACTGAACAGGTTTCAATATTTTCATCACCTTCTGTTGTTCTGTTAGCTCTAGAAATATGTCATCCTTTAAGTTGTTGATTTTGAGCTTTGATTCATGCTGCTCTTTTGACCTGATAATGAACCTATCAGAAATAATTTATGACTCAGCAGACTTAGTTGATCATTGACTTCTCGAACCCTAGCTGCTAACTCTGCCACCTCACTGTCACCTTTCAATTTCCTGATTCAGACTTCTGAACTTGTTGATACATATCAAGAATGAATGTGTTTACTTCCGCTACAATTGATGAGTTTGCTGCCTTTATTGAATCTTAATTGCTTAACACTGCTGTTTTCATCATATCCTGTTCATATAGTCGGCCTCGTAATTTTGTAATAATAGTAATATATTACACTGCATGTTTGCATCCATCTGGTGATAGTGTTTGGCATAAATATTCAGTGTTTTACATACCATGAATTGTGTAGGCCTGTATTTGTAGCAGCATCAAAATTAACTTATTTAAGTGGTGCTTTATAGCTGTGTCATGAGCTAGTATTTTCAATCATGGACTGGGTGAAACTTGTACATATTGTGGTAATGAACTTGGTGTTATTTTCATGTGATTCTGATAAAATTGACTGCTTGGTTAATGAGAAAACACATGTTGGCCCTTAAGTATGGCAAAAGTAATGCTACCAAAGAAACTTGCAACCTAATTTTCTAACCGTTTCATATAGAAGAGTTGATGCTATGCGCTTCAGCACTTGGCATCCAGTGTAGTTAGAATGAATTTTTTTAGAGGACTCACAATCACCTGAAATTCCATACATTTACTTGAATTGATATATTATGGAACTACCCACATCAATTAAAATGTTTGATTCTCATGTTGTAAATCATATCTGATGAAATCTTATCTGGGAAATCTTTATCAGTGTTCGCCTTTATCAGTGTATGATTGATTGATTGATTGATTGATTGATTGATTGATTGATTGATTGATTGATTGATTGATTGATTGTTCTGCGTTACAGATGGGAATGACGCCTTTGCATTTGGCGGCTCTCGCTGGCGATGGGGATATGGTCCGCTACCTTCTTCTGTCAAATGCAGATTGCAACACGACCAACAGGGTATAAACAAATCTTACTAACCTCCTATTATATCTACCATAATCACTGGCAATTGAGCTCAACAATACCAGTCAGACATTGAATGGAAGTGCCTCAGATTCACGTTTCGGTGTCACCTTGCACGCGTTACAAATTCATTTAATAATAATAATAATAATCTTATCTAATATGATGGTAGTAATCTAATAACAGCAATAACCTTCTTCCTGTTCCAGAAAATATCTGTAACAGTACAGCGATTCAAAGCCATCACATGCCTGGGCTCGACGAGGCCGTAGTACTCTATTTTTAGAGGAATATAACAAACGTGGTCATAATAATAATAATAATAATAATAATAATAATAATAATATAGAATGACTTTCCTATCTTGATAAGTATTAAATTTGCCTTTATTTGTCCTTCAATTTAAAGCAAATCTTTTTTAACTGTCTCAAAACTACTTTATTTTCTGTGGGTATTTCGCGCAGAAAGCGTAATCTGACTGGTGTGCACTGTGAGAGGCACTTTATAAATTTATAGATGGAATACAATACATTCTACTTTATACAGAGTAGAGCAACTTAGAATTCCGTCTGAAATTGCGGCTGTTTATATTTCGGACAGGATGAGTCACGGCCGGAAGAAATTGCCAATGGTCACGGTCACTCAGAAATTGGCGAACTTCTGATGAATATGAGAACGGTATGATAGATAGCATTAATCTCTTCTGTAATAATTTTATGATAATAACTAATGCATGTTGAATATAGCTTATTCCATTCCATCATTAGGCATCAGCATGTGACAGTAATTACAATTTGTATTTATGTGTGTGTATGTACTGATATGTGTAATATAGCTATTTATATAGAACTTTTCGAGAGTTCACTTGAAAGGAATGTTTCTCAAACCAACTGGAAACAAAATAAATTCAATTTCTCATTTAAAATACTATTTATGAATAATATTACTAGTCCTATAAATTGACTTTTCTAAAGTTATAAAAAGAACAAACTTGTGGTCTCTGGGCAAGCTTTTGAGGTTACAAAGTAAACAAACTGTTGTCTTTTAGAATCCTTCGATGGGTTCAGCCAATCAGCTTATACCAACGAGCAAACCGATTGGACGCGTAAAGGTGAAAATCTTTGGCGACAGCGCAGTTGGCAAGACAACGCTTATTGAGTCTCTCAAGTGTGGATATGTACGAAGTTTTTTCCGTTGGCATCCAGCCCCAAGGGATGTTGCACCAAAAGGTAAATTAAGCATACAGAAGAAGTGGTTTGTTGGAAATAATTAATTCACTGCTATTTTTTTGGAATGCTGATGAAAAGGGTGGATTTGTGATGCTGAAAAGCCATGCAGAATTTATGCATTGCTCAGAATTTTACCTCTGCATAAGTTCAGTGCATAATTCAGTGGAAAAAATTAACGAATGATGCTAATAGATGTTGATTTTATTATATTTAACCAGTGCATCAACTGTTTCATTACTGAAATTGTTTTCACTGAATTGAATTTGAAAAAGTTTATTATTGGTTTAAAACTTTAATGTAAATGAAATGAACTACTTCTTTAACGATATCTTTATGTATTGAACCTGAACAGAGAAGCAAGGAAATCTGGAAACACGACGGCGATTGTTTGAAGAAGCTCCAGCTCACAGCAACTACACGCATGGAATTGACATCCAACAGATCAACATCTGGGGTATGGACTCTATGCAATACAACAATACTCTAATCGTATAGATCTATTCTGATGGTAGTAATCTACTAACAGAAATTTCTTAAATTTTGCAGACCAAGAATACCAATTAAATCTTATTATGTTATAAACAATAGTTGTGATTTTCATTATTTACTAATTTCTTTTTATTTCCAAGGTGGAAATAAGTAACATGGATCTTCTAAATAAATGTGGTTTATACCCTGCCAATAGCAAGCCCCAACACCAGCTGAATAAAAAGCCATAGATCTACTGTGCCATTGAAACATGTCTGCAGGCAGGCATTCACAGTAATAGGAATGATAGTGCCCATGTCTGGCAAATGAAAGAACAATAATAAGAATAATAACAAGAAGAATTTTAAAATAGCACCACGACCTCAAAAACTACTTTTCAAAATTTAGATCTAGACTTAGATCTAGACTTACAGCCGAAAATAGTTAGTGAACCAGTTTTAAGTTACTCTGCTTTATCTAATTTTCTTTCACAGGTCATCATTGTTATGCAAGACTGTCAGAATGAAATGACAATATTAATATGACCTCTGTGTTGAATGTGTTATAGGTCCTGGAGATGTGAGTTTCTGGGAGTTTTCTGGTTACGAGCCGTACCATACGGCGTACGATCACTTCGTCGGTGAACGTCACTGCATTCATTTGGTCGTCGTGAACATGAACGACACGTCACAAGAACGACTGCGACAGCTTCACTTCTGGCTGAACTTCATTCGATCTCACATGTCTCCCACTGAACCGATTGGTAATAAATTAATATTAGTATTAATTATTTATTATTAATATTAATTAATTAAAAATTATAACCAATTGGTAAGCAAGCAGTTGTCACCGCAGAGTAATTTTCAGTGCGCTTAGACTTGGATTTATCAGCAAGTCTTGTCTCCAACCTTAATCTGAGTAGAAGCTTCTTCCAGTGGTTGCTTAGAGTCTCCTTGCAGCTTTTAATGGTTTTTCTGGCCTTAACGTGCACTTCTGAACTTTGTGAGGGCATCATAAAAAATACAGTTGTATTGTATTGAGTAGTTTCCTTGAAGAGGTGCTATATAAATACTTGAATGAATGAATGAAAAGTACCGGTAAAGCTCCCAGATCCCTTGTAGAACATGAGGAGATGCTCATATCCTCCTCTTCGAGTCTTGAGGTAAAGTCAATGCCTGTGAACATCGAATGACTGACTTGCTAGTCATTTTCCAGTACATGTTGGTACAAATTTTTTCAAGGTCGATGCCAGTGCTGTTTCTATATTACATAATTATGTATGTCATTATTTTGAAAAGTTTCGTATGAATCCTTTCTCACGTGAATGTGTCTCGAATGCCAGGTTTCGGAGGCTGTCAACTGTGGCCAGCGAGGGTCATAATCATCGCGACTCACGCTGATGAGGCGCAGTGCCCCAAGAACCAGAAAGGCGAATGGGAGATGGAGGGCAAGGCAGCGCTTGTCAACACTCTTCTCAAGACGTTTGGTGCTGATCTCCTCATAGTTCCACATCTGTACATCATGGATGCTAATGAGGCGGCTAGTACCGAGATGAGACATCTGAGGACAATGCTGTATGAAATGAAGAACTTCATTGTTCAGGTAAGAACAATAGGTTCTCATTAATTGAGTTCTATTATTACTACTATTATTATGTTATTGTTATTGAAAGGCTAAGTCCTTTTCCAAATCGGGCAAAAGTGTTAGTGAAAGAACCCACAAAGGCCATTATTATTTTTATTTTTTTACTACTACTAGTACTAGCCTACTTTTATTATTATGCATTTATTTATCACCAATATCTAATGACCAAGCTTAGATCAATGGCATTGAATGAGAAAGGGAATTACCCAATACCCAGGTCCCAAAATAGTAACTGACTGAGAGGAGAGTTGAACCCATGCTCTCAGCTCAATAAGTTGCACTCTAACCAATTGGCTGGCATTTTACTGAAAGTGAGTGTTGTTAAAAAGTGGCTAGATATGTCAGAAAACTTGTATACTATAGATAATTTGCAGAAAAGGTCACAATATTGTGCATAGCAAGCTATTTCACATCATGTATGAACTGCAGAGCATTCGTGAAAATACGTAGACAGCTGGTTGTGTTTTGTAAATGCTATTGAAGAAGCTCACAAATAGGTGATCAGTAGATGGCTGTAAAATAGATCATCTACTGGCGTAGAACTGGTTTGTTCTTAAGTTGCAAGTGTATAGAATGATCCTAGATTTTCACTCCAACATACTCAAGATTGTAAATACCTCTATCCTCTAGATATCTGTAAATTCTTGTATCTTTTGACTGATCTGAACAAGTGTTTGTTTGCAGTATCTTCCACCATTGCTTGGCATGTTCGACGCCACTGTGACCGTCCTCAACAGCTGGGCAAAAGTCATTCCGAACTTTCCATGTGTTACCTGGAGCGTATTTGTGCAGTACATCCGCTCGAAGGTCAACCTGCTTGCGACTGATGAACACATCTCCGAACTCATTCGACAGCTCCAACTGTCTGGAGAGGTACGTGTGACTTTCTGCAGCATTTGCTTTGTTTTGTCGTTTAACTTTAGATTCCAAGTCACTGGAGAATTAATTTACAATCAGTTGCATTTTAACGCAACGTAATAAGTTGTTGGGCATATATATTTAGCCCAAAGTAATTTCATCTATGAAAAGCAACTGATTCTAATATGGCCTGGTTATGAGGCCAAACCTGATATGGCACCAAAGAACAGCAAGTAGTGGCCATGTTTCTGAATACATGTTATGCATTGGTTCCCCTTCCCTTTCTTGAGTCCTTTGTTATGTTATAGTAATGCACTGTAAACAAAAGCCAATATTAACGTGATTAATGCAACTCCTAAATGTTATACTTTTGCCAACACATAATTATTGGTGAATAAATAACAAGTGAAATATTTTGTATTCTTTCAGATAATTTACCTTCAGACAAATCCAGACAACGAGGACATCATCGTCATCAATCCCAGGTGGCTGTGCGTCGATGTCCTCGGAACGTTGATGTCACACGAGCGCATCGAGGACGCACCGGCAAACGGCCGACTCACTCTCGAGTACGTTCGCCTGCTCTTTGCGGACTGCGAGGTCACCAACATAGCCGCGCTGCTCGAAGTGCTGCACCTCTGCGTCGGTTGTCAGGTGAACGACGAAATACTCCTCGACTGTCCATTCCTTAATGCTCTCGACAAGCCAGAGATAACTCAAAGTCCAGATTCCGTGTTTGGTGGTATCGTTCTCGTTCTAACTGCTGGAATGGAAGACCAACTGCTGCACATATTTCCACGCATCCAGACTGGATTTCATCGACAGCTGCGCCAGAAGATGACCGATATCTCTCTCTACCAGTGGGGCTGGGGCACGAAGGTCCAGGTCGCCAACAACCTGGAGGCGGTAATCTCACTCGACAAGACGACTCGTCATCTCGAGATCAAACTGTCTGGTCCAAAGAGCCAACGAACGGCTCTGTTCGGATTTCAGGATAGTCTGTGCGACATCGTGTTTCAGATTCTCGGCGAGTGCTGCCCGGGAATGTACACCCAGTGGTCGCCGCTGAGTCCATTCCACGTCAAGGACAACCAGAAGAATCCACATGCGTACACGACAAGAGCAATCCTCCTGGCGCAGAAGGATGGCGAAACGAGCATCAGACTCGATCAAGGAACCGGCATCCGTGAGCAGCTACTCGACGTGGTAGCGTATGGTTCGACGGAGGTCTACGCAGCCATGCAGCCAGGATTCGACCTGCACGTTTCCTCGCTCTCTCTGTACGCGCGTTATCAACTGGCTACGCTGCTCGATCCAACTCACCCTCTTGGCTACGACTGGTGCATGCTCGCCATATCGCTCGGGCTGTCGGACGTACTGCCGAGGCTCGACGTCAAGGAGGCCGCGCCTCTCAGCAAGACGGATGGAATTCTGGCGCTGTGGTCACGCAATCCAGATGCGTCGATCCACGCCCTTCATGACAAACTCATTCAGCTGGAACGAAACGACGTCGTCGACACGCTGCTCTCCGTCGCTCCAATGTTCCGCTACACTCCACTCGACGATGACGCTGCAGCTGCAAAGGGCAAAGGAGGCGGCCAGGCGTCGCAACAGGCTCAGTTGTCTCCGGCACAGTACGCACTTCCAAAGGACGGGACGCTTCAGACTCTGCCAGCGCACGACGCTGCAGGTGCGGCGCTTGGAACGCCTCCCTCTCCGACGTCATCTCCACAAGACACATCGCCACAGGATGTTGACATCTCAATCGTCAACACTGATCATCCATCCTTGGTGCCAGCACCGTCGGATCATCAGCCATCAGTGGTGTCTGCACAGTCAGATCATCATCCATCCTTGGTGTCTGCACAGTCAGATCATCATCCATCCTTGGTGTCTGCACCTTCAGATCATCACCAATCCTTGGTGTCTGCACAGTCAGATCATCGCCCATCCTTGGTGTCTGCACCATCAGATCATCCATCATTGGTGCCAGCACCGTCAGATCATCATCCATCTTTGGTGCCAGCACCGTCAGATCATCCATCAGTGGTGTCTGCATTGTCAGATCATCCATCTTTGGTGCCTGCACCATCCTCTGAACCTAGCAACAGCAGCAGGAAAGTGCTTCATCCTCCAAAGATTAACTCGGTTGACGACGACACGGAAGATCACGTGGAACACGACGTCATTGAAACTGGGCGGAAAGAAGACGTCGAGAACGAAACGGAGTCATCGGAAGAACCGACGGAAAGCGATTAACATTTTAAGCGTGCCTTAGATTATTTGAAGCCACTCGGGACACATCTTCGAGAAACTAACCAAACGATGTATTGAAATCAGAGTACACTATTTTTATTATAACCAGATTTTTTAAAATGCAAAATTGTTACTAATTATCACGAAAAGGCATTTAGTTTAGCAGAGTTTGGTCACCTATAGATTTCATCATATCCAGCTAATATATAATTTGGTGCGGTAAGAAAGACGGCAGATGGTAGCGATTATTTGAAGCATCTAGAACTCTTAAACTTGAAATATTCTCAATGTTGTTGTTTCGTAATTGAGTTAAAAGTTTTTTAACGTTACAGTACAGAACACTCGTCAGTGTTGCACATGTGTGTACACTGTGATGTATATTTATATAACAGGCCAAGATAACAGCTGAAATGTTTACTCAAGCAGCCTGCTTTGTATAAATAAATGCAACTTACAAACTTGTGTCAATGCAAACTTTTTTAACATAAGGTACTGCACAGAAATCGAAGTGTAGCGTTCAACTATAGTTGTGTTAAATTGATGGTGTACTTTAGAGTTTGCTTAGATGCCCAATTCGTAAAGTTACTGGCAAGTATAATTCAGACCATCACTACAGATTAACCCTTTACCCCTTCATTTTTCCCGTTAAGCCTGTGTTTTCAGCAGATATTCTCGGGGCAAATGGGTAAAGGGTTAAGAGAGGGCCACTCCACTTCTGAATGGCCATTTGGCATCTTCAGTCCAGTCATATCAACAAACAATCCCATCTTTAATTCTTTATTCACCAGAATGCCTACAAGGATATTGGAACATCCCTCTGTTAAAGTCTGTTTATACCTAAGACCATAGACTGGTTCTTCCTCTTAGCAGAGACTGATCTGATATTGACCAAAATACAGCATGGTTTCACTGGTTTGATCCCTTAACAGGACAAAACCCAACATAAATGAAACTTTGTCAGGTACATATTCAAGGAAAACTTGCTAAGATTGCTACCAGCCATAATGTGTTCCATATATAAGAGAAGTTACTACACTAATTACATTTACAATTGCAGAAAAGATACCAAGAAAATGCAGGTTTTTAGGCATTGCGTTGTTTCAACACATTTATTGAGGTTCCAGTAGAAGACAATATCTTGTGCCGGTGGTTACAAGTTTATTTACAAAGTCTTGTTCTCTGCGTACATGGCTGCAGTACGAGTAGGTTTTTCCATGCAAATTTAGGTATATTGCTTTTAACTCCATTATTACTTAGTCCTTAATGACATGCATTCAAAGTAAGTAGTTAATGAGCTTTGTTCTTTGCTTCTTGCAAAGACTGCTTTAGAAGCTTAGGTGGAAAAACTCCGAATTCTGTGACAATTCCACCAGTAATCAGTTCGGCGGGAGTGACATCGAACGCTGGATTCCAACAGACCGTTCCTAAAAATCACACACCTGAACATGTACAAACATTTATACGCTTGGAGAAAAATAAACAGAAGTAGTTGAGTGCATGACGTAGACTGCAAACTGGACCTACCTTAGACTGCTTTCTAAGGCCTCAATAACACAAGATCGTTTAAAGATATCACATACTACATCTGAAGTGAATGTAGGATCCAAGTTCCTGAATATTCTGTGAGGTGCTTTTATAACGAGGGTTCAGGTTATGCACACGTACATCAATGCCTATACGTCCGTTTAAACACATTGCCCCAGTGCAATGTGTTTACTTCACTTTACCTCTGCAGGTACTCCATGCCGAGTCTGATCTAGCGCCATAATATCACTACAAACCTTTGCCTGTTTAGAAGCACATTTCAAATTAACTGTTTTATTCTTCTAATTCCACAAACTTCTTGCTGGACTTTGACCATTGAACTGGTCTCAAACTTAGCAGAACCAATCAACTGATATACTGATTTCAAAGACCAAGTACATACCATATTATGAGTGCTGGTATATTTATGTACACAAGCAGTAGATACTGCACTCAGACATTAGTTTAGATGTGTATTGACTAAATTGTAAATTAGACACATCATGTCAAAGAACTTATAAAATTTTAAATATTCTAAATGGGATTAGCCACAACAAAAATGGTCCGAAAATTACCTGCCCTGGTCCATATTAAGATAACTTGTCGATTTTGCCAGGCTAACTGTGCCACAGGGTGGTTGATATTGCCATGTCCTGCAAAGGAACTTAAGTAGATCCAATATTTAAGTAAATACTGGAAAACATTTAGTAATCCAGTAAACACTGTCCGCTGTCCGAGGTATTAACTGCTGTGGGTATCATGATATGGACATCCACAGTGGGTGACCCTCCCACACCACAACGCAGAGACCCTTAAACTGGACGACCCCAAATCCGAATCAGTACCACATAAACTTACTAGCGGCAGCAATTGTAACGCCTCGGATTTTTGTGATTTCCTCCGGCGGACGTTCCTCGATGACGATCTTATCCCCACTTTCAATACTCAGATCAATTGACGTGCTTGGTGCCACGATGTAGAACGGCACTCCGTAATGTTTGGCTATAATCGCGATTCCACAAGTGCCGATCTTGTTGGCTGTGTCACCGTTTGCGGCAACTCGATCGGCACCCGTCACAACCGCAGAGACTCCTCTTCGTGACATCAGAGCAGCGACCATGTTGTCACAGATGAGCGTCGACGGAATGTGGTCGTGGATCAACTCGTACCCCGTCAGTCGGCCGCCCTGATTGTACGGACGAGTTTCAGTGTAGTAGCAGCGAGCAAGCAGCTTCCGTTCGTGCAGCATACGCACCACCCCTATAATTTAATTTGTCTATTTTTAAAAGTAATGAACAATTAAGCATTCCAAAATTTGACTACGTAGTAAAACAGCAGAACATATGAACTACTGGTAAAATGAGGAAGCATAACTATTTGACAATGACAAGCCCAGTAATTTTTAAGCTTGAACAAGTTATTGGTACAAGTTGCCATAGATTGCCTGTTCAGTTATGACAGTGATTTAAAATCATAGAAAATAAAAAATAGACTTAGTAGCAAAATATGATGGCCAAAATAACAGGATGTCTACACTTACAGGTAAAAACAGACATGATAATATTTCCTACTTAAATGTTTACTACTGTCTTTTGCCATACTGTTTATTTCCAACACTACAACATATATTTTGGGTAGAAAAAGCTCAGACATGGTACTAGTATTTCCTAGCAACATTCAGAGTCAGCAATTCATACCCAGTCAAATGATAAATGTTATTTGGCTGGCTTTTGGTAATTAGTCAAATATCAAAATGAAGGTCCCTTTGAGGGCTAAAGACTTACCAAGTGCAGTCCCAAATCCTGCGGTTGCAAGGGAACCTGTGTTGCAGTGGGTGAGAATTGTAAGTGGTCGCTTTTCACCGCACAATTCGACGATGCTGTTTGCACCGTGTACCCCCATCTTGACGTTAGTTGCAATATCATCTTTCTGTATCTTTTCCATGAGACTTATCAGCCTGAGAATTAAAAAATTCAGAAATCCAAAAATATCTAAAGAACATGATCCACTTATATATATTTAAGACATGCTTGTGTCTCTGATTGGTGTGTGCACTGTGAGATGCACTTTATAAATTTAAAGATTGCAATACAATTATTTATAGCACACTGTAAGCAGAATAAAAATCTTCCAACCGTGTTTGCTCAAAAAATAAAACGACAAAGCTACAAAGCAGCCTGATGTCTCTAAGAAAATATTTTAAAGCCAATTAACACATAATCAGAACACCGTTAGAGCTTCAAAGGTTCCTATCTGTAATTTATAAAGTTGCTGCAGTTCATGTAATTCACTTCAGTTCAGACAGATTGCAAATAATTTCTAGTGTACGAACGCGTAATTTACTTTTAAGCTTTTACTGTAATTCTTACTGTGTTTTTGCCTGCTCTGGAGTCAATGCTTCCTGTCCCTTCAGATCCTTTATGACTTGGACGAGTTTGTCTCTGGCATCAGCCATGTTGACAGCCGTGGGCCGAGCCGTTACCAAAAAATGCAGTTTTTCCTCAATGTAATCGCAAAGTCCATTGACCGATGTAAACTTCTTCTCATAGATTTCAGACACGAGACTTAGGACACCAACAACTGCTATGGCTGGTGCACCACGCACCTAAGCAACACATTTATAAATTGTCAAAAGACACAGGAACGGGACTACAGATATAAATATGGTACACATAAAGAGAAGGACATGTTGAAATATTCAGTCTCCTCTGTGAAATATAAGAGAGAGCCATATGTATGAAGCAACTCGTTATTAGTCTTACTGCGTTCTGCATATCAGCTAGGCACAAGTTTTGGATATTCCATTGATCAGAATCCTGAACCTAGTCAGCATTTGAAAGTGGTCTATCCATCAAATGCTAGGTCTCCTGCTAGTGATTCAGTAATTTTGGGGCCAGTAAATTAATAAGAAAGCAATTTAAAAGGGCATTTACTTCAGTTGTTTGTGTTTGTACATTTAACTGAAAATCCAAGGTTTGTATCACAGGGATACACAGTAAGTACCTCACGAAGGTGCTTAGAGTAGTGACCATGAGGTTGGCACAAGAATTCATTGCAAAATGATCATTTACAAATTCTCAAATCAGGATACTTAGTATCGATACCGTCAACTAAATCGCTTCAACAGACATGTGTAATTCAATTGCATAGTTTTGGTAGGGGTTGCCAACATTTACACACACAACACTTATTTATGTATATCTTGGAATAGTTTGTAGCCTACCTGCATGTCATGTATAGCTTTCCACCCATCCTCGGTGTCCTTCACATCTATGTATTTTGTTTCGAATGGCAAAAGCAACTGGTCGATAATCTCCAGTTTCCCATTCTTGTACTTTATGGCTTCCAGAGTCATTTCTAGCAAAGAGCCATTGCAAAACCACAAATAAAAAATACATTCCAAATAATTATTACATGCTCTCTAACTTATGACCACACTGTGAGTCAGAATCAAACACAAGTCACCGAGATGAAATGATTACAAATAAGGCATTCATTCATTTATTTATTCATTCCATTCGTGGTCGGACTGGGAGTACCCAAGTGGGTTTCTTGAATAACCACTATATAAATTCTTTAAATGAATACAACTTAGAGTTGTAGTGCCGACCCACATCTTAAATTTCAATTGTTATGTAACCCTCATCTAGCAGCTTTGATTGCTGGTTGTGCTACTATTGAGCACAACATATCTATTGCACTAGCAGCAATTTCATACAACATAACATTGGGTTGGTGAAAGATAGTTCTAACCCTAAATGGAGAATAACGAATATAATAAATTATTAACTTTATTTCGCAACAGTTGGCAACACAGAAATATACAATAATGAAACATCAACTGAATTACAAACAATGTGCTGAACGAAATACCGCCACAACGGAAAACAGTAATCGGTTACAATATCTTACCACTTTACACAAGTTACTGTATCACAGTAAAAATTCTAGTCTAGACCGGCGTTGCTGGAGTAGCCATTGTAATAATAAAATAATGCCCTACGCCTGGAGCCCTGGACCTTGTCCCCGCCTACTTCACCAGATGCTACACTGAACTTTTTGACATAAACAGTAAAACATCTTAATCTATACAAAGGGTAAGTAAGCCAAATCACTTAATTACTACTAATCTGTTGCAGAGATTAAAACTTTACTTAGTTTGTTGGTTGTCAAGGCTTCCACAACATTAATAACATGTATCAATAATATGAAATCCAAGCAGGCAAGCACGAGAAGACATAGATATAAAAAAAACTAGTAAACACATAACTGGAAAGTTTACCTGTTGAAAAAGTGTTTGGACGATAATCGATGTATAGGAAATTTCACATCTTTACATAACAAATGCATTCAATTAAATCATATTTGTGAAGGGAAAGTGATGACTACTAATAACTTTGCAAGTTAAAAAAATCGCGAGTACAGATTTAGAAAATCATAATTATGTAGTAAAGAACAAAATTCGAAGAGGGGCGACATCTATGTTTGGGAGTGAACAGAATTACACATGTTTTTCATGAATTTCCTCTAAATTTGAATTCTTCGGCATAGAATCGTTCACTAGGAGACAAACAAAGTGTATTTCGAGGGCTTAAAGGCAAAGGTGCATAAGTACCATTTTTATCGAAAATGAGTATTTGGTATCAAAATTTTCAGAATTTTAAGCTCTTTCATCTGGTAAAAGCGCTTAATAATCAACGCAAAGCATTATGTCGTAAATCACGTTCAAATATTTCGCATCTTCTGGACTGTTTAATTTTCGACAGGCAAAAGTGCACATGCATCTAAGATGTGTACTAGCTATAGGCTACTACGCGCCATTGTTGCCCGATGACATCCTTAACAGGCAGAAGTGCGTATCTCTGTCTATGTGAACTTTTGCCTGTATGTCAATAGCCATTGATTCGATCACTAGTATGTTAACAGCACAACTTCATAACTGCATTTTACATGTAGCCTATGTGCAGGTTGAATATTCGATGTAAATGCCTTACCAGGTACTAGTTTTAAGTCGTAAAAGATAATAATTATATTATTCTAGATATGAGGCTATCTCGTTGGCCTATTTTAATGTCTTTGGAAAGCTATACCATTGTCTATTTTCAAATAATGGCTGATCGACTCTGGGGAAAGGATTCTATCCAGTATAGTGAGGAGGCTAAGGTCCAAAATCGCAGTGCATTGTGCATCTTGTGGATAAAAGCAACAAATTTTTACAGCTTCAAGACAAGCATATTTTAAAACTTTTCAGCTAGAGGCATCAAAAAATTCAAATGGGAACATACTTAAACAGAAGGTTGAAAGTATGCTAAAAATGCACATGCTCCAGAGTTGATAAGCAGCTCTAAACTGCACTTAGATGCAGAATATGTGGTCTTTCGACAACATGAAACATTACTAATCTGATTTAAACACTGCACATTTTGGGAAAATTGATACAGAACAAGTATACTATGAAAGTATGCTAAAAATTAACATCCGAGAGATGAAATGCAGCTATTTATTGCTCTAATATGCATAATATGTGGTCTTTTGACAAAATGAAGCATTACTAATCTGATTTAAACATTACACAGCGTGAGGACAATTTATATAGCACAGATATACAATGAAAGTATGCTAAAAATTCACATTTCCAGAGCCGACACACAACTCTTTATGCACATAGATGCAGAATATGTGATGTTTTGACAACAGGAAAGATTACTAACCTAATTAAAACATTACACATACCGTATGCAATATGCATACATGTGTGGTACAGTTGTTATATGGCCAGTATGCTGTGGAAGTATGCTAAATATTCAAGATTTAAGAGCCGACACACAACTCTTTATGCACTTATATGCAGAATATGTTGTCTTTTAACAACATGACACATTACTAACCTAATTAAAACATTACACATATGCATACATATGTGGGACAATTTATATAGCTCCAGTATACTATGAAAGTATGCTAAAAATTTACATTTAAAGAGCCGATAAGCAATTCTATATGCACATACATACAGAATATGTGGTCTTTCGACAACATGAAACATTACTAATCTGAGATAAACATTGCACATATGCATACATGTGTGGGACAATTGATATAGCTCCAGTATGCTATGAAAGTATGCTAAAAATTTACATTTAAAGAGCCGATAAGCAATTCTATATGCACATACATACAGAATATGTGGTCTTTAGGCAACATGAACTTTTTACAATTTTTGGTTGCAATATGGTCGTGTAGGGTAGAGCAATGTTTTGCACACCAATACAAAGGACTTGAAGAGTACTTTCAGCATAATATTATACCAAACACTAATATCAGTGTGCTTCCATCATGGAAGACATAACATCAAAATAATGCCATAAATAGACACAATGTAAAAATTCCATTTGTAAAACAGTTCTTTACATTTGGGAATTTTCCTATAAAAATGCATGCTGGTATCACAATTTTTAGAATATATTTGATTTATATTTTGTATCACTAGTAATTAAATGTCAGTTTAAACATGCTGCAATTTATTTCTAACACTATTTTAACAATGCCAAAGTGTTTTCTGTGCAAAAAGTGTCCAGTTATTCACGATCTGCCGTCGGTTCTTGCATTAAGATTACCCTGACAACCAGTCTAGTGACAATAATTCCTGGCAAATTTCGTATGAAGAACTTGAAAGTTTTAAGTGTCTAAAATGAAAAACTGACTGAAATAATGTGGGCTGCTGAAGTTGGTTGGGTAGAACAAAAAAGTATGTGAATTTGCGTCTGTGTAATTTATTACATTTTCAGACTTCTTCACTAACTTGATCTAGAGCAGCTAAACAAATTTGCTTTTCAGTTTTTAGTTCTAAGCAATGCACAGATTTGCATGATCAAGTAAAATTGTTGTATTTTGTAAGAGGAATAAGCCAGAGTTGCTGAAAAGTGTCAAAACATTTCTTGTCAAACCTATTTTTGTCATGCTTGCGGGCACATTACAATTTACACCTCCTACAATACATTAAAGTCTGGGATAATTTTGATTGGTTTAATTTAGCTACAACTAGAGTATTAAATGACAGGAACTGTTGTAGCAGTTAGCCAAAAACCTTTCATCTCCGTGATAGCGGTCACTTTCAACTTACCAAATGGGCATATGGGACACCTGATAAACAAGTCAAATACATGTCATTGGAGAAATTGAAGAAAGACCTTTTATTGAATATTGACACCAAACTCTAAGTAAGTATTCTTTAAAGCAGTGTAATTTTTTAGAACAGCATGCAGGAATTGGTAAGACAGGCAGTGCCCCTAAAGCTTGCCTCCAAGCATATCCAGCCTGATGCCCAGAATGTTTCAGATGTCACACAATGCATCTTGCCTTGGTGGAATGATCTCAATTGTTCTACCTTTCCTTGCAATACTTCCCGACAAGTTCTTTCGCTACGGTCAACTAACGCTGAAACCGCATCACAGATAATTAATGAATGCATTGAACATGGGTCATCATGCAAAATTCATGCAACCTCATGAGCGGCAATGTATTGAAGCTGAGACCATGCCCCTATTGTCACCAAGAATTTGTGGCACGCTATTTTGTATATGATCATTTATATAGCGCCTTAACAAGAATCTCACGAAGGCGCTTAGCTGGAAGCAATGTTCAGCCAGAACAACAACATCAGTACCAGTAGCCTTGAGCAAGACACACATAGCTCTGCCACACCACTGGGTCCTCTCATATATCCATTCGCTCCACCTTTTTGCTCGACAGCAACTTTATTCTGACACACACAAACACACAGGGTAACCTGTCGCTTTAGCGTTCCAAAAATTATTCATATTTGAGTGAGTTGCAGTGTTAGATTTCTCTCTAAACATAAGCTGGATTGATGAAAAATGTCTACTGAAATAAAAGTGGGATCAATGATAAGATTCTTGCTGAATTTAAAGCTGGATTGATTAACAATATATTTTATTTAAATATATACATTGATAAGAAATAGTGGTTGTTGCCCAAATAGAAGCAATATTGATTTTAAAATAAATTTTTGCATTAATGGAGCTTATGGAAACTACATCGATGAAAAGGGTAATCATGCAAACAACAGCTCTGTTCATGTAAGCAGTATAACCATTAACCAGCCAAGAAATTAGCTAAAAGAGTGTGCTGTGCAGTGCATCAAGTAAGTAAGTATTCAACACAATAAACTAACTCAATTTCTAAGTAAGTAAATAGAACATTTCATTTTAGTACAGCAATAGAAGAAATTAAAACCTGCCAAATTAATTAAAGAAATGTTTCCATATTATGAAAAAATTAGGGAAAATTAAAATTAAAGCCTACCAAATTAATTAAAGAAACGTGTCCATGATAATAAGAAAAATGTTTGAAAAAATAATGAAATAATGGAGGCACACAAAAATTGGGTAAGGCGTCGTGAGTGTCGGTTTGAGTTAGGTTGTGTCCTTATTAGATACTGTCCACTGGCACAATGCAGTATCTTTGGACAGTATCTAATGTAAACACTATTGCTAACCCAAACCAAAAATCATGACGCCTAACCAGACCCTAGCCAAAACTTACGATGACCCAAGGCATCAAGAGATGCTTAAAAGCGACTAATCAGTTTTATAAGTGCAGGTTTCTTCACTTTTACCGAACTTTCTATTTACTCGTATTATTTACTCAATATTATTTTCATTTATAATTATTAACATAACCCTTTTACTTGCGCGTTGGTTACTTAATGAGAGCATTGCATAATGGAATGCAGAGATAAGTCGCAGCGCTCTATTTTAGCGATTTCTTATGCGGCCGTAGCCTACAAAATTACCATGAAAAAATTATTCATGCCAAAGCAGAAGTAGGATTGATAGAAAATACTTATGCTGCGATAGGCAAATAATTTAGAACGCTATTTAGGCGACAGATTACACGCACACTGCGTTCAATTAACTGGTTAGTACTGAGACTGCCGAGTCGATTAAAAACACTGCTTAGACATCGCTACATTATTAAAACTCTAACCTTCCAAACACACATTTTCAAATGCATGCAAATTTACATAATCCTTGTTAGAAATATTAATGTTCTTGCGCACAAACGAGCGAAAAAACAATTTTTAATTAAATTTGTAATATTTGTAATCCCAAACATCGCTCATGAAACTATTATTAAAAGCCAAGCTATAGCACAAGGTTGGCTCTATAGAGCGAAAATAGCCCAATAAACTCGCCCAAATGGTCGATCTAACAGAAAAAGTAACCGAATTTTTCGGACATTTCACTAATTTTTTGGTTATGTTCCGGATCGAATTAATTGATGCCTCTAGCTGAAAAGTCTTAAAATATGTTTTTCTTCAATACAAAAAAGTTTGTTGCTTTTATCCACAGTTTGCACAATGCAAGAGCTTAACGTCCTCACTAGTAGGCTACGTTTTAGAGATTAGACTTTTAAAGAACCAATAATGCAAAGGGTAATTTATTCTACTATGGCCTAAATGCCTAAAAGATGATAAAATACGAAATGGACCTATTTGGAGTTAGAAGAGACCTACTAATTTACATAACCAAAATGAACCATTAGGCCTAATGATAGACAGTTTGTTGGTGTTGATGAAGTAGGTCGAAATTTGTAAGTTATTCCCAAATTATTATTTTGTCAGACTGCAGCAAATAAAAATAAGAGAAACAGCGTAAGACAAATCCTTCGTAAGATTCTAAATGAAAGAAAACCTCGTCCAGTCTCAGACATCGCTTACAATCCTTCATCCATGCAGACCTTGATACACTGAGAACCTTTCATCGGATCTAGTATTGGACATAGTAGATGATCCTTCATCCAATGCAGTACTTGATATCACTGTAAACCTTCATAGGCTCAAGTCTTGGACATGATAGATCGATGGTCCTTCATCCATGCAGACCTTGATACACTGAGAACCTTTCATAGGCTCAGATCTTGTTTAAGATTATGGCCTAACAAGTTGCCTAATGCTTCCTTATTCTATAACATACAATGTAGCACCTTCATAAGGACATAAAATGCATAACGTTAAAATTAACCTTAGCTGTGGTAATATGCAAGCAGCTTATAAAACTAAGTGCCTTTTACTCAAAAATAGTTATTTTCAAGTTTATTTGCATTATTATTACTTTGACCCACAATATCAATTATATTATTATTATCATTATTATTATTATTGTCATTTTATCAATTATCAATTAATTATTGTTCATATTTTACAGTTTCTTTCCCATTAGATAACTTACTTGCCAGTTTGCCATAAATGCATCTAAAGCATCATGGACTTTAAGGTAAATGTTCACAATAATTATTTATTATAAGGCTACTTGTTTTGTTCTGTCAAATGTGCATAATTTTCACAGCAAAAGTTCACAACTCCTTCCTTGTGCAGGCAAATGTGCATTATCGTGACAGGCAAAAGTTCACATCTCCTTGCTTTTACAGGTAAAGGCGCATGATCTTGACAGGCAAAAGTTCACATCTTCTTTCCCTTACAGGCAAAGGTGCACATCTTGGAACTTTTCAACAGTTTCTGTTATAAAAACATTTTTGGCGAATTAATTTATAATGGCAAAGCTACAATTTTGGTTTGAGGTTGTAGAGCAATGTCTACAGTTATTTAAAATGGGTTTACGATTCTGTTGCTACCAATTTTCGAATTATGCAAGATGCGTAAACTTTCAAATTCGAATATCTCTTAATGCTGAAAACCGGAGATGTGCACCTTTGCCTTTAAGCCCTCGATTTATACACTCTGGGAGACAAGATAAGTGATCTATTAATAATTATAATAATTATTATACACGTCAATTAAGTGGGTCACATTCAACGACCTCATATATATTACGGTCACATTCATAGATATAATAAACATCTATGGTCACATTGTAGCCAACTCAAGTCATGTACTAATATGTTATAATTTTTTTAAAATATTATTTTATGTCTTGTATTTGTTTTATGTGTCATGTTTTTGATATGCTTGTAAACCAGAGTGCGTTTTGCAGCTGGCATATTAAATAATATACTTACTTACTTATTCTATTTAAGATAAGAAATAATCATAGGACGGTCTTGCGCCATCTCAGCTATTTTATGAATATTAGGCTATAAGAGGAATTAAAAGCGATGTTCTTTGTATCGCATCAGTCTGTAACATAGATGTTCATCCATGGACTTATATTAATTATAGCGCCTCTTTCGGAAACTAGGCTACTCAGAGGCGTGAGAGGCGCAATAGTGGAGGTGTGCGCGTAAGCCTACATTTAAACGGCGCCAACAGTTACTAGGACTCTCCTGCTTAACAAGGGCTTAGCCTATGCCAGAGGTCCAGCAGGGTGGCGAGTTTCCAAAAACCCCTTAGGTACATATCGTATTGTAGGCTTATTGCATTAATGTATCTATAGGCCTAGGCCTACACTTCTATAACGCCTCTTCCACTAGCACGAAAAACTCCGGAGAAAATAAATGTTTGTAAAGAACGAGAGACTAGTAGGCCTAGTAAAAAAACGAGTCATTAGTTTAGCCCGTAGGCCTAGTGCTTAAGCTAGTGACTCGATTCTTCTTATCAGTCTTTCCTTACCGTTTGTTTGTTTGTTTGTATGTGCACTTGTTATAGCGCCCCTTCAAGCTCTCTCTACTCAGAGGCGCTCCCGAATGCAGAGCGGACACTGCATCGGAGTTTCACGCCGAAGCGCTGAGCAATTGTGAGTGAAGGACTTGCCCAAGGTCCCTACGCGGTTTGAGGGTGGATTCGAACCTCGAACCTTCCGGCTTCAAGGCAATGACGCCACCACTACACCACCGCGCCCCACGACCGTATAGGCCTATCTCACGGATTACATTCGAAAGTGCATTGCTCACTTTCTGTTCGAGCTCCTATGTTTTCTCTGATTCCCAATGAACGCGGGTGACTCCAAACTAGGCCTATATATTCTTATGCGTGTATAGGCCTACGCACTTCTGGAGATGAAGATCATGGAGGAACTGCGTTGCGTCTATAGGAATACAATGCCTTAGGCTACATGTAGACTCAATAGGCCTATACGTCGATGTGTAGACTAGTATCTACAGATTCAGGGTCTACATGCAGATTCTGAAGATGGCTGCTGAAGGCAGGCTAAAATACTGTAAAATACCAAGATTATTGCCACCATCATAATTATTATATAGCTTTAAAAGCGTTCGGATGAATGCCTACAAACACCTATCGTGCAGTCATCCTGTAGGTAAATCAACTACCGCGTATAGCCTATAGGGTGATTGACTATAGCTAGGGCCCATGGCAGTAATTGGGTCGTGACTCTGTCACTCTGATCACTGATCAGTAGCCTCCCTATTTATTGTGCGCGCAGGCATTCTATAACAGCACACAATGCTGTAAGTTTAAACTATTCACTATTGTATACTATAGAATAAAGCTGAGAAGTTTTGAGAGAATGATTTTATAGACGTCAGCAGTCTACATGTGTAGGCTACCTCTCCTCAGACAATGAATGACTCACTGATCCTTTCGACTAGACCTATACCTCTCGCTGGTTGAATAACGCCCGAGGACTATAGAGTATAGATAGGCTACATACGTATTTGGAACTATGCATGGAGATCCAGTTTAAGCCTAGACTCTATAGGGAGTAGGCCAATCAATGGCAGAATGATTATAGGCCCATCATGAATCAGAAGCTCGCTTTCATCATGCAGCCTTTTATAGCCTACTAAGTTGAACTTCATGGAGCTGCATAATTATTCACGAATAATTAGTAGCTAGCCTATTCTGCTATTCAGCGTCGGTTCATGTGGTCCAATGCCAATTACTAAAGTCTACCGGTTTTGAGAAACATTGCCTCAGACTTTTCTCTTGCAAGATTATAGATTGCATGCATTCGTTTAAAATGTTTCGCCTTGCCGTGTATTTAGGCCTAGTAGACTAAGCCTACCATGGTTAGAATCCTCTGAGATGAGTTTGTTTTCACACAGGAAACATAGCCTAATAATTTTCAATCTGATATTTCGCTGCAAAGCACAATGACTGCATTTCTGGGAATTCCCCTGTATATTACGTAGGCTAGGTCTGCCTCGTGATAAGAATAGGACCGAGGCTATAATAGGCCTACTTCACAGCTTGTCTTTTGGTTAATGCGGTATAAATTCCGTATACTGCTAAATGCAAACTTTTAAAGCACCACCTTGCACAGCAGTACAGGTTAGAACCAAGAAATGGCAAAGAGCACTGTGACTATGTCGAATATTTTGCTAGTGGTGGTTAAAACTCAAAACCCGTAGACCTACTTTATTATTATGTCTACGGCCAGTTTTGCTCAAATTCGGGTCCGAGCCGACCACAGAGGCGCTCCTTGCATGGGTAAATGCCTTCTATCCTAACCTCATCTTGGCACCGGTGCTGGATAGTCTGTGGGCTAGGCCTATAGAGCGGATCCGACACTGGCGGAAACCTAGGGGGGGACTGGGGGGGGGACGGTCCCCCCCAAAGAAAACGTTGGGGGGACGGCCCATGCATTTGTCCCCCCCCCCAATGTTCAAGCGTTAGGACATGTACACACTCTTCAGTAGAGGACTAGAGAAAAAAAGTTTAGCAGATGAAGTAAATATTTATAATGATACGAATTCCAGGGCAAACCAGGCTCTAACCAAAAGTTATTAAGTCCCACGTTGGATAGTTTGCGAACATTATACAGTATAGATAACACACCTCTTTTAACTTGTTACGATTGTTATAAGAGCCTTGCCAACACACACAACGTCACAAACTCACTACGTCAAAATGGAGCTTCTGCTACATTCCCTTCAGCTTAACTTCAGGCTCGAATCAGCGTCATGTTCAATATCGAAAATAATATGGAAAGTAAATAAGTTAGTAAGTAAGTATTTTGTATAATATTTCTCTTGAAAAAGAACAATGGGACATAGATCATCATTATAATATATCGAAGTAGTAATAGGCAATAAAAACGTACGAAATAATTCGCAAGTTGAATAATTACTAATCTAAACTATTATCGTCAAACAAATTAACTATATAGAATTCTGGTGATAAATCCATTTCCAATCAACGAATCACATCGTTGAATCTGCAGATTATGCGAGTGGGGCATAAGGGAGTAACCAGTTACACGTTCAGGTGGAAGAGAAGATCGAGGAGGACTTGACATAGAGACTGTGGTAGGCAAACTGATTATACTGGAATTAAAATGATGTCTTTACACACTTGAAATCGTTGATAAAAACAAAATCAAAATGATGATTTTACAATTTTACACACCCGAAAATCGTTGAAAATACTGGAATCAAAATGATATCCTTACACACCCGAAAATTCTCAATAATTCTGGAATCAAAATGATGTCCTTATACACTCGAAAATCGTTGATAATACTAAAACCAAAAATGATCCCATAGACACCTGAAAATCGTTGATATCAATGGAATCAAAACGATGTCCTTAGACACCTGAAAATCGTTGATAATACTTGAGTCAAAAATGATGGTCTTAGACACCCGAAAATCGTTGATAGTACAAGAATCAAAATAATGTCATTAGACACCCGAAAATTGATCATAATACTGAAATTAAAATGATGTCCATAGACACCCAAAAATTGATGATATAACTTGAAACAAAAATGTTGTTCTTGGACACCCGAAAATCGTTGATAGTACCAGAATCAAAATAATGTCTGTAGACATCCGAAAATCGTTGGAAACAAAATGATGTCCTTAGACACCCAAAAATCGTTGATAAAACCTAAATAAAAAATGTTGTCCTTATACAACCGAAAATCGTTAATAATACTTTAATCAAAAATGTTGTTCTTAGACACCCGAAAATCGTTGATTGTACGAGAATCAAAATAATGCCTTTAGACACCCGAAAATCGTTGATAATACTGGAATCAAAATGATGTCCTTAGACACCCGAAAATCGTTGATAATACTTAAATCAAAAGTGTTGTCCTTAGACACCCAAAAATCGTTGATAATACTTGAATCAAAAATGTTGTTCTTAGACACCCGAAAATCGTTGAAAGTACAAGAATTAAAATATTGTTTTTAGACACCCGAAAATCGTTGATAATACTTCACATATCACAAGTCACAAGCCAGGTCTCGTGATCAGGGAGCAAATGCGCAACTTTAGACTTCCAGACAGTTGTAAAATCGCATCCTCGCAGCTACAAATAGTTCTTAAAAGCCATTGTCATCTGATTGGCAGTTATTTACAAGGGAATATCGAAAGATTGAGAAAGAGTCATACAGTTCTGAAACTTCCTTTGAAATGCTCTGATAGCAGGTATAATAATATAGACATGAATAGGTTTTCATTTCTATCAGTGTTTCCTTTCCAGTCTTTCTATTAAACATAATTTGCATAAAAAAATTAGCGCTAATAATTTAGTTATGAATTTCAGTAAAATTTAATTTTTTGCATGTTTTTCTTATATATCGTTGATTTAATAAATTACAGAGGTGTCTATGTTAAATGCTTCGAATGTTTTTTGCAAAGCAATTGTGTGAAATTTGGCAAATTCCATCATTATAATTATAAATTCATAATATCAAATTTAAAAGAGGTGTCTAATACAATCTGCACTCCGATGGTGTTCAATGACAAATTACAGTTTGAACTACTTCTATCAGGACTGAGAAAATGGATCATTTTTTTTATTTTTTATGACAGCTAAGATGCTACAATTAGATGTGAATATTAAAAAAAAGCCTTCCTTCACCCCTCCCAACTCGGAGCTTCGCGCTTCAGCGATCGTCCTTCAGCCGCTCGTCCGTCCCCCCCAAAGTTCGGACCAGGTTTCCGCCCCTGGGATCCGAAATTCATTTTCAGAATCTGTTTCAGGTTCTCGTTCAAATTATAAACCATGACGTCAGTTATTCATCAGTGACATAAGGCTAGATACTCCAAAGAGGTAATCTTCTATTCTTGCATAGGTGGCAATGTATGAATCATAATCTTAGTGCCGCCGTTTGCATACAGTTCAGACATGGGCGTTGCAATACACATGCCCCTATACTAAGAGCCCCAGCGCACGACTGAGCAAATTCTATGCACAGCAGTAGCATGCCCTTGCACAGGTAGGCCTATAGTCGACGAAGGCCTAGACGTTGCCTATATATGCCGCCAGCGATCCGTGACAACTGTATGTGTCCTCAGCTAGAGACGGCAATCTTCCGTGTCTAGGCTTTAGCCTGCAACAGGCGGGTGAAATCGATTACAGGTTTCGTAGACTGTATTCCAGGTGTATAGCACAAAAACAAGCGACCTGAGATAACTGACTTGCTGTACGGACTTAAGACTCTGTCGATCTGCTGGTTCGGATCAACTGGGATTAGACAATCAAAGTAAGTACATTGCTTACATACATAGGCCCTAATGTATACGTTTTGCTCTTCTCATGTGTCACTGGGTGCGTCATCTCTCGTTGTCTTGCCATGCGTGAAAAATTAATGTGTTGTTAATGTTATCTCAAGTATCCTACGCAACGCAATGAGAAAGTCTCGCAGTTGGATGTAGGCTACGCTTCCTTATTAGCCAGAATTTCATGTCCAGCTGATGTGCTTAGGCAGGGTGAGAAATTGAGAATCGCCGGGGGGTTGTGGGCTCTCAACACCCCCAGTCTTTCTTAGAGCCTCATAGTAAAATCTGTTTTTCACACCCCAATTCCAAGTGGATAATGGTCCAACACCCCAGTTATTTTTTTCACAATTCTTACACTGTGCTTAGGCATAATTAGATGCATTAAGCATAATCATCTAAAAGGTTATTTCACTGGAACACAATAATGAAATTTGGCTGGTTACATCACAATGTGCAGCGTGACACGCTACAGCGGCAGTGAATAAGCTGATGCCCTAATTGAGCTTGACTTTCGAGTGGCTCTTTAGACGTTAGGGTCAATGACAATTACGTTGAGTATATGGTACACACAGACATACACACTACATAAAAACATGCATACACACATAATAACATGTATAAGCGTAGGCCTATATGCCTAAACACATAGGCGTATACGTAAATACATTCGGGCAAACATAATACATAATCGAACATACAGATACATAAATGCATGAATGAATGCAAACATCATACATATATGCAAACATACACATACATGTACATTATAATTATATACACACCATACAATACATAAAATGTATACATACATACACACATACACACATACATACATACATACATACATACATACATACATACATACATACATACATACATACATACATACATACATACATACATACATACATACATACATACATACATACATACATACATACATACATACATAAGTATACGTGCATGTAAGCATGCATGCATGCAATGCATGCAATGCATGCAATGCATGCATATTCATACATAAGCGCGTTCGTGCATGCATACACATCTACATGCATGCATACATATATATTATATGCAATTATGCATATTATGCATATGTTATACATACCGACAGACTGAAACTCTACATGTTATGGGTATACGTATTTTCTCTGGACTGTTTGCACTCTTGCAAGAGTGACGTTCACAAGAGTGACGTTCACATAATGTCCTATGCAAGGTAGGCTATGATAAACTGCGCAAGGACTAACAAGGAAGTTGCTTATTACAGGCATAATATGCCATTTTATTATAGACTTGCAAAGATACTTTTTAGCGAACGCCATCGTCCGTGACTCCACTGTATACTAGGACAAAACTTATTAAGTTATTATGCAGTGGCCATAAGCTTATAATTATGTCATCGTAATTATGTCATCCTAATTATGTCATCGTAATTATGTCACCATAACGTCGTCATCTAACTCATCCGATCTACTAAACAGCTACCTGGTGTGCGTTCAGTAATTCTTAGATGGCTTCAGCTCATACCAAGTAAAAGCCTTACCGGTACGGTACTGCATAATTGTCGGCCGACAGGGCTACTCCTTTTTTGTGCACTTAGTGTAGAATATCAGCATTCAGCATGAAATTGAACCCCTTTACCTGAACATGTCATGCATCCTCACTGAAAAATAGACGACGACTATAATATAATTTACAAAGTAACTCAGAAATTGTAAATAGGTAGGAAATTATCAAAGTTAGGCCTAATTAAATTAAACCGTCATCTCTTCTGATGTAGGCTACTCAGATGATTCAGAGCTTGCGAGTTATAAGCTCCACAAAATCCGCTTCTTGGCCTTGTCCTACCTTACAGCAGCAGCAGCAGCAGCAGCAGCAGCAGCAGCAGCAGCACTCCTACTTCTGATTCAGTTGATTTTTATATCTAAGCTCATCACTGAGATCTATTATGCCAATGCGAGGTGTCCTTCGCCATATAAATTGTCGTCATCGTCTTCACCATCACCAGCAGCAGCATCGTCGTCGTCGTCGTCATCATCATCATCATCGTCGTCGGCGGCGGCGGTGTCATCATTATCATCATCATCGGATCGTCGTCGTCGTTGTCGTTGTTGTTGATATTGTAATTGTCACTTATCATTATCATTGCTGTTATCATTATTATTCAACGACGTTATCTGAGCAACTTTACATGATCATATCTATAGACTCAAGTGAATCTTATTACAGTCAAAAGGTCTACGTGTATCGGCTAATAAATAGTTCAGTGTTTATTTCAAAACAATATCGTCTTTCAAGTAGGCTAATTGATTTTTCTCGTTTGTTTTGACAGAAAAACTTCCTGATGGGTAATCTAATGAACAAACCCCGGAAAGCAAAGAAAATGACGATACCACCTACGCCTGGTGTTGAGAGTAACACGAAACAACAAATAAAGAATACACCAGACAGTTCTGGTTGGCTCATAATAATTTGATTTTCAAGCTCAAAATAGTTTTATCAACAACGGCATAGGCCTAATATTAATCTTGAAATTCTACAGAGCGCCAAAATTTCGAGGTCGCGGGAGTCAGTCTATTCACAGCTGCTCAATTTTAAAAGACAGAATCGGTGTCAGAATTGCTTACAGGTCAAGATTACAGAGATCAGAGAGGAAGATAGTCATTCGGACTAATGTGGATGGTGTTTGGACAGTTTGGAGTTGAAACGGTGTGGGGGCTAGAGGAAGAGAGGATATGATGAGGATGTAATAGGCCTATATAATTGATTATTGTGAAAGTGCAGTGTTTGCAGGTTTAAGTGAAGGCCTGTGGAGTGATATCAAGAGCTATAGGTGTGAGGTTTGATAGCTCGCATATTTGTCGTAGCATTGGCGATGGCACTGGCCGGAATTTGTTCTAGAGAGGAGAAACCATCTCTGGCTAAAGAGCGATTTGAAAATTGAAATGATGAGGTGACCTGGTGACGGAAGCGCGGCGAAGTGTTAGAACGGAAGAGGAATAGTTGAGTGAAGTTGCGGACATCGGGGGAAATGACGGAGATAGGAGGTAGTCTATGGGTTGATTGAAACGTGTTGCAGTCGAGTGGTGACTTTGAATTCTATTCGTTCAGTTACTTTGAAAATGTTGATTTATCATAAAGTCTCTCTGCGAACTCTTCTAAGTTGGTCTTCAACTTGACTTGGTCTGGAACTAAAATCTATGATGAAAATCAAGACAGTCAATATTAAATAGGGCCTAATGTTAAATATGTAATCAGTAAATTTAGGCAAATAGTTTATTAACGGCAGCATGGATATGGTCGAAAAATAAGCTTAAGAGCCTTAAGTTATGTGCATGTATAGGGCTATAGTATAGGGATATACTCTAAATGCTTTGCTAGTAGGCCTAATCCATTACCAGGCAACAATGTTTCTATTTGGTTTAGGCCTTATTTTTTTAACAACGCGTGCCTTCAAGTTTTATATAACTAAGAGCCTATATAGCCTAGGTCTTATAGATCTTATAGATCCATGCATACAACCATTTATTCCACAGTTGACCGTTTCACACACTGTTGGAAACAGCCTTGGCGGCGTAAAACCGAGAGTTGGATACAAATTCCGAGTGTTTCTTTTGTTCTGAAGGTAACAAGCCAAACAGCGTTCGGGCTCTCTACGACTATGAACCACGACAAAGCGACGATCTCGGCTTTAAGAAGGGAGATCGAATGATACTACTCAACGTTGAAGAAAACAATAGGTTACACCATAAACATGTTTACATTGATTGCAACACTTCTTCTAACATATAAGATTAAACTATGCTTTTTATTTCATGTTGTTTTTAAAATTTAGGCTACTGATAAGCCAATTTTAGGCCTAGTTATGCCTATCATTATTTCTCACCTCAGAAATCGCCATCGCCTCGATCATGTCATTATCTTACCAAAAGTTAGGCTATATGGGCCTAGTCATTTTTTAAGCCAAATTTAGTGTCATAGAAAATTTAAGTATAGTTTTAGCTGCAGATAGTAGGCCTATTAGCCTACTGCGTTGATTTTCTACTGGAGGAAAACGAAATATAGCCTAGTGGACCTTCATAGTCCATAATCATCGTTCAAGAATAAAATTATAATGTTAAGTTGAAGCTGCAGATTTAAGTTAATAGGCTATGCGTGGAGTAGGCCTACCGGTATTTAGACGTTGAAATCTGTAAGCCACTAGAGCAAAGCATTGTTAGCCTTGAGATTTATGCACGCAGTAGGTCTAGTTTGATTATTAATGAGACTAAGGTAGGCCTATTTCAATACATAATTATGTAATCACTGGATGTTTATGCGCATAGTTAGTAATTTAGGCAGCAGTTTTTATTCTCGAAATATAACACAGCAGCATAATTATTATTATTATTATAACTACTGTCTATGTTTGCTTGAATAGCGGTGACGCTGATTGGCTGCTTGCAAAGCACCTGGGAAACGGACAGAAGGGATACATACCTAGGAACTACATCGTCATTGATGACAACAGCAAAGAATCACAAGAGTAAGAGTCATCAGTCATGTTGAGTCATCTCACAATCAATACCCGGTTATTAGTGTCACGGAAAAGAATTAAAATACAGGGTCAATGTCACACATGAGTGACATGAGCATAGGCCTACTGGTCATATAGGCCTAGCCTATATTAGAGGGTTGGTTATGGTGTCGTTGTGATGACGTTGCCTATTCCCTTGTATCCATTGGTTTATTTGTTTGGCACAATGTCATTACGTTACAAGGCAAATACATGTAGTAGCACTCTCGCGTTTTCGTTGTTCTCCTAAAATGCTGTTATTAACTCACAGCAATAATGAGGCTTAGATCTGCATGAATACAGCGTAGCGTACGACTTTTTAAAAATGGGTTTTAGCCAGAACCTCATTAGAGATTATAGGGCTTGGGACAGCTGGTGTCAGAACAAGCCCCTAACATTAGGTTACGGGGTTGAAAGGCCTACTCTATAGAGACCCGTTACCACTAAAAGTGGTAAATCGAGGGACGTTGCATGTACCTTTTTTTACTGTCGTTCCAGGGTGAGAATTGCAGGGGATTTGGGGTTTCGAGTTTCGACCCCAGTCTTTCTTATTGCCCTATAGTAAACTCTGTTTTCACACCACAATTCCAAGTGGATCATGGTCCATGTAGCCCCAGTAATTTTGCCCACAATTTTCACACTGTGTCGTTCTGTTATTTAAGATGGTGGTTCGATGTAGACAGAAGAGAGGCGGAGAAGAACCTGATGCTTCCAGGCAATCCACGTGGAACTTTCCTCGTACGCAACTCTACCGGTAATGAAGTTCTAACCATGAACATCAAAACGTCGGAATTAAACGTTTACTGACGACCGAAACTTAGTTCGCTTAGCCTGCCTAAGCTACCATAACGAGTTTGTTTGTATGTGCACTTGTTATAGCGCCTCTTCAAGCTCTCTCTCTCTCTCTCTACTCAGAGGCGCTCCCGAATGAATGCAGAGCGGACACTGCATCGGAGTTTCACGCCGAAGCACTGAGCAATTGCGAGTGAAGGACTTGCCCAAGATCCCTACGCGGTGGCTTGAGGGTGGATTCGAACCTCGAATCTTCCGGCTCCAAGGCAACGACGCCACCACTACACCATCGCCCCCAGTTGATTTATTATAGCTAGTCTTTATGTCCTTTTCACCAATCTATATAATTATACATATAAAGGGTCTATTTCAGACGTATATTTTGTTAACGAATTTGCTAATTCGTGAAGATCGTGTATGTTTTTGTTCGTAGACAGCAAAACGTATGTGCTGTCGGTAAGAGACTTCAATCAGACATCAAATGAAGTAACCGTCAGACATTATCGAATTCGTGTGGACGAAAGTTCTGGGTCGTTGTATATAACTCAAAAGAGATCATTCAACGATCTAATGCTACTCATCGAACACTACAAACGTAAGTGATGTTGTCTTCTCACCATGTATCACCACCACCACCGCCACCACCACAACCACCACCACAACCACCACTACCACAACCACCACCACCACCACCTCTGACCTATGCACGGCTATGCATCCATAGCCTGTATACATGCACAGCATTGCACATTGCACACACGCGGGTAGATGCTTGCAGGCGTGCATATAATTATATCTGGCTCTTATATAATTTATGGCACAGAGTGGAGTGGATGACCCGATAATCCATCCTGAATGTTCCAATTCTTGTGTCATTGTTTGTTATAGAAAACGAGGACGGTCTTTGTCATAAGTTGACCAGGTCCTGTCCGAAGGTTCCGGAACCAATTCCGTTCAAGGACCTCGAGGTCAAGAGGTCAGAACTTCAGCTGTTGCAGAGGCTCGGAGCCGGACAGTTCGGAGAAGTCTACGCAGGTCAGCTGCAGTTATCGAATCAACTCACTTACTTACTCTTCTGTAAAGCCTACCGACTCGCTCGTCACGCATATTCATTTGCTATAATTCACTCACTCAATTAGTAACCCATTAACTCACTAACTCAGTCACTCACTCAGTCACTCACATGAACAATGCGCTAACAAAGTGTACAGACCCATCGTAGTGATGTGCTGCTTCTACCTAAAATCTTTTCCATGTTGATCATAATCGTATTCGCAAGGTGAGAATTTCCGGGGGTTCAGGGTCTCAAACCCCAGTCTTTTTTTGAGCCCCATCCCATAGTAAGGGTTTTCACATCCCAATTCCAAGTGGATCATAGTCTAACCCCCCTAGTTATTTTTCCACAATTCTCACACTGAGTAATCGCCTAATCCCTAAATTTCGAGAGCGTCACTCAAAAGCCAAGCGCAAAGAGCACCAACTTATTCACGAACGTAGGCCTATATATATATATATATATATATATAGCGCCTATATATATATACACTATTAGACAGTATTAGACACTCTATATATAATGTATATAACTGTAAGCCTATATATTTACATATATATATATATATATATATATATATATAGGCTATATATATGTATATGATCGCAGGCAAATGGCGACGTATGGTCGACGTGGCGGTGAAGACGTTGAAGCAGAATTCGATGACTGCGGCTGATTTCCTCGAAGAAGCGAAGACGATGCACAGATTGCGTCATCCGAAGCTCGTTCAACTGATGGGCGTCTGCACGAAGGAAGAACCAATGTACATCATAACGGAGTTGATGGTCAATGGATCGCTGCTCGAATTTCTACATAAAGATCAAGGGTTAACGTTGACGTTGAAGCACCTGCTCGACATGATGGCTCAGGTATTTAATAAAATTAATAGGATTCGATGGGAAATTGATTCGAAGCTCTTATGCATGTGGCTTTGGTCTATTTTAAATATCTGAATTGCCATGTCAGATGCTCGAGTATCAGCAGCGTATACACAGCCTACATAGGCCTACGTGCAGACAACATGCATAATGGTGCATAAGTAGAGGAAAACATGCAAACAATGCCATACGTAGTCTACTTGCAATACATGTAATACATCTGTGCATACCTGCATAATATAATAATGCACACATACATGCAGACATACATGCATACATGTTCTCTTAGTGTGTAGAATGTGGACGTACACTGAGAAATTCTCAGTGAAAATATCGCATGAAAGGAAGGGAGACAGGAAGGGACAGAGACAGAGACAGAGAGAAAATGACAGAAACAGGGACAGAGAGACAGACAAAGATATCATTAAAGGCAGTTAGTGGTGTCAAGTGGTTTGCCCTAAACTCGGACCCCAATGAGGAAGCAGTCAAAATGAGCCCATTGTAAAACCCTTCGGTATACGTATTTACCCAAATATGGTATTTTGGATGAGTTGAACCCAAGTACCTTACCATAAATATTTGTCTTCTTCTGCATGTTGGCTCCAAACTAGGTCAGCAACTAAACCATAAACCAGAGATTTTATAGCACCTATAAACAGAACTTCTAAGTGGCATCCGTCTGCACTTTACTGTATTGAACAGAACATTTGGATAAACTAAAACATCTGGCTGCTAATTATAATATAACAAAAATTATTGCACGAAAGACAGTCATGATAGTTATTGATACGAATTCATCTTGCTTTCAATAATTTTATTATTGTGCTGCAGATTGCCGATGGCATGGCGTACCTCGAGCTGAAGAAATACATTCATCGCGATGTGAGAGCGGCAAACGTCTTAGTTGGAGAGAACAACGTCGTGAAAGTGGCAGACTTCGGATTGGCTCGGTTGACGAGTGAGGAGAGCGTCTACACAGGCAAAGAAGGTCGGTCAGTTTTCGCTACCGGTACCGATTATATTATCAACTAGCTGGGGTACCCGGCGTTGCCCGGGAAATTTAGGATTCCACCCGCTCCGGCAGCAACCCAACCACACCACACCTCCACCCCACCTCCACCTCAAACCCCCACCCCACCCCGTACACCCACCCCCTCCATCCGCCCCGGCTTCACTCCTCCACGTCACCTCCACCACATCCTCACCACACCCCCACCTCCAACCCACCTCCACCTCCACCCCGTACACCCCACCCCTCCACCCGCCCCCGCTTCACACCTCCACTCCTCCACCCCACCTCCACCACCCACCCTCACCACACCCCACCTCCACCCTCAAACACCCAACCCATCCCGTCCACCCCACCCCGTTCACCCGCCCCATCCCACCTCTCCATCCTCTACCTCCACCCAACCCTACCCTCACCCCTACTCTCCACCCCACCCCACCACCCGAACCCCGAGCCCAAGCCAGTTCCCACCCCACCCACACCCTCCACCAACCCACCAACCCCCATGCACCCCATCCCCGCCCAAAAGCTCCACAACACTCCGACATCCAATGGTACGCCATCGGTGAAATTTTGGTTTTCGGAAAAAAAATTCCTCCCACCCCACCCCTACACCCACCCCAAACTCACCCACTCGACAACACCCCACCACACTCCGATATCTCCACCGGTACGCCACCCGTGAAATTTGGGTTTTCAAGGAAAATTTTTTCCTCCACCCCCACCCCCTCCACCCCCCTCCACCTCCTCCCCACCCCAACCCCACAACACGCCACCACTAACTCCGATCTCCACCGGTAGGCCTACGCGTAAATTGACTATAATTATAGTAAGACTTTACAGCAAAGCGGAATGGAAGATCATTTACATCAGTTGCGTTTATATAATGGCCATGGATACGTTTAAAAAGGTGTTTAATAAACTTAGGGTTTTCGCCCCCACCGTGGCCCCCACGGTTGGGGAGATTCGCCAAGAACTCCACTGGGTAGTTCCGATGGCCCTCTGTCTAGGTGCAAAGTTTGAAATCAATAGCTGCGTTTTAGTGAAAGAAATTTGGGGGTTTCGCCTCCCACCCTGGCCCCCATGGTTGTAGAGAATCGCCAACCCCTCCACTGGGTGTCCGACGCCGAGACGGAGAGAGTAGTGAAGGTTTGGAGTGAAAAGGTCAAAAACTGTCGAAATGCATTCCGGTCAAGCACACACACAGAATCTTCTCTTTATTAATATAGATAACCGTAGCCTATAAGATCCCCTATAGCCTATAGGTCTATCAAAATGACACGATTTTTTAATGCAATAATTATTCATGTTGCGATAGGTCTATATAGGCCTACCGGTAGGTTAATCGTATAAAGCTATTATTTGTATAAGGTTGTATATTATTTTTAGAACTATATAGGCCTACATATATAACTTTAAATCGCCTAAATTTCTCGGCGTCTCGTAATCTCTCTCACAGCGTCTCGCGGGCTGGTGACGAACTCAAGACCTACCATCGCAACGTCTCATTTCCATAGAGCCTGCTGAGGTCTCTTGAGCGAGCCTGATACCCTGATGTGATGGCCCTTGTGAGAAATTGAAAAATGATTGAGATATATATAGGCTTATACCACACGCATAATTGATGATCCCATAGCCGGAAATAAAGCCAGACATCTTGGTTTCATCTTGGAGTCCCTAATTCAGGGGTGTCAAAGAGCTGGCCCGCGGGCCATTTCTGGCCCGCCGACGATTTTTTTCTGGCCCGCGGAGTCTTCCCTAAAGATTAAACAATTATTTAAAATGTTGTCAAAATTTAATAAGAAGCGAAAAGTATTCATCGAATCAAGATCTTTTCGCAATATTTGGACTTTCCTGGGAATTGGCTGACCAAGCCCGGAGCTCCCTCTCAGATCACTACCAAATTTTGCTCAGGGGCTTCGACACCCTGGCCCGCCAATTGCAAGAAAATTTTCACACTGGCCCACCACTCGTTAGAAGATGTTCAAACTGGCCCGCCACTAAAAAAGGTTTGACACCCCTGCCCTAATTCTTTCATAGCTTCTTGGACAGTACTAAACGTTGGCTCTGGCCTCGTCTAAGAAGTCTCTATCCCAAGGACCCGACCCGTGGCATCCAATTTCATTTGTGTCCTGGCTATTGAAAATTCGTGTAGTGCATGCCCTAATGATTAGGCTCATCGCAACTTTCTTGCTCGCTGCTTTTCCGACGTTAACAATTAGTGCAGTGAAATCGAATATTCAATGAATATTATTATTCATTCAATTCACGAAATTTTATAAGCTTATAATATATTGCGATCTGGCAGATATCGCGACTATTAATTTATTTTCATTTGGCCTACATAGGCTATTCTTGCAGATACATGTAGGTTACTTCAATTTCGCATATGATTGGATGCTTTTCAGAGGCGAAGTTTCCGATCAAATGGACGGCTCCAGAAGCCGCATTTAGAAGAGTATTTAGCACAAAATCAGATGTCTGGTCCTTTGGGGTCTTGCTCTACGAAATGATTACATTCGGAAAAGTGCCATATCCCGGTAAGTTATTTAGACAGTGTCCTAGTTTTTTAGAGGAGATGCAACTCTAGCTCTTCCCCCCCCCCAACCTTTTCAGTTTAAAAAAAACCGAAAGCATGTTGGCCCTTTGTTGGGGTTAGAAAGCTAAAATATCTAATGCGTGATTATGAGTCGTCAGTTGTTTCTTGTGTAGCATATTAACAACATTAGATCTTGAACTGCGCTTCTTTACCTTGGACTGTCCTTGGAATATCTTTTGGGAATTCATTCTAGAATCCAGAGAGCTTCTGGTGTATAGCGTAGATTAAGAAACGGTTCAAAGAATTTCAGAAAGGAACAGAATGGAGGCCGATAATATAGAGAAGAGAGTGCTGAGGAAAGCTTACAGATCTGGACAGTTGGATGGTTAAAAAGTGATTTGAGCGGAGTTACACCTTTCTTCAAACTCGTAGGTTTTATATAGGTCTATCCATTTCATTGACCAACATGCATGTAAAAGTATAGGCTAATATGCTACAAAACACACTCGACTACGATGAATCGTATGTAATCCTATACCAGTGGAACTATAATTATATCCTACCGCGGATAAATAAAACCAACAGGCCTATGGTATGTAGGCTTTAATGCAACGCACTTAATCATTTTTACAACACGTAAACGACCACCGTTTTGCCTGTACCGGTACGTCAGATTATAACAAATTCAGGATCTTAACGCAACTAGGGATAGACCTAATCAGGCCTATAAAATTACTATCTGCCTGCCTGCTTTCTGGTCTAACCAATAGTTATAGCCTACTCCTAGATGTAGGCCTACAGTGCTATTGTGTTCTGAACACAGGCATGGACAATGCGACAACTCTTGAGGAGATCCAGCGTGGCTACCGGATGCCTCGACCAGTCGAATGTCCATCCGTCATCTACGAAATGATGATCAGATGTTGGGACAGTCGCGAGCTGAACCGACCGACCTTCGAATATCTGCACAAGTTCTTCGACGACTTTGCAACGGAAGCGGCTCCCCAATACGACTAGAACAACATTCTCACATAATAATTATACCTTATACAACCTGTAAATTTATTCCACACACCATAGCCTGCGGCATTGCTTCCTAGACCGTTGTAACGGACTTTTGTTAAAGCTGTTTGCATCCATGTTGACTGTCAAAGGCAATGCCTATATCCAGCAGAAATTAATGCGTCCATACGGATAGGCTACGTTTACTTGATTATACCATCTCAACTACTTTTTGGATACGCTCTTAAATTCGCAACCAGCGGACCATATTATTTGCCAAGAGGGGCACAATGTGCATGGCAGCATGGACCCGTCGTGACTCAATAAACGCGGCTGTCTCTGGAGAGATTCGTCGGTTCAAAGAATGCAATAGCCTATGCAATATGCATGTTTAATATTATAATTATGGTTATGTCTATTAGGTACTACATCTACGTACATCCAGTGTTGTATAGAAAACGATTGGTACATTTTATTGGTACCAGATAATAATGTTATAGGATTTCACTATAATATAGGCCCTATACCAGAAATAACCTAAGTCCGGCAGCCGATAGGATTTTATTTAGCCTACGCTAGATGACTCGAATGAACATTTAGCACATAGGCGTACGAGGCGGGGGTGCAGGGGGGCAATTGCCCCCCCCAAATTCGGGCAAGTTTGGTGGTTTTTCGGGCAAAAAGTCGCGGACGACTAAAAAAAAAAAAAAAGGTCGTCAAGTTTCGGGCAAATCTGGTTTTTCGGGCAAAAATAGTCGCGGACGACCAACTTTTTGGCCGGATAAATTTTTCGGGCAAAAGTTCAATCTTTGCCCCCCCCTCCACTTCTGAAACCTCCCGTACGCCTATGATTTAGCATATTATAGGCCTAGGCCTAGATAGACTGCGGATGTGGAACAAGCCATTTCAGTGCTTCTATTGCTATAATGGGAGCCATAATATGCATTATACATGTACCATGGGTCAGCAAACAATATTATTGTAAAGTAGCCTGAAGTTGGCCTGTGCTTATAGCAAGCCCAGTACGTGTAGGCCTATACCTAAACAACGACGTTCACTGGACCTGTAGTTGGCCTGTACCACACGACATAGGCCTAAGCATCTGAATGACTACATCCATAATTTTTTGGCAACTGCCGAGTGAACGTTTGCTAGCTTTGTTGCTGGAATATACTAATATTTTGTCAGATATTAGCCTTTAAGTCGCTCGATCACTTCCACAAAACGCGCGTGCGCACACAAACACGCGCGCACACACACACATACACACACAGCACACACAGTACACAGTGCACCCACACACACACACACACACACACACCTATAAATTATACACGCGCGCATACACACAAACACGCACGCGTAGGCTAGCTACTGCATGGTCATCTGGATATTGCAGCGCCATCGGTTAAAACTTAATACCTCGTAGATTAGACGACGTCGCAATAGAAGTTACGAATTTGCTTATCCAGATTTAGCCTATGCATTTTTTATACATAAGAATACGTACACGAGGGCATATAGGCCTATAGTGATAGCCTAGTAGCTACGTAGGCCTAGGCCTAATTACGACAGTTACACTGGAAGGACGAGAAGAAGGAAGCGGGTTCGGATCCCTCTGTTCTCACAATGTCGACTCAGCCTTCGGAGAGCGCAGCAGTAAATTGAGCAGCTCTTTTACAAAATCTACAATTTAGCTTCAGTTTTTCCTATAGGCTAGGCCTAATTATGTCAATAATATTATTTCATCGAATGAGAATGTGAGAATCAAACGACCTTTCTGCATCCCACCGTTTAATTTCAATGGGTCTAGGGCTCTAGACTCTACATAGCCTACTAGGCTGCAACGTAAATTTAAGTTCTGAATTTTATGTAAATTTAGGTGACTAGGCCTAGGTCTTGCGCTGTGGGAAAATAAGTGCCTGGACGTCCTATAATAGCTAGGCCTACTTTTCCAAGAGAAGTAGCCTATCTGGAGTTCTGGACGCCCGTAGCCTATAATTAGCCTACCTTTCCAGACTACTGTGCTGGCCAATAACGGCAATAAGTGGCAGGACGGCGTTCAGATTTTAAATTAAGAGCACGGCCGCGCGCGCGCACGCTGTCCATGACCGTCCAGCCACACTTTAAGCAAAGACCTTTTAGTAGGCCTACTAAAAGGTCTTTGCTTTCAGCAAAGTCCTGCATTATTATTATGGACCACGAAGATGAAATAATATTAGGCTGTACAGTGTACACTCGATTGCATTTAATCATGCTTTTAAAACACGTTGGCTGCTTATTTGCTGTGTTAAATTACTCAAATTGGGACGTGTGAACACGTCCCTGGCGGCCAACGTGTTAACCAACGACCTCATATATGTTAACTATGATACGTAGCCAGGTAGCCTTTCGTTTATTCGCCAGATGGCATTATTAGTCAAGGCTGTGTATTGTACAATGTTTGACTAATCATATGATAGGTGAAACGCGCGTGAAAGGCAAACTGCGGGCGACAAGGATATTAGTTGCTCACTTCCTCATTCGTTGCTAACTTGTTGGGAGTATGCGTGGTGACACAGTTGAACAGTTTATGACAGTGTTCGATCAATCAAAAAGGATCTGTACAATAATTATTGGAGTTGGTACAAACACATGAAGTCCTACGGAAGAACAGCTCAAGTACCGGCATAGGCAAGTACCGCTCTTTAGTGTCATAATTTGAGGTACTTGTAACTTTGTAAGCAGTTTCGGTGGGTCGTGTGAGTTAAACTAACGCGTGAAACAATTTTTTACCAGGCTTATTTATGTTCGCTTGCTTAAGTAAAAATTTATCGATCGGTTGGCAATGCAAGCCAACTATTATACAATTACTCTACCAATGTAACGCCGGTAAACGTGTATTTTAGCGTCGTAAATTATTCAACATTGCATGGGTTTCAGCATTGGTCGAATACGAGTCGGGTTGATGAAAGGAATTCTTGCTAAATAGAAGTTGGAATGATGAAAATAAATTTTAATTAAATAGAAGTTTTATTTATGAATATATCTCGCTGAAATTGAAGCTGCATTGATGAAAAATAATTTATAATTGAATAGAAGTTGTGTTGATAGAGTCAATACTAGAGTCCGAAGGAAGGGTTTCAGGGTATGCCAAGTCTTACATGGTTGGTTAGCTGTTTGTTAATGAATGTTATTCGCCAGAATTATTAATTTTTAGACCAGCTTTTAAAGAGTTTCGGGTTAAACCGTAGTTTAGGTTGTTTAATTATTTGGCCAAAAAGTGAGGTTGTTAAATTATTTGCATGTGTATAAATGATATACAAGTAATTTCTGGATCGCCAGGTTCAATCCAGCTTCCATTTCAACTATAAATATGCCTTTATCCAGCTTCCATTTCAGGTATAAAATGCCTGTATCCAGGTTCTACTTTTCAAGCGTTTTTCATCAATCCAGCTTCATTTTCAGCAGAATGACTACACTAACCCTAAAACTAACCCTAACCGACCCTCACGACGCCTAACCTGAGCCCTAACCGACCCTCATGCGTAAAATCCCGCTTCTATTTCGTCACTAAATATTTGTCATCGAATGTAAGAAATTGGTTGTCGGATTAAAAAAGTACCGTTTTTCGTCAATCCAGCTTCCATCTTCTCGCGTTTTCGGTTTATATTGCTACTTCCGGTTGCGAATGTTCAGAAATTGGAATGGCGCGTTACATTCATGATTTTAGGCGTTTATTAATTAAACAACCTAAACTACGGGATATCGATAATGAAAATAATTAAACAACCTAAACTACGGTTTAACCGAGTTTCGTGTAAGTATAAAATTCTCTGTTTATTGATTTGATGTTGATTTTATAAATCTGCAAATGGGATATCAATGGATTATAGCCACAAATATATCTTTGTATTGATTTTGTCACTTAAGTAGATTGTTACATTCTTTGTTTTGAATCTGTTGGGTTTCCTACTGCTGAAGTTGTGTATCATAATTATCACTGCTGGTATTTTGCATGTCAGATATTTGGATTTAATAGATTAGGGCAGGATCCATCTTTCTGTCATTTAGATATCTAGCTTTACAAAATCAAATATATGCGCTTTGATAACATGTGTGCCAATGTTGAGTTTCTATCCGAGAGGTAAATGGTGCTTAGGCCTAAAATTTGTCTTTTTCTGTGGTGTGTGCTTAAATGAACTTGTCAGAAAACTGCTGCAGTAATGAGAAAGTGATATATGATGTCTGATATTTCTAGCTCTGTACATAATAGGCAAATTACAAAAACAAGTATAATGGATATAGCACTTGACATCCTGTTAATGCCTATACAGAAAGGTTTTTTTTCTGATATTCTATATGTCTACATTTTGCATTCAATAATGCAGTGCAGTAACATTCAGTCAAAGGGATTTGTAAGGAGGCCCCTGCAGATTAGGCGTAAAAAAAATGTTGTGTTTCCGGTAACGCGACCGACCCATTTTTAGGGCCGCGACCCAAATATTTTTGTAAAAAATTTTTATTAAAAAAAAAAAATTTCAATTTTTTTTTTTCAAAAACAAATTTAATTTTTTTTCAAAATTTTTTTTTTAACATTTGTATTGACATAACATAAGAGACGTCAACAAAATGAAATTAATAGGACTGTTTCTAGAGCAGTTTTAGGTGCAGACAGTCGGGAAATAGGCAGTTTATACTTGCTTAGAACACCTACTTTGTTTCAGCGTGCAAAAAAGACTAGTGGGGTATACTTTTTCGGATAGTCAAGTGCATAAAAATATTTTACAAAATAAAAATATTTTCCGACCTACCTACCCAATTTTTTTTAGCTCTGTTACCGGAAACACAACATATTTTTTTTTGGCCTTATCAGTCATGTAAAGGACTCTAATAAATATGTTCCTAAACTTTTAGGCCCATGCCTAAGTTGCCCTTGGCTCTGGTATTAAATAATAGGCAAGACAAACAATTGTGGTTCATATTAACCCCACCAACCATGAAATTTATGAGTGTAGTCCTCATCATCAATTTTATAGCTCTGTAGCCTCTGTTATACTGAAACATTTGTAAGAAGAGGACTTGGTGATCACAGTGATATATATATATGCTGATAATAGAATATCATGTGCTGTGTGGCAGTTTAGCCTCTATTAATTACCATGTGTCATAAGTCTAGGGTTTGAATTCGACACTGTGTAAAGCCTAAATGCAAAAATTCATCTACTGGGTACATGAAACGTATAAAATAATTATAATGTGGGTGATAATGTCTCCTGCTTCCTATTTAACACATAAGACTCATTAATCTGCTATACAGTAATTTTTTGTATACATGGTGCTAAAGACCTATATTTACAATATTTTATTACATCAACATATGCACTGTGCTGGCTATGACAATGAGTGTATAATGCATGGACTTGGGTGGGAACAAAGGCAATATTTCTATGCTGATGATAGGCCTACTTATTAAGCACCGCTGAATAAGTTGATTCCCATTACTTTGTATTTTTGGGCGCTGTAGAAATTTTGAAATCGTGATTACGAACTCAGATCTACAATTTATTAGACATTCTTTTGTGTGATGCGTCTGTGCAGTTTTTTAAAAATCCAATTCCTGTGAAGTGATGCAGTCCTGGATGGTGGCCAATAAATTCCTCTTTAACCCATCGGTGACTGAATAACTGCTACTGGGCACTCAACAGCAACTCTAGAAATGTGAACGCTTTAGGGCCAAGCTGCATTGTGTCCTAGTCAATGTAGTACATGCTTTAATTTGGGTCTTTAAAATTGGGCAACTCTGTTGTTGATTCTGCTGATTCTGTGTATAACTTCAGCATTATTTTCAATTCCATTTTGTCTTTCACTGAAAAAGTAAAAAGTACTTCATAAGTCACCATTCATGTATGTTCAAGACATATAGAGAATTAAGCACCGTGTGCCCATACCTTAGGCCTAAAAAATTTGTTTTTCCGGTAACCCGTCCGACCCTCTTTTATTGCCGTGACTCAAATAATTTTGTAAACAAATTTCTAAAAGTTTTTTTACTAAAAGTTTTTTATTTTAAATTTCCCTTTTTTTAACATTTGTATTGACATAACAGAAAAGACATCAACAAAATTAAATTAATAGAACTGTTTTCTAGAGCAGCTTTAGGTGCAGACAGTCGGGAAATAGGCAGTTTATACTTGCTTAGAACATGTACTTTGTGCAAAAAAGACTAGTGGGGTATACTTTTCGGATAGTCACTGCATAAAAATATTTTACCAAAATAAAAAAAAATTCCGACCTACCTACCCAATTTGATTTAGCTCTGTTACCGGAAACACAACATTTTTTTATAGGCCTTATAGGATAATATATCAGGCAAACAATCTAGTAAGTGCTCTGTATACATGCTTTACTAACGTTTGGAAATTTAGTATTTGAATGGCTAGAGTCACATATAAATTATTTGGTGTTAAATCACAACCACTTTTGTCACAATCAGATAGCAGTGTGGCCTTTCTTTGTTAGTGGACAAAATTGTCTGATAGCAAACTACAGTGCAAGTGCTGTTCAACTTAAAAATCCAATGTCTTTGAAACTTCGTTCCAGACATGCTAGGACTTGTATAAATCTTAAAGTACTGTATTTCAACCTGACCTTCCTATGTTCAGTTACATTAACACAGTGGCTGCTGTGGTTGTATGACCTGCTTATTATTATTGCATTTGTGCAGAATTCTTCAATGGGAAAAAGGGTGTCAAAACCAGTATCCAAGGAAAAGAATGGTACGGGGAAGAAAGCATCCAGGGAAGATCAAAACCCCAAAAGTCCGACAAGTCGTAGAAATGTTCAATTGCCTGAAATACCGCAGCAAAGAAATGGTACGTATACGTTCCTTTGTGCTCTGGTCAAAATCAGAGGCAGCATGTCTAAATGGTTGAACTGTAGTGGCGCCTATTAGTAATTATTATTAGTATCACGGTAATGCAGTGCATTGTGATTAGTAATTTCTATAGCGCCACTCACAGCCATGGCCATTAATTGATTTGACTGTTACATGGAAATAGAAACTAGTCTCGCAGTAGTTTCTATTTTGGCCTTAGAATGGATAGGACAATTGTGGGCAACTGATGAAGTGTGTCTTTGTGGCTGTGAATTTCGTTATCTGGTGTTTTTTAGAGGCCTGGGCGAATAAATATCTCTGAGCATCATTCTTGGCAGGTAGTTTTGCTATTTTTTTAGGTTGCGCAAATGGGTGTAGTCTGGTCAATCTCTAGACTCTAGAGTCTTGACCATGGAATTAAATTGTATGTTGGTTTAATAATTGTGTGTATTAAAGAAGAGCAGCATAGCCAAGACAATGTCACAGAAGTGCCAGCCGAGACGTTGTTTAACTGCTACAATAATTGTTTACTACTATGTCAGTATTCATAAAACATTTGGAGATCATGCTACGAGGGGTTGTCCATATATGCAAATGAAGGGAAGGGGAGTATCCGGATGTAGACGATTTGCGTATGGTGGGGAGGGGTGGGGAGAAGTCCCAGCGAAATGTACACACACAAAATAAATTGCTAATTAGGACCTTCACATTAGCCTATTTATAAAGTCTGCATTATCCTGTAGTCGACTGATGGCATTTCACTACATTATGATTATATTCTGTTCAGATCTGAACAGTTAACCATAACAGTTAACAAATTTTAGCTAGCGAATATGATGTTTAACAACAATAAATGGTAGCCTATAATGGTAAAATATATTTTTCGTAGCTGACTTTAGCAAATAAAGCTTTTGTAGTAGGGAGGGGAAGCTTAGTTGTACATGTATAGGGTGGGCTTCAGAAAATGTAGTCCTGAGTTGCAACAGGGAAGGGGTCGATTTATTTATGTACAAAATTGTACATAGTATATGGATGACCACAACTGCAATATTCATACATCTGGGTACAGGTTAATATAATTATGATTTTTGACTTTAATCAAACCTCACGACTTTTAATGTAGAATTGGGTCATTGTTGTTTGACCTCACATCTCTTTCACTTCAGTTCAGTTTCGCTTTTATGCTGCTGCAGCAGGATGTTGATGTTAGCAGTCGTTACTTTTCGTTTATACTATATTATTCTGGGAATTCATTATATAGTATGTTTTACGTCAACCCTCAGATTAGTACAGAATATGACCTATGACATGACCTCATTATTTATAAAGTAGCTCATGTCCTTCTGTGACTATGTTGAAACTACATGCATATCAGCTGATGTTCCTATTTTGAATATTCTTTCATATTTGGAGTATTCTTAGAATCTGGTCTTATGTGTATGTGCTTAACTGTCTTTGTCTTAAGTCCAAGTGCTTCTGTTTATTTCTGTCAGTGTTCATAGACTGTACTTGTTTTAATATTAGGTGGTCAACTGGTCTGCCTAGATCGTCTTTTGAATATTTTGTATGTTAAAGAAGGAAACGATAAGAACACTCGAAGTTTTCTCTTTCCAGACTTACTTTTGCATTAGTCTAAATGTTTGTGTACATTCATGTTTGCAATTCTGTAATATTGTTACATGGGTGAATTAAATGAAAAAATGTGAACTTGAAGCCTTCACGTCTTCTTCAACTTGCTTCTCATTGAGATTGCAAAAGAGATTTGCACAAACTACAAATGATTTAAAATGCACTTAGAGTCATAAGACAAACCTCCAGGTACCAATATATTGCACCAGTATTGTATGAACTCATGGCAGCTTTTATGCACCGTACCTGTCAGCAAATATTGGACTCGATCAACAGATATCATGTCTCATGATGTGTATTTTGCCAAAACAGTGTTGAGCTCATGGCATTCTTGATGGCTGCCCCAAAGCTTTGGAATTCACACGACTTCCTGTTTTGTGCATTCTGTCAGTTGCTCTCTTAACTAAACTGAACATAAAACTCACCTGCTTAAACTAACTTTACCCTCCATAGCTTTAACTCTGGTGTATTTTACTTATTCAATTTTAAGTAGGCTTCTGTAATGGGTGGCTTTAACTGATTTCAATTGAATAGACCATCATTTAGTTGTTCATGCACTGTGCTAACAACACTAAATTGAAGTTATTGAACTAGATTAGATGTTAGGTTTGTAATGATATTGCCAGCTTCTGGTTGATGTTCAGCCGCTTTTGCCATTCACATTACAGACAAGAAAATCGTTCGTGCTCTGTATGACTACGAGCCACGACAAGGCGATGACTTGCGTTTTAAGAAAGGAGAGAAAATGGAAATACTGAATACTCCAGAAAACAGGTGATTTATGAAATCAACTATGTGATTGCTTTTCATCAATTCAGTTCGATCTTATCCTGATCGCTGTTAATGTTTGTAAAACGCACCAGGATTTCAACCCCAGTGTAGTTGTGACCATTGTTTTTATTTTACCCATTGTGCAGAAAGGCAGATTGTGTAGTTAGGTACTGAAGCTATCGAAGTAGACCTGTCGACCTCTGTCGTCTATCTTCTTTAATCAAAGTCAATTACCTAAATCTATTTGTAATTCCTAATCAAAGATCCCTATGTCGACCTACATCATCACAACATAAGCATTGATATGAAGTTGTCTGATTCTATTTATAGCGAGGATGCCGATTGGTGGATGGCCAGACACGTGATAACCGGTGCTCAGGGATACATTCCGAAGAACTATATCGTCATCGACGACAACAGTCCTCAGTCTCAAGAGTAATACGTGTTTTGAATTAAAAATTTCATTTTCTGCTAAGGGTTAGCACTTAATTCTAAAAAAATGCTACGACTGTTGCTTTACTTTAACTGACTCTTCAACAGGTTTTTTTTCACACAGATTACTTAAATATATATTCTGAATCATGGGAAAGCTTTGGTATTTTATGTTGTCTGTATTTTACCTTAACCCTTTGGTTACGGAACCCATCGCGGCGACGGGTTATTAAGCCAGGATCCGGGTCTGTTCCCGTAACGAAAGGGTTAAGTAGAACACCACAAAGGAATGGAAAAGAAATATCATGAATTCAAATGCAAGAAAGATGGATGGATATTAGATGTGTATTTTTAATAGCTGTTGTGTGATATTGTTTTCTTTCTCTTGTTTTGATATTTCTTTTGTTTCTTTGATGTTTTCAGATGGTGGTTCGTTATTGACCGACGTGAAGCTGATAAGCTTCTTATGTTACCTGGTAATCCTCGCGGCACATTCCTTGTACGAAAATCTACAGGTATATATACAAATGAACTTTCTTATTACCATCATTAATCTACAAACCGAGCTGCATCTTTCCATATACAGTAGTCTGTGATTCGATATTTTCAGGACCAGTAAAAGAAGTGGAGTAGGACTATTAAGCATAGTTGGAAAATGTGAAACTTGTAGGCAGCACTAGAACTTTTCATGGGTTAAGCCTTGTAGCACTTAAAAATTTCTTTTCAAACTAAAACTGCTAAGGAGTGAGATAGGATCATACTAATTTAAGTCTTTGCTTCCAGAATTTATAGTCCTTGATTTAATCTGCCTCCTGTTTTATTCCTAATCTTTAATATTTGCAGAATTCTTCAAGGAGTTTCCATCTCATTCTTCTGTGCCCATTGATTGTGTCTATAAAACTTTTCCGGCACTGGCATATGAAATCTGTTCATGCAGGTACATAGCAAGTAATATGTATTGGATGCGACAAAAGTCTCACTTCACAAGCAACAGTACAGCAGTAAGAAGGCATCAGTGTCAGTAAAATTATTAGAATAATAAAATAATATGATAATTTAAACATCCAAATTCATGTACAGTTTTCGAGATGCGTGCCAGTAACGATGAACATGTGGCGACTGTTTTTTGTCGTTTAGACGGCAGGACGTACGCCTTATCTGTACGAGACTTCACTCCCGCAACCTCAGAAGTTACAATACGACACTATCGCGTTCGAGTAGGCGAAGAGACTCAGACTTATTTTATATCCGCACGGAAGACATTCAGCGGCTTGGTAGAGTTAGTGGAGCACTACATGCGTAAGTTGTATTTATTGTAGAATCAATATTTAAACTGATACAAAAGGCTAAACTGTCCAGATTTACAAAACTTTTACTTGAATGTTGGCATGATCCTGTGGATAATATGGTGGACAGTGTGAGCCTAGTTAGTACTTCAGTGTGACTGTGCCACCTGGTTTTTTAAACTCGGTCTCTACTCTTTAGGGTTGGTAAATGCGTACCGATGCTAATACAAACTGGAATTTTTTAATTGTCTTGATGTTCCTTTGCTGTGGCCATCCTTTCGTTTCAATTAAAGATGCTCTAAACACAGAGATTCTCTGAGATCTTATGAGTTTTCGTATTTTGGGAGAAAGAAAGGTGTGTAACTTTGTGTAGGAATAATTGACCCAAAACTCACTAAATAAAGCTTGCTTCTTCAAAACCAGCCTTTTTGCTTTGCGCAATGCACTGGAGAGAAACAAGCAGCTTGGGAATTTCAATCTGACACAGCCTGCTAAATGTTCTGCAAATATGCAAAACGCGTTTTGTATGTTTAAGATTTGTAATACGTAATTTAATTTATGACCTAGATATAGTGCAACCACACACTGAACCCTATTTGCATTCCGGTTTAATTACCAGCATTTTCCAGATAGCAAGTTGCCTCATATGTTAGAACACGGTTGAAGTTTTTCTTTCAGTGTGTCGACCTTAATTGTCTTCAATTGTAATTACTCTGCAGAAAAGATAAGGTTTGCATGATCAGTCGTATTTTGGACATGAACTGGCACAGGGCCTTGTGCCTTAAGTAATGAAGTATTTGCATTCACTGCTAGCTGCTTACCTAATGTACCAAGGCCAACTGAAATGTGGTGTTATCTGCTGTTCCCAAATAAAGAATATGGAAAGAATTTATTTTATCAGTTAATGTTCAGTGAATGGGAAAGCTGACATTTGGGCTTATCAGTCTTCTGTCCTGCCTCTGCATTTAAACATAATTTATATGAAAAAATATTGCTTTGTTGTTTTAATTAAGCATAGTCAATAATTAATTAATCATGGAATTTCATGTTGATGTCTAAATTGTACAGTGACTGTACTTGAGTGAATGAAAATATTTTGTCTAACTCTATTTTGCTGGTTCTTCAGTTCAGTTACCTTGCCTTGCCTTCAACCTTCCTCGACACGAGGGTTGGTCACATTTTGGACAATTCTTCTCCATCCTCTCCTGTCTTCGGTTGCTCTCGACAGTTTCTCTGTTCAGTTACAGCAGTTTATATTTGAACTTCTGTTTTTACCATTTTAGAAGGTGCTGATGGTCTTTGTTATCAGTTGACGAAGGCGTGTTCTAAAGTACCTGAACCAATTCCATTCAAGGACCTTGAGGTGAACCGAACTGAACTCGTACTACAACAGAAACTGGGTGCAGGCCAGTTTGGAGAAGTCTATGCAGGTTAGGAGGTTGTGTATTGTGTATGTTAGCATTTCATGCTGGCTGTCATGCTGTGGGAAATATTATGTGCAAGCCATCTGTTTTATGTGTTATGAGTTCATCCTGGTTAGTGTTGATCAATACAAAGTGGCTCTGTATGTTGGCAGTTGTGTTTTGAAATGACGACAGCGAGATGTGCCTAAAGTTGCAAACATAAGTTCAGCTTCTTAGTGGCCGCTGGGCTGGTTGATTTAATCTACACCTTTTGCATCTTAGATCCCTGTGGCCTCAGTTTAAATGCGGGTCGTTGTCTCATTTGCTAGTTGTAAATAAACCATAGGAAGGGTATTTGGTTTTAAAAGTATTGAATGTAAGACTTGTAAGTAGAATGCCAAAAAGTGTTGGCTTTTTGTTTAGTTCTTTAAACTGCTGCCGTTTTACATGAAGTTTACATTTGAACGTCAATATACTGATTGCTCTCATATTATATTTTCCACTTTATTTGTAAACTTTTAGATTCTTTCAATTCACGATTGTGATTTATGTCCTTGCTGAGTTGTTGTGGTAGTTTTGTTTGTTTGGTATTGCATGTTTTGAATATTGAGAGAAACTGAAAGAAAATCATCAAAATTAATAGAGATTGTGAAAATATGCCATTCTGACTTTCGGTAACAATGAAGGAAATTTCTTCTTCTTTCTGTTCTCTGCCCTTAGGCAGGTTCGAATGTTTGACGTCTCCATTCTTCCCTGTTCTGTGCATTCTTTTTCAGCTTCTGATAACCGTCTTTCATCATCCAGTCCAATAGTCTTTGTCTTGGTCTTCCTCTCGTTCTTTTCCCCTCCAGTTTCCCCTCTATGATTGTTCTTAGCACGAGTCTCCTCTGAGTGTGTGTCCTATCCATCTTCTTTGTCTTTCTCTAATTGTGTGTATCATCGATCTCTTTTCTCCAACTCTTCTCAATACCTCCTCATTCGTTACATGATCCCTCCAGCTGATTCTTTCTATCCGTCTTCATAACCACATTTCAAATGCTTCTATTCTCTTGATGTCTTCCATCCTCATAGTCCATGTCTCCGATCCATATAGCATCACACTCCACACTAAGGTTTTTACCATTCTCTTTTTCAGTTCTTTACTGATTCCCCCTCTCAGTATCTCTTTTCTCTTTTCAAATGCATCTTTTCCTAGTACAATCCTCCGTTGTATTTCTCTGTGACACCTTGCATCCTCCGTAATAGTACTGCCGAAGGAAATTAAGGAAGCAAAAAACTGTAAATTATTTAAACAAGCAAAAACTAAAAATCTGAACAAGTGAAAGACATTGTGTATACAATCAGCAGTCAGCCTGTGTGCCTACCTGACATCTTGACTTTGTATAGAAACTAGTCTCATCTGTCTTCATTAATTTTGTTTCTGTTTAATTAGCTGTCATGCTCCTGATTTAGTCTTTATAGTGACTGCAAAAATGCAGTTTATTACTATACTTGTGATATCTCTAGAAGAAAAAACTTATGTAAAAAATTGAGATTAGTAACTACCACACTTGTTCCCATGATCCACTCTGATTCTTTCTATCTTTCTATGCACATCTCAAAAAGTTCTGTCGTTTTTAGCCATACTTGGATGGGGAGCGCTTCTGAGTAGTTGTAATCGTCATGAAGAGGCGTTATATAAATCCTCATAATGTATTGATGAAAAAAATAATCTAGGAGTACGGTTAGAAAAGATATAAGTTTCTTGATTAATCCCAGACTCGTAAGTATGTCGTCTAATATTGACTGCTTTTCTCCGTCATCAGCGAAATGGCGGAAGATGATTGACGTTGCTGTGAAGACACTGCGTCCGAATTCGATGTCCGTCGAGGACTTTCTCGAAGAGGCGAAGATGATGCACAAGCTGCGGCATCCGAAGCTGGTTCTACTGATGGGCGTCTGCACGAAAGCTGAACCAATGTACATCATCACAGAACTCATGGTCAATGGATCTCTTCTAGAATACCTGCACAAGGATGCTGGTGCGGCTCTCAAGCTTCCGTTGCTTGTCGACATGGCTGCACAAGTTGGTGCATTTAATTACTTGTATACATATGGTAGTTCTAACATTGCATGTATATTGTGTTGTATTGTATTAAAACATTTATAATATTTATAACATTTATAATATGTGTATGTTACCTATTACAGCGTAATGATATTCTGTGCATAGAGGTCATGAAAGGTAATATGGCTAATATTTAAGTATGTTCTTGAGTGAGAAGTAGTGATTGTCTGATGCACAATGCACAGCAATAGAACAACAGAATAACTTTTTAACGTCCCAAATCATGGTTTTTACTCCATTACTGACCTTGAATGCGCGGTGATGGTGGTGCAATCAAAGGAGGAACATTCCAGCAAAAAATTCTTGAGGAAAAATTTGCCGAGGAAGCCAGTGTGGCGTCTCTTGCCCAAATTCACATATTTGAGACTTTCGGTTTTTGCTGACTAAGACTTGGGCAGCACAGTTGAGGATAGACTGGAATCTAGACAGCTGGAATCTTTGCTGGCCTGTAACGAATGCATTGGAATAATCCAAGCACATAGCAATGAGTGAATGAATGAATGAGGGATGAATAAAAGACTTGTGTCCAATGACCCTGTAAATCTGCTACAACTTGTAGAATCATGGTCTGCATAGGTTCTTCACATAATCCATCATCAGTAAATCTTCATCCAGGCACACATCCAACTTGCAGAGGGTGTTAACTACTCGCTCCAGTTTTGTGGAGTAATTCCAATTTCACTGCATTTGCCCAGTGTTTTACCAGTCTTGGCGTCTGCCTAGCCAAAATATATGTACGCATCAGAAAAATATATAGATATATATATATATAGATATTATATCAGATTGAGCTGCAAACTCATTTATGTCATTTATGCTGTGTTTCATTGCATCTCAAAAGATTATCTATCACCAGTATGTTTTTTGTTCAGTCGTATGCACTTAGTGGGTGTCCCTTGATTTGTATGGTATGTCTTCATATAGAGTTATATGTTGTCATATTGCAGATTACAGATGGTCTGGCTTATCTGGAGTCGCAGCAGTACATACATCGTGACGTCAGAGCCGCCAACATTCTAGTAGGGGAGAACAATATTGTTAAGGTCGCTGATTTTGGATTGGCTCGGCTGACGACCGATGAATTTTACACTGCCACCGAAAGTTAGTACTTGTTCACACTACTTGTAAACTATATCAGAAAGCTATAACATAAAACAATTTTCCAATCTTGTGTGTATAAGACTGGTTATGGTATTCTTTGCGTGCTTTTATTGCGTAGCCATACTTTTGGAATGATGTCCCTAATACGTACTCTCGTACTCATTATGCAGGGCCCTTAATGTTATTGCAACTCAATTTTAAGTTATGTTGCACATGCATGCGAAATTATCTTTTGCTTACGAGGAGGCAAATTTTGAAAAACAATTTGTAGCTGAATTGATATTTGTAAAAAAATTCAAGACTGCATTATTAAGTTTAATGACAATTCATTAATTTTCAAAACATTAATGGTTTTTCTTCCAGTATTAATTATTTTGAACTATCTTTAATTGGAATCCATTCAAACATTAAGCATTATTGAATTATTGTAATGGTTAAGAGCCAGCGAGAAATTTCATTAATAGTCTAACATTTGAAAGTCTTCTTAGTGCAGAAATAGCAACAAAAAAACAAAAAAAAATTCTCTGAGTTTAAATGAATTTTCTTATAATATTAATTACGTTGTTTCAGACACAAAATTTCCAATCAAATGGACGGCTCCAGAGGCAGCGATGCGAAGAAAGTTCAGCGTGAAGTCAGATGTTTGGTCATTTGGAATCTGCTTGTATGAAATTGTCACTTTTGGAAGAGTACCATACCCTGGTTAGTAAATCTATGATCAGGCTATAATACTCTGATAAACATCAGTTACAGAAAATTTTGAAATACAAATGTACTGGTAATTAGTCCCAGTAGTTGCTAACTAAGAAGTTTGCAAATGACTTGGAGAGTTATCATCTGACTTAGTGACTCGACTAAATCACTGGAACTTATTAACTGACTCATTAACTTCATATTGACTTCTAGGGTAGTCAGGTATGGATATTAGTTATCAGTACCTAGCAATATAATGCATTTTACCACATACTGTAAGTCTGTGCTGTCATTTATGTGGATATTAGATGGGAGTATGGGTCCTATATGGGCTCGAATCCACGTGGGCAACTGGGCATGCCAACAGGTGACAGATTGATGACTGAAACGTCTCTCTGGTAGCATAGTTTGTGATATGGGCCGATAAAACATATAGTCAAGAACCCTAAAATATATAATCATCTGTTAAATATGGATTATATAATCCAGGTTTCTTTGGATGGACTCTGCACTGTCTGCAGTGTGTTTGTGAGAGAACTAATGCACTCCATAACCTAGATACATATTTACCACTAGTAATAACAACGACGATTTCTATGGCGCTGTAACGCAGCCATGCCATTGTAGTGTAGTAAGTACCTCATGTTTATTGTTTATGTCTCTTGAAGCACGACTATGTCCGCTTTAAATTAAAACTATGTACCACTTCTTGTTTAGCAGTGATATTGTATGTGTACACAGGACTCGATAATGCTACGACACTGACAAAAGTTGAGCATGGCTACAGAATGCCTCAACCTCAAACCTGTCCTAAGCCAATCTACGAGATGATGTTGAAATGCTGGGACAAAGACCCTGACAATCGACCAACCTTCGTCTACTTGCACACATTCTTCGATGACTACGCCACGGAATCCGCACCACAATACGACTGATGCAATGCGCCAACCGATGGATTTTTACCAGATTTTCAGTAATCAAACGACTGAGGGCTGAAGCAAAAGACATTTGCGAAAATATTCACAACTTCTTTTGTAATAGTAAACAGTATTTTACAGAGGTTTCCAGAGAGGTTGTGGCAGAGTTACATGGTCATTTGACGATTCAACACCATTTTTATTTTCTTATTATTTTTACCGTAATTTATAATGTGATCCCTTAGGAAATTTATTATGATTATTATTATCACTATTATTATAATTTTCTTCATATAAGTTGTACAGAAATAAAAATTATAGTCAAGAGTTTTAGAAAGCAGAGAACAGTTATATTGAAACTCATTTTAGAAGTTCTTGATGTCTTGCCTAATTTTATAACAGCTCAAAGAATTGATATGGGTCACAGTGTAAACTGTGATCTGTTTACAGGACCCATGTGGTTGTGTTTATGTGCCTTATTGATTTTATTTCACCTTATTACCAGTGTCCTATGTACATCTGATGGCATTTTGCCAAATTTCTTGCTTGATGTATAAAAAATTTAATATTCTTATACTGACGTGATTATTCCTGTGCGCTGAGAGTATGTTCATATTGCTTGGTGATAATTTATGTAATCATGTGATTTTAAATTGCGCGCATTGATGTCTGATGAAGTCAAAGTGTTTGATGTCTTCCTTCATGAGTTGTACATGAACCGAAGAAATGTAATTTTTTTAATTACGTTACGTAAGCCCTGTTACCATTTCCGTATGTTTCAATTTCCATGACATTGATTGTGTGTGTGTGTGTGTGTGTGTGTGTGTGTGTGTGTGTGTGTGTGTGTGTGTGTGTGTGTGTGATTATGTTTCCTGCTTTGTATTTTTCAGATTCATCTGTAGTCTACCCGGTCATTTTATTGCCTTCTTTGGTCATACCTTGGTCTGATGTCAGTGAACGACTTTTCAGTTTTTCGGATCTGATTTTGTATCTGTTTCTTTTACTCAGTTGTTTATGTCATTTTTCCCCCCAATTTGAGACTTACCTTTTCTGAAGTATTTGCTTGCTGTAGGCTGGTTCCCTGATTTAGTAGACTGATCTTCTGGAATAAACTGTTTACATAATATATGTTTTTGTGCCATCAGTTGATGTCCTATTCATTTGGCCCCCATATATCTTCAACCACATGGTTGAAGATATAATTGTTGTTTAGTATGTGAGGCGCTCTTGTAACGGGGCATGGCTGTGTTACGGCACCATAGAAATCGTCATTGTTATTGTTATTATTATGGATTGATGTGATAAACGCTTGGAGTCTTTCTTGCTGATATTCCATCAAACATAACAAGGTTAGGTGATTTTTATGTTCAGCATGATATTCGCATAGGCCACGTGTACAGAAGAGAAATATTTGTGCATTGTAAATAATTTGAAATATGTAAATTTCTTGTATTTTGTATTTTTAATATTTAGTTATGATTAATTTTTTACTTTTTAAATAATGAGTATGATAAATATGTTGCTTGTTACAATATATGGGTCTAATGTTGTAGTCTTTGTTTAGAAAAGCGTCATTACTACAAACAAAAACAAACATCTTTCTGTCGGCACTTTGAAGCTTCTGCTTCAGTGTCAGCATTGTTATAAATGTGATTCTACTTGAAAATTGTAATGCAATCATGCTTTTAAAACTCTCGTGTCAGGTTGGCAGTAGACAAATTATGATGAAAAGACTCTCAATCGAGACTGTCTCAACCCCTTTAAATATTATTTTTTTACAGGTTGTGGTCAAATAAGCAAGTATCTATTTGATTGATGGATTGATTGATTGACAGTTGGTGGATAGACATAGAGTCAGTAAGAGTCCTATTTTTCCGGTTACAGAGCATGTTCAGATGTCTATATAATAATTATGTAACATTAACATAAAATTATACTCCAGTGTCATATCTTCATATTTTTCTTTGTTAAACATCTTGTTGATGAAAATCTGCTTATTTATGTCTTGTCTTTGTTGCTGTCTCGAGAGGACTTTTTGTTGAATACTTCATTTGTCTCTTATTGTTTCACGTGATAAAGTGCAGTAAAATATTAATTATCAGATACAAATGGGCAATTTTTCTTCAAAGATGTTTTCAATGAAAAGATGAGTTTTGAATGAATGACATGCAGGAATAAGAATGGACATGTAATGTAATGTAAATCCTTATTCTCGAAAGTTTCTCAGTGCCATACTAAAATCAAATCATGAAGACCAGCTTATTCACAAGACTAGTGTTATGAACCTGTAGACTGTATAAAATTAACTCTGTAATAGCCAGCAATAATATTAATAATAATAATAATAATAGAAGCCTGAGAGATTATTCTTGGGACAAAAATAATAGGCCTATATAATAAATTATACTGATAGTCATTATATGATTTTTTCTGTCTGAGACTTTATTCGCCTTCATGTGTGTTAATTTCATAGCTAACCGCTCTTTTACTTCTTCCAACAGATCCTAATGCATTTACTGCATGCTACATGTAAGTAGGCCTAAACGATTTCTCAAACAAAAGTGTAATGTATATCAAGTTATTACATTTGCATCATCATTAACAAAGTTTTTACAAACTATGTGAACTTAAATCTGTAAAACTATAGGATTTGTTCAGTATCAGTCAATGACGACGGTAACTAAGCTTATAGGCGAGCCCTAGTCCTACATCATAAATTTTTTTTTAGAACCAACGACCTCGTGTGTGAGCGCGTGTGCGTGCATGTGTGTGTGTCCCCTTCCCACTGTACATATAGGCCTATGGATCATCCCGAGCCGTTTAGCGTGTCGATGATATGCCTTACTTTCAGAGATTTTAATCTCGAGCTAGCACGATCCGTAGTACAAGGATGCCTTTAAGTGACATGGCATCCATTAAGTTTGTGCTGAAAACTCTCATCCGATCAACGCCCCAATGTTATAAATGTGGCTTGTTGCTGTTTTTAACGACACTGCGTCAAAACAAAGATGAATTAACAGTGTCGCCATCCTTCTTCAGTCTTATGACTGACACTGCCAGAGTATAAGAGGTAACCGAATTCTGCTATTAGGCCTACATGCATAAAGTTGCGCTTTAAATACGTTCAAGAAGCAAAGCAGATAGGGCCTAAGCGTTAATTATTATAAAAACCAGTTTAATTAAATGTAATAAAATACCATTGAGTGTGGATGCAATATTTTGTCTCATAAGATTTGTTGACACAGGAATGAAAGAAGAATATTAAACTGTAATGCCTCTACATCGACAAGAAATGAGCACCAAAAATGTTGGGCTGGTGTTGGGCTATATCTGTAAAGGTTGTATGTGCAACAAAAGAACAGGTTACTCGTCAACGTCAATCAGGTCATAGGTAATTCTTTCTTTCCGGTTGTGGCTTGGACTGAGGTGGATGGTTTCTTTCTAAAGGCGTGGATATTAAATTTAATAGTGTGCAGAATAAAAGCGTAGAGGCTGGGTTTTACTGCATAGTTTCGATTGAAACGGTAAAAGTCTATAGGATTGAACGAGCGGGGTAATAACTTAAATCACTCAGTAGTGGCACTAGTGGGTATAAGCATGGTGCTACGCAATCGAGCTGTCGAAGCCGTCTACTATTAGTGAACGGGTCGCCTAAAAGCAGCCTTTGAAAGTGTAGTCAAATTATTCATGAAGGTACTATAAGGTCTAAATGAGCATTATTTCTATCTTCGGGAAAAAAACTGAACATGCTTGGACCTAAGAGCTGACAAATTGTTATATATGTATGCTACTGTTGCATTTTAAGAGAGCTGGTGGTTCCCAGTGATTATAAAACCGTAGCCTGATTTTTATATGAAGGTACTACAGGCCTAATGAGCATGAGGGAACCAGCATCTAATTTAATATTGTGAAAGTTTCTAATGTGCATTTTGTTGTAGGTAGCCTAATAATATTGAGTGCAACCTTCATTGTTAATCATTCATAGTGTTTTGTAGTTTTGGCCTAGTGTCCAAACATGAGAACTATTTTTAAAAAGAAGTGTGACGGAATTAAGTATTAACATTAACTTGCACTAAAAATCGTCCTGTAGCTAGGGGTCAACGTTGTATAAGCTGTAAGCTTTTCCTGCTTCCTTTTGCACTGTTTATTGAACCACGTTTATACTGTTTAACTCGTGTTTGTGCAATAAAGAAGGATACAAAATATTAATAGAATGTAGACCTATCTATAGGTGCCTGGGTTAGTAGTATTAGTTTAAGGGTGCTCATTTGCGTCAGTGCGTGACCCTCCGTGTTCCAGACTTGGGGCTGGCACTGCGGGAGTAGTGCGAGCAGCAGCGGAACCAGGGTTGTTTACAGCTGGACAATGGACATTTTAGTAAATGGAATTTGCGCAAAGATGTGTTGGCCTACGCACTGATATAATTATGGTCTCCAATGCTTAGCCTGAGTTTTCTATGGAGGCTGAGTTCTAATGAGCACGAGGAAACCAACAATCAATCTCTGAGTAGGAATTGCATTGTTGCTGCTTGGTAAGCTACTGATCTACGATACTATCACTGGCAATTCCATCCTGTCGGCAGCAGGCCTTTGTATGTAAGGGCATGGCGTCCGCACATAGAGGCGGAGGGGACCTGGCCAAGACTTTAAACGTAGACCTAAATATGATTAGAAATATGTAGGCTACGTAGTCTTTATTAACGTGAATCTGGACTGGGGTGTCGACATGCACTTTTCAGACATGTGCAAAAACAGCAAAAAAACAACGCGAGCAAAATAGCCTACGTCAGGAGTTACTGTCTTAAGTCTGTATGCGTTGCATGGGGAAACGGACATTGACCCCCCCCCCATTATTTTGCATTCTGAAAGTACTTAGGCTAACTATTGTCACGTGACTCGCATCCATTAGAAGCTTTAACATTGCAAGTGTAAATGTAATGGTTCATTTGAATCAACGCATTGTTTCCATAATCTTTCTCTGGCTTTGAAATGACGATTATTTTCGCAAAGGTCTTGTTTGACTCTAGGCCTAGGCTACATGTGAATCGCCATCTGCCCATCATCCGGGAAGCACGCTTCTGAATTACCTACAAAACAAGTAAAATGAACAATATTGACATGACGATTCTTTAGTTATGACAATGTTTACAATAGCAATGGAATGTAAATTTTGAGCACAATGGCCTACGTAGGCCCCTATGAGTTTGAAACCATACACACGCAGACAATGCACACACACGGCTTTACGAATGTGCGGAAATACCATTAGGCTATAGGCCCGTACCGTATTAATAGGCCTATATATTTAGGGTATGTATTTCCACTCACTTGTTTATATAGGCCTACTTTTGTGGAATAGAGCGATCCCCATAGGTCCTGCTCTGAGACGGGACAGTAAAGTTGCAAGCGGGTAGGTAGGCCTATTAAAAAAATCAAAGAATTCAGGCCTAGGCTTTTGATTTTATTAGAAACTAGCTGTACCCGGCCACGCGTTGCTGTGGCAGAAAAGACTCCCCTCCGCCTCCCTCTCCCCTTCGTCCCGCTCCCTCCGCTCCTTTCCTCCCTCACACCGTCCCTTAGCCCAAGAATGTTGAAAGGCCGCAAAATTAATTATGCGACTCGCTTATGACGTCACGGCACGCGACCTCATTCATGTTTCGTCTGGTCGCTGTTACTGTCAAGGCCTTTCGGAAATCTGGCAACACTTCAGGTTTGTTGAATTTGCAAATGGCGGTCGAGCGGAATGCAAAGTTCACTATTTGTGGAAAAGATTGCGTTTTTTCGGATAAAAAGAAAAATGGAAACTCTTCTATAGGAATGGAAGGTTTTGTTAAATTTTCAAAACAATCTGTGCGGTACTTTTCGAGAACACTTTACACAAACTATTGGAAAGTTTGGTACTTGTTTATATAGATTTGGGATGTAATTAATATATATTATTCATCATGTTTGACTTCACCTGGTCACCTGGTGCCGTCAGCTTCTGCAGCTCTGGCGATATCCCTTGACTTACTGACGGGTTAATTCCTTGACAACGAGAGCAATTGGAAGGTGGCTTAATCCGCACAGGCATTCTGCAAGAGACAGAATTTTTGGGGAGTGGGAAGTGTGCGATGCGATGAGTAAAGGATAGGCCTATAAATATGATATAGGCCTGTAATAGCCTACTAATGCGAATATGCGGAGAGTTGTGGGTGAGAGACGGTGTCAGCGGTATTGTTTTTGAATAGGGCTATTAGAAACGGCGAAATCATCATCGCGAAAATAATTATTTAAAAATCGCCAAATTGATGACGAATTCGCGGCACTAATTTCGCCTAAGATATCTTTTCGCTCGTTCCGCAAACGATATGCCTATGCCTGTGACTGACGACCGTATTATAATATTATGTTGCCTGTGACGTTCTTTGCCGTAATTTAGGCTACTAATTAAAAGACCTAGGCCTAATTGCAGCTTCGAAAAATAGACTATCATGTAAGATCTACAAAACTTATTGTAAACAAATAATCAATTGCGAATGAGTAAGAGCAAAATGTAATGTTAAAATTCTCGACAATCGCCGCGAATTCCATGAACTAATGAAAAAGTCATGATGTAGGCGGCCTACGCGTCCATGCAGCCCGGACGGTGAAGTGAGAATTGGCGGAAGAAATGGAAAGAGGAGAGAAAATGATGGAAAAGAGAAAGAAGTTGGCAAGTATGTAAACGTCAAAGCATTACATGGTCAGCGAATGAGTGGTAGGGACTTTTTAACTTGGCGTCAAAGTAGTTTTAATGACTCGGACACCTTGCGTTGGCTTACCGAACTAACTTACGCTAACTCACAGTTCTTCTCCATTATATCATCTTCCGGTTTATGAGACACTCGATGGCGATCCAAACACATCTTGGCTTTGGTCACCAGGCTGTAGAAGACGGCTCCAACTGTAGCTCCAATGAACGGCCCACCCCAGTAGACTGGCTATAGCATAAAAATGCAAGCGTCCACACATGCACACATAGGCTAGATGAATTTACAAATGCATAAGCTATGCAAGAGTACATAATTATGCATACGCTTACATACAGGTGTAGGCAAGCATAGCACATACACACACAGACCTACATACACACATACATAAATACATGCATTGATATATACAATTAATTAGGCCTAGGCTATATATAGGCATACATACATTAATACATGCATAGATACATGTGTAGGCTACGTACATATATGCATAGGCATACATACATACATACAAACAAACATACATACATACACATGGGCGCCGACTCTGCAAGGCCCGTGAGTGCTCAGCACCACCAGAAATTGGCCATGCGAGGCCCTCCCATGCATGGGCACCACCTGAAATCAACCGGAAAGATGTGCTTTTAAAATATTTTTCTCTTTTGGGATTGCTTATCTATAAAAATCATTCCATCTTTAGTGAACTTTTTCAAATCTCAGTTGGTTTACCTTACAATTTCTCCAGTTTTATCCCATCTGGTAGTCGCGTATCTGAACTCCATTGGTCCTAAGCCGATCAGCGAATGCGAGGAAACCCCGATATCCTGCTTATTCGATCCGCTTCCGTAATTTTTTTTATTACGGACGAAGGCGACGATTTGAATGACATTGTTTCTTTAGGCCTATATTGTAGGCCCTATACCTGCTCAATAGTGTTCTTCAGTGCTCGAGAGTCACCTCCAAGCATCATGAAAGCGGGATATTGCTTTGTCTTTAAAAACTAGGCTACTTGAAATACTATTTGAAAAACTATTTCACAGTGTTAATATTGGCTCACTAAACAGTGGCCAATTGTCTGATTTCTAGTGCAAAATTTTAGTAAGTTGACCTAATTGAGAGAGAGTGCTCCAAGACGCCCATGAAAACGAAGATTGTGCTTTTCTTCTGTGTGGATTCCAAGAGAAATAGGCTAAATCAAACACAAAGAATGATCCAAAAAATTGAAATTGGGAAGAACATTATTTTATTGAAGTTTTGAATCATGTCTTTATGCAATGAGATAACAGGAAATTTTGACAAGGATTCATGACGTCAAAATGATAGCCTAAGGTTCTACCATCGCAGTGTGACAATAAAAAAAATCGAAAATGGGGAGGAGCACATCCCGTTCCCAAATTCCTTCCCTGCTCGGCGCTGTGCTTCTCGGCGATCATACTTTGGCCGCGAGTTCGTCCTTTAAAACCAGGACCAAGTCTCCGCCTATGAACAGTGCTGATTTCAATAAGTCTCCTATAAAAAAGGGTCAAAAATTTTTTCGCGCGCTGACGCGCGCGTATTTTCACATTCTTTTGGGCACCCCCACTCTTCGGGTCAACTCGGCGCCTATGTACATACATACATACATACATACATACATACATACATAGATACATACACACACATACATACATACATACATACATAAATACATGCATGCTAGCATGCATTCGTGCAAAGACCTACCTGTATACCTAGCCTACATGTGCAATTGTGCATACATAGTATTACATACACACATACATATGTATAATTATGCACACATAAACAACACAGATATACCTACATACAGTATACATAATGTAGTGAATAGCAGCTGTTGGTAGCGTGCCGGTAGCAACGCAGCTCTGGTCGACTGAGTTGGAAAGTGATTGACCTTGCCCAGCCGGATGGCATGCCGACCACTGGTTCCGGGTTGCCTATCGACTGGAGGTGTGAGCACAAAATTGCATACGTATAAAATACATGTGTGACAAGCGGGCCTATAATATGATATTTTCCCCGGTATCCATAAATGACGTTAGCATGCCATTTCGCTCGTCTTCAAAGCATCGATGCCGTAAGTTCGTATATCCGGATAAGAAAATTTACAGCATTATGTTATAAATTTTACAGAATGTTCAAATATTGAAGTAGGCCTATTAGTCAAATTGTTAATTACAATGCATCTATTGGTTGCACTGTGTCAACATGAAAAAATGCGCAAATTGCATTTTGCTATGGAAAAATTTGCCAAATGTCGTTTAGATGGTATATATAGGAAAGATGCTTACGAAATGCATAGTAAAATCTTTTGCCGCCAGTGCTGGTCCAAAGGGTACGATTGGATTCTGTAGTCCTCCAGTGTGAGTTCCCTGGTCGACACAAATCAGTTAAGTGAACACAAAAAGATTGTGCACGTAAATATAAATATCAATGTTGTGTTTAGGCCTAAATGGATTAATTCAGTGAGCGCATTCGTAACAGCAAATAAAATAAAACGAATTAAAAAAGATACTCGAACCTTTTCAGATTTTTCTTACCGCCGCCAAGATGGCTGTTCCAATCCAGAAGGCGATTGGGATGCTAGGCATGACGGACGTTTTAGTGTCTGGGTTGGTACAACTCAGAGCGACAACCATGAGGTTAAAGGTGAGGATGGCTTCGATGGCGATTCCTTTTCCAACTGAAACACCTGGACCTGGCAGGATGGGCTGAAACAACTCGGCCTGTGGACTCGGAGTTAATCTGCGTAAAGAGGATAAATAAATATTTTGTATTTATTTGACGGTCAAAACTGACTAAGTAGGGCATGTGCAGCGTCAAAGTGTCTTTTTAGCCTTTCCATTCAATTAGCAAATCGATTAGACGAACAGCTAGGCTAATACAGTTCAAATTCTAAATATTTAGTTGCAAGATAATTATTATTCTGATCGATAAGCTATAGGCCTACCTAATCGCTCTGACAATAACGCTATGCCTAGGCCTATATCTTGTTTTTAATTTCATGTAAACCAGCGTGCGGTATAGGCCTAATGCTCTAAGCAATCGGTTTTAATCAAGAATACATTTAATAATTAATTGGCTAAATTTTGCAATTAGTAAGAGTGCATCTTTTTAAATTTTCTGACCGTCACATCAATGTAGGCCTATATCCTATAGGCCTAGTTTGAAGCAATAAAGTAGGTAAGCCTAATTTAGTGAAAGAGCGAAAAGAGTACCGGTAGTCAGAAGAATACAATTGGCGTTAGTCTTATAATTGGAACTTACGAAATTCCAATCATGGCTCCTGTAGCGGCTCCGGCAATTTCTGCCACCATGTACATTATAGCTGCGGAACAAAATAACACATTATGGCATTAGAGAGGTTTTAAGCGATTTGGTAGACAGGCAATCTGTGTAACCAATACACATTAACCTGGTATGGTTATTGGTTAATAGGACATCGTCGTCTGAAAGCTTTGATATTGTCCACTGAGACAATCGGGACTTAACTAGGCCTACTATAATACAAGCCATCCCACAAAGTCTACAACTCAAGCGATGATTACCATTAAATCAAGTTCAAACCGCAAAGGGAAAACTGAATTAAAACGATTAGGCCTAAAACTCACCGATAAAATATAGGTTGTTGAATTTACAATAAACGTGTCGAGTTACTATTTTAAGGACGAGGCCCTATAACCTAGTTATCTTATTGAAATTTAACCTCATGTTTAAAACACATTATATTACAGTTAATAGAATCTGCATATTTCAGGACCAGGTACACTTGCTAGTCATGACAGTCGTCTTATAGGCCCTAATCAATGTTATCCTGAACTTGTTTACTTTTACATATTGCATAATTATATTTTTACATATAGATTACCACGTTGAACTGTTCTGTAGTTTAGTTTAGGCAGCTGCGTTGTATAGGCCTACGCTAATGTGACCCACAACTTCGAATTTAATGTTCGTGAATTCAAGAGCATAATCGAGCGCATCTAAAATTCATATCAGCTGGTTTCAGCCCAAAGTGCTATCAGCAGAAATGACAGTGTCTGGACAGTGATTAGACCTAATTTGCTCATCTCTCCAATTCTAAACCTAAATATAGGCCTAATTATGTGGCTTAGCCTATCTATAGCAGTCAATGCTCGTTATTCACTTTTTGAATACCGGTAAACATAAAACGAGTGAAAAACGGCACATAAGCATGTCGGTAGGCTAATCACTATTATAGGCCTACATAGCAGTGATGATATTCTCATTTAGCCTACATGACTGGTCTCTTGGGTCGATGTCGCTGGTCTTAACTCTGAGGTGCTGGAACTCCATTGGGTGGGATTCGGATGAATTGAAACCCTGTTTCGACAAGAATAACATTGGGGGGGGGATGATTGGGCTTTGTCACCCTTTGTGTCTGATGTTTCTAGTCAGTATATTTTACCTCTGACAAGCGAGATGCGTCCGGCAACGAAGAACCCCCACACTCCGGCTGGATTCATGGGTGAGCCGCACAGGGGTCCATACCCTTCGATCAACGCAACGCTGACGAAGGCGGCGAAGATCCCAAAGTGGGTGGTCGACGGCTTGTATGCAGATTCCTTGAGGGTCGTTAGAGCGAAGACGATGAGGGTCAGAAGGAGGGTGCATAGGACGAACTCAACAAAGATCTCGACCCAGAACAAAAGGTTTCGCAGATCGTCGACGTTCGTCAAGATGAACTCTGTGACCTTCTGTCGTATTGAGAACGATGCCATTTGTTTCGATTGATTGTTTGCTTCTTCAGCGGTTCTGCGGTTACAATAGGTTAAGCTTATTATGTTAATTGTTCCACTTTTGATGCATGATCAGAGGCTTACTTCAAGTTACTTGTAAATGACGGCTGGTTCTTAACGCTTGGTCGAAATTGTAGTAGCAGTACTGAGTTGTAGTAGTAGTAGCAAAATAGCAGTAGCAATGGCAGTAGTTACTGTGGTGGTGGTGGTGGTGGTGGTGGTGGTGGTGGTGGTGGTGGTGGTGGTGGTGGTGGTGGTGGTAGCAGTCGTAGGAGCAGCAGCAGTAGTAGTAAAATGAATAATAGCAGATTCAGGTATTTTAATTTGTATAAACGTTGTTAAGTTTTAAGGGATCACATGTGTGTCTCATAATTATGTGTAGCCCTACCGTACCTTTGGAAAACAATAACAATGGTGATTTCACATTGCTTCTATGGGAGCCAGATTAAACATGATAAGCCAATCTACTGTGAAAGGACGGTGTCCTGGTATTTTCTTGTCTGTCAACAGCAGCTGCTTCTGCTGTATGTGGTGAAGCTGGGCAGAAAGCAGCTTGACTGGAACGCTGAATTCAGCCAGCATCTAAATTATTGTATGTAACTATGCATGATTTAATTGATTTATTGCGCTATTCTGGTTTAAACATAGAAATCAAGCCTCAATAATGTATTTATAGCTATAAGATAATTATTATAGGCATACATAGTGCAACGTGAAGAGTTGACCATAATTGTGTCTCTGTTCCAAAGCAATTGCTTCCCGCATAGATAGCCTAAACATTGCGGTTTCTCGTGCAGCTCTACAGGAATGGTTTATGTCCAACTTATGTACATTGTATAACCTAGCTGTATGGAATATTAACGGTAGACATCCGTTGACATGGTTGCTAATGGTTCTATTTATAAGCAAAAGAAACGTTAGAAATGATTTCACACAGATCTCGTTTACGTTAGCAATAATTATACTCACGTGCAGCAAACAAGAGGTTTCTCAGCTGCAGCTGCGCCTCCGTTTCTCGTCTTTCTACTGTTCATTTTCGGTTTCTCTCTCTCTATAAGCTTATTACACAAACAACAAAACATAACCCCATTGCAAGCGCAACATGTACGTTGATCCATGAAGAAGAACAATTTTGACCTCTCAAAGCGCGACCTGAGATCGAGCTAGCACGGAATTTCTTCTGCGATTAATGGGTAATTTCAGAGTTACTTATATCAGAGGTTTTCAAACTGTGGTCCGCGGATCTCTGGGGGTCCGCGGCTTGTTGCCAAGGGGTCCGCAAAGCAGGTCCAGAAAAACAATACAAATAGTAGGCCTACATTTGCAATGTTTTCATTATCATCTAAAATTATATAAAAAATAACTGAGCTATAAAACAACTGAGCTACAAAACATCTGAGCTATCTATGGTGATTACTTACTGATGTCTAGTAACAACACATTCTGTAATATATTATATGTGGTAACAACCTGTTTTTGTTTATTAAACGAATATATAATTATAGGCATACATAACATTAGTTCCTTCTGTTGCTATTTTAGTGTACGTTAGTGTAATTGTGACGTACCGACAGAGACGCCATTGCTGCTATACGAAATTGCTGCTATATTTTTACAAATAAATATTAATATTTTCAACGTTCTTCATAACCATGGATAAATTTTTAAAGAGAAAAAACTGATCAGAAATCAGAAGATTTTGACGACAAAGACAAATGTGAGAAATAGAAAAAAATTCCGCAAGTAGGCCTATGATCCACACTTTCCAGAGTAGGCTAGGCTATATTTCATTATGATTTCATTGCAGACGGAACAAATTATGATTAACCTCTTTGCGTTATGTCATGAGTGTGCAAACTGTCTAATCAGGATTCAATGAGACCCGTGAAATTAAAGCGTCATTTAAGGACAATGCATGCAAGTTGCAGATGTTGCCAAAGGAATATCTCGAGCGACAAAAGAAGCTGTAGGCCTAGGCTACTTAATGAAAAAAGGTAAAATAGCAGCTTTCGCCATGTGCAGTAAATGAGAAATCTCTATGACATGTGAATCGCATTTAGTAGCATTGCGAATAGCACGAACGAGAAAGCCTCACAGAATAATTATTGCGATTGGCCAAATTTATTGCATTGGCCCATAGGGTTCCACCACATAACCGCGACATGTTACGGGGTCCCCAGCTTGAAAAAGTTTGGAAACCCCTGATTTGTGATAAGTAGGCTTATCTCATGCACATGGGCGGAGATTGGGAACGGTCCCTCCCAATATTTTGATGGGTGGGGACGTATAGATGCTTACATCCCCAAAATTTAAAGGGAATTGATATATTTTCATGAGATTTCGACCAAATGACCAAAAAAGGTCGTCAGAAAATTTGGTCGATGAAATGTCGGCCACCCAGCCGTCCGCCCAAAATGTCGCGCGGCGCTCGTTCGTTCACCCAACTTTTGGACCAAGTCTCCACCTATGCCCATGCAACAGGTTAAACTATTCAACATAGAAATACATTAGCCTAAATTTTGCTCATAGGTCATATAGTGTATTCACTGACATTTCAGCTCAATTAAAGTTTCTGAAAGTTTGCAGCAGAAGGTTTAGGTCTAATGCAGCTATGGCCAGATCTACTTGTTTCACTTAGTGATGAAAAACCGCTGGGGGCGTTATAGAGCGTGTCATTATTTTTAAACTTTGATGGCTGAATTAAGACGAACCACTGACCGTGAGAAATGAGAGTTTATTTTTATTCCAATATTTCAACTTTTGTACAGCCATGTCAAAAGTGTAACTTGAGTCTAGACAATCTATCAATTGCACGTAACGAAATCGAAATTAGGCTACTTGCAGTTATTATAGCTACAATAATGAGCATCTGACTCGGAAGGCTCACATCAGACATGCAGCTAGAGAATTGCGAAAGCCATTAGAATTTTGTGGTAGTCATTCATGTCTTACCCAGTTGGCAGTAACAACGTCTGAATCTATATTACACATTCCTGATAATTTATTCTTATTTGTCTTTTAATAGTCACGCAAAGGCTTCCAATTGTCCACTAGGCCTAATGTGCAAAGAGATTTTTACACCGCATTCAATAATTATAGTATACGCGTACTAGATATCATTTGCACCATTGCAGGAATTTGTCCATGCTTCGGGAGACTACTGCACAAGATTTTGACACAAACCAATAGAAAATATACTACATGAAAAAGTAGGCCTACAGTGCAGTCCATTAATTATCAGTGTATTATGAACCTACCAGTATAAACAATTTGCTCAAGAATACAGTGCTTACTTCGTCGTCGAAGTCTTTATAGATCTATCTAGATTGTGACGTGAATAAGCTTATTATGGAAGCATATGCTTTAATGCTAAGTAGCCTACTTATCACAAATTTATTCTGGAAGAATTAAATCTCTATCTATAATTATTATAAGCGCTTAGTTGAGTCAGAGCTCTTAGAGCCTATAAGCTTAGACTTTTGCATGATCTCTGATTGAGTTTCCTAACCTCATTCAGCCAGACAGGATTTAGTTGTCATTCTTAGTTCTGCCATATATAGGTATGACCAACATTATTATTAATTATTTGTTGTGAGAGAGGCAGCTGCATTTGTTGGCTGATCTTTCTCTCGCAGGTGTGGGACCTAGTAACCTACATTGAGCTTATCGTTGAATTTTAAATTAAGTTTATTAATTTGTGGTTGCGAGGTAGGCCGACATTGCTGCATCCATTGTCTGAACTTCTTTCGTAGTCGTAAACTCCAACTTTCAGAAGCGCTACTCCTAGGCTAAGAGCCGGGCACCAGTTTATTCACGGGCGCTGCGTCGTTTCGGAATCGACGTTCTGTGGATGCCTGTCCCGATTGCCAGAGAGAGACTCGAGAGACACAGATCAGCTGCTAATGCGGACATTTGTTGAGGGCGATAATTCTTTGAAGACGAAAGATCGGATGAATAAAATATTTGGTTTGGAATTATAAAAATTTCAGATTTCATCTTTGAGTGGAGACCTCATGGGGTGAAAAGCAGCGGAAACAGATATGCAGTCAAATGGGTGGCGGTATTGGTGGAGAAGCTGAGAATAAGTGGAATTCAGAGGGAAAACCTGGAAGCGAATATTATAGGGTAGCCTAGCCCTAGTCTAAAAAGTGAGCGCAATATTTGATTTGCAAATAATATTGATTAATTTAGGGCAAGGCCGTAGCCAGGATTTTATTTCGGGGGGTGTTTTCAGCGGCCAAAATTTCCATTTTTATCGACGAAATTTTCTGACCTTTTTTTAGTCATCATTTTTGTGTCAAAATTTCTGCTGACCTTTTTTAGTCGTTAACTTCGACTTTTCAGATCGAAACATCGAAATTTAATCTATTATTTCGTTTCGGGGGGTGTTTTATGGTTTTTCCCATGATTTTTTGCATCACGAACTAAAAAATGCAATAGATTTTTTCTGCATTTTCCATTTCGGGGGGTGTTCAAACACCCAAAACACCCCCTGTCTACGGCCTTGATTTAGGGGTGTGCATGGTTTAGGCCCTTTTATGGTAATGGTTAACACTCTGGCCCACTCAACTTTCAAATCGGTAGTTGGCATTGGTAAAATTAGTAGTAGGACTACTGGCAGTGTTGGCTAGTTACTTTTTAAAAGTAATCAGTTACAGTAACTAGTTACTGGACTGCAAAAAGTAACTAGTTACTGTAACTGATTACTTTTCCAAAAAAGTAACTAGTTACTGATTACAGTTACTTTTCAAAGTAACTATAGTTACTTTTAGTTACCACAAGTCCAATTTAATAGATCGAGTCTTTCAGCATGTAATCACCAGAGTAATAGTCTGTATCGCAGAAATAAGAAACTACACATCACATTGAGCTGCATGCTGACAATGTTCACTGTCATTGCGGAAGATGGTTCAGCTGCATAGTTGCATATTTTGCTAATGTCACTTAGCTAATAAATAAAAAAACTATTAAAATTTCTTAATTTGACTAAAAGTTGAACCTTTAGTTATGCTTTTGCCCATCGAAGACTATATACGTCTTTTTTTAGCTCTTAACAGTCATGTCCGAGTCCATCTAAGCTGAGGCCGAGTCTAGTCTGGGTCCAAAGGTGTTCTAGTCCGAGTCCAAGACACTATAGATTATAGATAGGTCCAAGTTCAAGTCAGAGTCCAATAACATCAAGATCCACATAAACGCTCAATTTAATGGCATATAAAAATATCGGTAGGCTTACTATTTATGCAGAAAGAATGGTCTATGTAATTGATCCAAATTGAACTTTAAAAACACTAAATTTGATAAAGTTTTGTTCAGTAATCTGACGCAATGAGATGGATAAAAGTTCTTCCACTGCTAAACACAGGTTCAACGCACATACCTTATAAAATCTGCTATGGTAATTGAGACGTCCTGTCACAATTCTGCTCATCAGCAAAACCTATATAGGCTTCTTTTAAAGTAAGCGTTCAAAATTTGTGGTGTGTGATAATAATGCAATACACCAGCACAGGTCAACTAAGTGTTATAGGTGTCTTCCTGTATGCTGTAATTCGTCAAGTGTGTACTGTGTACAGTATGTAGTCTGTGATCCATTAATGGCGATCGATGTAATGAAACTCTGCGCCCCGTTCCAAGGTCAGAGAAGTTCCAATTGCCACCAATAGACACGTCTAATGCCATCTTTAGTTGTACTATTCATAAACATCCCTAGATAGTCAACATCTAGCCATAGACAAGTCCATTGTGGTGTCAAACATCAAACTGATTTCAAATATAATTATATGCGTGTCATTGATGGATTTGATGACTCATAAGTAGGCCTATGTATATAATAGACATGTACAATTGTACATGTGATCGGCATACTCTTCCCCTACACCATACATCAAATACGCCTGTGGACCTAATTAACATTCCTCGCCCTGTGGTCAGCGGTGCTCAGCCATCCGTAACAATAACTATTCAATGTCAGCCTGTTCAACTGTATTGTTTGACTTAAGACTTCTGTACAAGGATTCTTTTGTTTGAGCAATGAAGCTGCCTATAGTGCATGAGCACCCAATGTTGCAGCTTGCGAGATGTACTTAGCCTAATTTTAGAGTAACGAAAAGTAACTATTGTTGTTTTAGTTACCGTTACCTGGTAAAAGTAATCAGTTACTGTAACTAATTACTTTTCCCGAAAAGTAACTAGTTACTGCAATAGTTACCTCAAAAAAGTAACTAGTTACTAGTAACGCGTTACTAGTAACGAGTAACGCACAACACTGACTACTGGACTAGTCTTGATTTAACTGCCAACAGTTAAATTCGACTTCTTATCTGTATTAACTAGTCTTGTAATCATCCGTCATGATTATTCAGTTGGAAATAAAAACTAAGATTATTATTATTATCGCTAAGAACGAGCTTTAAATAGTTCCCGACGGGCCATATATCGGGACGCAGCTGCATCCATTGTCTCGTTTTCTCTTTCTGGTTAGAGTGCGCATTGTAGGCCTACATGTATGATTCAACTCTGTTTATGAGGTGTTCCAGGTTCGCTGTGTTTCTGAGATTTTACTTCAGCGATGACTGTAGGTCTAAGCTAGCTACTTATCACGCAATCGTAGGCCTACTTCCTTGTAATATGCCGCAAAGGTTTGGTAAGTCAATCATCGTGCTGTAATTTGCACTGAATGGGATTTCGTAGTCAACATGCATTAGGCCACCTTGTGAGGGTGAAAATTACGACCTTGACAAACACCCATTCAAGCGGGCAGTGCTAGTGAACGACCTTACCTGATCATTTTACTGGAACATGATCAACTTCAAGGCCATACGATGGCTAAATAAATATGTACTTTGCTCACACAACGTCGCTGCAGTTGCTACAATGATCAGGGCTGTTTAAAGGAATTTTTAGAACTGCACAAATTCTTTCCTTTCCCATCCTCCACGGTAAATTACTTCCAATCGGTGAACAATGACCTTTTTGCTTGTTTTAACTGTACAGAAGTGCTTCTACAACTGCACAAATCCATTTAGAACTGCAAATTTTGTGTACAACTGTACGTTAAAAAAGCCCTGACAATGATTATACTAAATCGATCGTGATGCTTGAGCTGCTGTCTTTTTTGTGATTCCTGGTGATTCCTGCTGAGCCTGCTCAGTGCTCACCTTGCGTGAGGTCAGTCGAATTATGCATACATGGTGCATACATACATATGTATGCAGATATACATACATACATACATACACCTATGCATACATGCGTATTACTATACATACATACATTACATACATTCATACAAACACATATACATACATACAATACTACATTCATACATTCATACATCCATACATACATACATACATACATACATACATACATACATACATACATACATACGTACGTACGTACGTACGTACGTACGTACGTACATACATACATACATACATACATACATACATACATACATACATACATACATACATACATACATACATACATACATACATACATACATACATACATACATACATACATACATACATACATACACACATACATACATACATACATACATACATACATACATACATACATACATACATACATACATACATACATACATGCATGTACATACATACATACATACATACATACATACATACATACATACATACATACATACATACATACATACTAGGCCGGCCCTTAGCATACAGCCAAAAAATAAAAATCGTAAAATTTTGTCTGGCACCCTTTCAATCCATGCCAATTATAGAAATAACATTATGTTGAAAAGGATTTTGGAATTGCAAAACATTTAGGGGTGCCCCTGGAGCGCCGAAGTTTATTCTATGATACAATTTGATCAATTGAATCATACAATTTCAACCAAACTATATTCAACACACTGTCACTAAGAATTTTACAGATATGACTAAAATACACTCTAGTGATGCAACAATGCCAATGAAACAAGTGTTTACTGTTCAATTATAATTCAGGTATTGTTCACTGTTCAGCTGGTCACAGAAGTAAATGATTTCTTTTTGTACAGTCAGGGAACTGTCGTCGATGTTCACTGACAACCTGCAGGAGAAATTGAAGCTGATCCTCATCTTTTGTTAGCTTTTTATTTAAGTCCTGGATAAGTGCCACACCTCGTTCAGCTCTATCATTGACAACAGCCAACCCTTTGAGTACTGCTTGTGCTTCTCGACATGCTTCATGCTCTTCCCATAGAGCAGGATCTTTGGAAAGCATCATCTCAGATAGTCCATGCAGACCAAGCACCAGGAACAGTTTCTTGGAGTTGGTTGTACAGAATTGTTCCAGACCGCTGGTGCCAAGAAATGCATCTGACTTCACTCTGGGTCGCTTAGGCGGATGATCTGGGACTACTTCCATGGCAGCGATCATTAGCTTATTGGAGTCATTGGATACCCTTGAATCAAAAAGAGTAAGCCCAATAAGCTCTTCAGACAAATACAAGAGATGAAGCCTTAGCTTCTTGCTTGTAGCAAAAGAAATTGTAATATGTGGATATGTGAGAAGGTTTGCCATGAGAGTGAACTCATTCAGAGGAGCCTCCACAGCAATTGTCGCAGTTATCCAGGCTTTCAGGTAGACAACAACTGAAAAGATGGCAATATCAGGAATGCTGCGTTCTTCTGCAGCAGTCTTCTTGAACTGAGCACGAAAAAGCCACATCTTTATGGTATAGAAGATTTTTGCCATCCATCGTGCCCGGTGCATAGCGCCAAGTGGTCGAAACCGAATTCCACGAGTAGGAACACCTCCAAGAAAGACAACCGAGAGCTCGAGAAATTCCCTGTACTCGTCTCGTAGCTGTGCAGTTGCTAAATGTCTATGAGCAAACTCCAAGATATCAGAACGGTGTGGGGTCACCAATGATTCCACCAAATGATCTGACGAGGCTACCTGGAATTTGTCGCTTTCAATGAATTTCCAATGGTCTCGAAACCTCTTGAAAAGAAGAACATCATGTCCAGTAGAAGTTCCAATGGAAGTTTTTCGAATACAGCCCCATCAATTAGTTCCATAACATGGTGTCGACATGCCAGGAAAAGAAGATCTTTATTCAATTCTTGCTCTGTTAGGAAACATGCACCTGATCGATGACCTGTGTTGCTGGCTGTGGTGTCAAAGCACAAAGCAAGCATTCTTGTTTGCGCATCTGTTCCACTTCCTTCCGTCTCTGTGCACGCTGTCTTCGACGCATATCCACCATGTATGTCAGCTGCACCAACTGAACCTGGACGTCTCTTCTGCATTTGAGAGAGTAGAAAGTCTCTGTCTCTAAGAATGGAGATCATTGTGAGAGCGTCTGCATGGGCAATATCAAACAGGTCATCTAGTCTCTCAATAAATTTATCCTCCTTAATCTTGTGAGCTGTAGCTGTTCGGTGTCTATGCTTTTGAAGTCCTTTCCATTCCACAAACACTTGTCAATATATACAATGCTTTTTACCTCTTACAGGTATACCATTTCGGTTCCAACATTATAGTGACTTTTTGTATAGCCTGTTGACTGGAATAACGGACTGTCTGCTTGCCAACTTTGAGTAGATGCATGAAGTATCCAAAAGTTTGACTATACGATGGCAACTTTGCTCCACGAATTTCAGGCTCATAAGAGCCAAGTAGATAGACACTTGTTTTCCCTTGCGTTTGCATAATTAACTTTAAATAATTATTTGTAATATTTCATATTTACTATGTCTGACAATGTAGGCCTATGTTTCCAATAGTAGACTAAAATCAAACGTCTTCCCTTGTATTAAACAACTTCAAAAAATATTGCCACCTTTTTCAACCAGACAACAAACGTTAATCAAACATATATTTGAAATTGTACAGTAAAATTTTAGAGCTCACGTAATTTTAATAAGTAAGTAAGTACTAAATATTAAATGTTGATGCATTGCAAACATTAGTAGGTCGACAGAATGTATTAAAGCACTGAAAATGTCAGTTTGCGATTCCAATGATAATTTGGAAGTTTACTCATACATTATTGAAACTTGAGAGCTCGGGGGGCACACCTAAATATTGCCCTATTGCAAAGATTTTTTGCACAAATTATTTTCTTCATAATTGAAATAGATTGGAGGGGTGCCAGTTGATTATTTTTAACTTTCATTTTTAAGGGCCGGCCTAATACATACATACATACATACATACATACATACATACATACATACATACATACATACATACATACATACATACATACATACATACATACATACATACATACATACATACATACATACATACATACATACATACATACATACATACATACATACATACATACATACATACATACATACATACATACATACATACATACATACATACATACATACATTCATTCATTCATTCAAGTTATGTTAGAAGCGTTTAGAAGCTTTTAGGATTTTGAAATACACCGTGAGGCATAAAAAACAAAGCCACTGGAAAAATTGCTATAATTTTAACAATATTCAAGCAATGTCAATGAAATTCTGGAAAATTGTGGCTAAATAGCAGGCAATGTCAAAAGATTATCAGTTTGTAGTCAAACTATCCGCCTTTAGCTTCTACGCATGTATTTAATTTCTTTATGCTATTCAAACGTTCCGCTGATTCCAGAGACTTAGGCCTATATCTGGTAGAAGACTTAAACAGTTTGGAGAAAAATTGTTTTGGTATTTCTGGCCAAGTTGTTCATATTATTTATTGCGTAACTTGTAGAATAAATGTGAGGAGCCTGGGTCTTGAACACTGTTGAGCTTTCTTGGGTCTTGTGCTTCGATCTAGGCCCCACTGTCTCGCTCTAAGTTTCGGTCTTGAAGTTTAGGCCTTAGTCTCGCAGGCAAGTCTGCCTAAGGCCTAAGCCATACTATTTACATTGACCTTTGTGAACCGCATTGATCGCATTCCCAGACATGCCTGGAATATTCAGTAGACCTACAGCTGCTTGCTTATTGGAATTTGGAAAACATAATATTAAGTATAGTCCCCAAATGCGAGAAGAAATTGAACAAATAGACCATTCGAATAACTTTTTCGAGGCCGTCTTCGTGATCACCAGCCCAAAATCCATAACGTAGGCCTACACTGAACCGTTTTTCACACGCACACACAATTTCTGTTCTTCAGTGTTGTTAGAGGGCAATATTTTATATTAATGGACAATGGATATCATTGTGTTTTTCGAGTGGATATCAAGTAATAAAAGATGCACCGCTGTAGGATGAAGTGCAGTTCAAACTGCCTCGAACTGAACCGTGCCGCTGCATACTTACCTAATTTTAACGAGAATTCATTAAGCTTATAATAGAGGCGAGTGTCTTGCTGCGTTTAATAATTTGTTATGCTCCATTGATTGTACAAACAGAGTAGGACTAGGCCTACCCTGGTAACCTTGAAGGGGTTCCCTAAGCGCTGAATAAATTTGCGTGCTTCAACTGTCACACTCAAACACCATGGGCGGCCAACAATTCGCTTCTTAATTGGCCAGCATTTCGCAAACTGTTCCGATTTAACCGTAAAGCAGATTCCGTAGACAGTTTTTTGCTGAATTCATAATCATAATAATACGTTTTGCATTCATTTTACATCGAGAAGGGTTCGATTGATTCTTTCGCATAAAAGTAGGAGCGGGATGGAACTTCAGATAGACGAGAAAAGGAGCGGCGACTGTTTGCACTTGACGTAAGTATTGTCAACGAAAACGACAATTGAATTAGGCCTAGTGCATTAGGATAATATATCCTTCTCATTTACGTGCTTTGGTGATAAAGTAGACCATTAGCCAATAATTATTATGTCAACGGATGTCTATGGTTAATATACCCAACACCAACAGGTAGGTTATAAACTTTTGGGCATAATCCTTTGGAATCGCAAGAGAAACGCGGTGCTCGTCAGAGAAACACTAAAGATCACGTTTCCTGTTTGAAGAAACTGTGTTTGGAGCATTGGCACAATAGTCAACGCTAAACGCAAAGAAGCTTTATAGTATCTCCAATCTCTAGAGACATCAGTGCGGCATAATTCACACGATTAAGCAGGACTAAATTGATCAGACTAAGTGTCTGTCTCAAAAGTCAAAGAGACCAAAATTTCATATTACAACGAGTTTTCTGCAACATTCAGCGGTTTTTTTTATCGAGCTGCTGTCTATTTAACCTCACTGCATGCACCTGCAGCTGAAGTACGGTAGCTATTATTTTTATTATCATAATCATCATCATCATCATCATTATTTCGCGGTGTAGCCTATACAGATCGTTCCTAAGGATTAGAGAAATTAAAGAAACACTTCTTTAGGATTGGATAACAACTTAGATGATATTCGCATAGGTCTATTATGTAAGCTTAATTAGCATTATTAGCCAATCATTAATGACCATCATACGCATACAATGTATATAATATTATATTGGATAATCCTCAGATCTTCCATCACCAACTTGTGTAACTAACACAGACTTCTTGTAGGCCTGGCAGCAGGACTACCGAAGGGGCAACCAACTAAATACCTGTTCAAAACGAAAACAAATGGCACCGTTCAGCACACGTGTGAACCTTCGAGAGAGGGTCAAACAGTCGGTGTCGACGAATGTTGGTGAACTGACGAACCCCTATTTCTGGGTCGAGGTCTTCGTGGAGTTCGTCGTATCCGCCTTCGTTGCAATCATCGTCATCTGGGCTCTGACGACCCTCAACGAACATGCATACAAACCGTCGACCACTCACTTCGGTCTCTTCGCCGGCATGGTCGTCGTTGCGTTGATCGAGGGATACGGACCTCTGAGCGGTGCATCTCTGAATCCAGCCGGAAATTGGGGATTCTTCCTTGCGGGACGTATCACGCTCACCAGAGGTAAGAACCGAAGGGAAATAACAGACACAAGGTCAACGTTATAATTTATTATAGGCCTAGTTAGGCTTATACTCTTCCCGAAGACATTTCCGCTTGAGACACTTTTAACTGATTCCAGTCAACAATAATATTAGGCCATGACTTCTAGATGTATTTGATTATACTGTTGAATGCACCAGCATCGAATTCAAGCTTAAGCCTTATGTGCTGCACATGCCTATCACGTCGTTGATTAGACTACATGCTAGTCCTGGCTTAATAAACTGCTATAATAATAATATCTTAGGCTAAAGCAAGCAAGTTAAAGTTAAAATATAGCCCCATAAAATATAACCCACCACTACACCACCGCGGGGCGTCGTGATCTAACCTATTGTAAAAAAGTTAGACCCCCTGCATGTATATAGGCTAAATAAGAACTTTAGAATTAAATATCTCCTTATAGTTCCTATATGCATCGTGTGTTAGTGAATGCATTATTTCATTTTACATTATTTCATTTGAGGGAGGGCACCCAAAAAACCCTCCTAATACGACCTTGACTTGTGCCATGCATTTAGCCATTCCAGGTCTACACGTGCAGGAGTTACACAGATTCTTGCGAAATGCTGAAAATCCTTGTAAAGTTGCATGTAATGTTATTTATACTTTGCAGCTATAATGTATTCTGTGTTCGAAACTGTTGGAGCAGCCACAGGAGCGATGATCGGAATTACGTGAGTAGGTCTACATCCATAAATATGTAAGCCTATATTCTTCTGGATGCCATGCAAGCTCTCAGACATTTTGGTTAAAACAAACAATGCACTGATGGACAGAAATTGAATATTTTTTATTCTTTACTGATAGGTTCATTTATTTATTCAAATGAAAGAGACCCTTCGCGCTACCTGTAGGCCTACTAGAATATTTATTCGAGCATTTAAATAGTCGTTTTTACCCATAGCTTAACAGTTCCAGTTGTTTAAATGGATGAATCACAGTCCATAAATATAGGGCCTATCAAGTCAAGTCAGCGTAAGACACTAGTGGCCTTACATAAAAAGCATTAAGCGAGTCGGTGAACCGGGTCGTTCACTTCATGTGGTTTTTGTATAGCGCTGATAAATTTCTGAGATTTACGTGCTAGGTTTAGGACTCCTTGGCTCAATCAATTCATTCGTCCGCATAGGTCTTTCTGACAGTTTCTGTATGGAATGGTCTTCATCTACCGCTTTTACTCCGCGCTATTCTTTGAAATTTCTTTCTATTAGCGTTTCTTCATTTGTACATCGCTTCACCTGTTTTCTGAAGATCTATCGCACTTGAAGCGCTTCTAAATGTCCTACGCTGTGAAAGGTGCTTTAAGGGGCGTACAAATGAGCATAGCCAATAGACCCAATACAATACAACACATTGCATTAGGCCGATAATAATTTATTAATACACATGCAAATCCCCTTGTGATGCGAAGACCTGGCTTGGATGCATGGAGAGACGAACGCAGGTAGGCCTATAGCCTACTTGTATACGCCTAACGTTATCGTCCATCGCCTAAACAATATGCTTTAGAAGCAGTGGCGGCGCCAGGAATTTAGGTTTGGGGGGGCTGAAGCCCTAAGCCAAACTAGAATTTTTTTACGAAGCGCCGAAGGCGCGAAGCTGCGAGTGCCGAAGGCACGAAGCCCATACCGACTAGGGGGTCTGGGGGAGCGTCGTAAGCTCCCCCAGCCACCATCGCATTTTTTAGCTCTGTTGACCTCAACTGGAGCCTTTTTAGGCTCTTTTTGCCAGCTATTTATGAACAATAAAATCATGAAAACTTCAATAAGAAGTCGTTTTGCAGAGTCGCAGACTACCAGTAGGCCTATAAGAATGCACGGCTCTGGAATATGATTTTTAGAAATGCACAGCTTCCCCCCAGCCTCCAAGGCTGTTGCCAAGATTTGATTGGAAGGGGTTCTTCGGTGGAGAATTTCTGACGACTTTTTTTAGTCATCAACATGTCTGAAAACACCTTTTTTAGTCGTAAGAATGTCTGAAGACACCTTTTTTCGTTGTCAAAATTTCTGAAGACACCACAATTTCTGAGGACACCTTTGTTTAGGTGTCAACGTTTCTGAGACACCTTATTTTAGCCGTCGGAATTTCTGAAGACACCTGTTTTTAGTTGACAAAATTTCTGAAGACACCCTATTTTAGTCGTCAAAATTTCTGAAGACACCTTATTTTAGTTGTCAAAATTTCCGAATACATTTTTTGTTGTTGTCGAAATTTGTGCAGACACCTTTTTTAGTAGTCAAAATTCCTGAAAACACCTTATTTTAGTCTTAAAAATTACTGAGAACATCTTTTTTAGCTGTCAAAATTTCTGAAGACACCTTTTTAAGTCGTTAAAATTTTGAAAACACATTTTCGGGTGTCTAAGTACATTATTTTGATTCCAATCTAATCAAAGATTTTTGGGTGTATAAAGACGTCGTTTTGATTCCAGTGTTACAACGATTTTCGGGTGTCTAAGGACATCATTTTGATTCCAGTATTATGAACGATTTTCGGATGTCTAAGGATATCACTTTGATTCCAGTGTTCCCGACGATTCTCGGGTGTCTAAGGACATCATTTTGACTCTAGTGTTACCAACGATTTTCGGGTGTCTAAAGACATCATTATGATTCCAATGTTGCCAACGATTTTCGGGTGTCTAAGGACATTATTTTGATTCCAATCTAATAAACAATTTTCGGGTGTATAAAGACGTCGTTTTGATTCCAGTGTCACCAACGATTTTCGGGTGGCTAAGGACATCATTTTGATTCCAGTGTTATCAACGATTTTCGGGTGTCTATATCTAATGATATCCCTTTGATTCCAGTGTTACCAACGATTTTCGGGTGTCTAAGGACATCATTTTGATTCCAGTGTTATTAACGTTTTTCGGATGTCTAAAGACATCATTATGATTCCAATGTTACCAACGATTTTCGGGAGTCTAAGGACACCATTTTGATTTTAATGTTATCAATGATTTTCGGGTGTCTAAGGATATCATTTTGATCCCAGTGTTACCAACGATTTTCGGGTGTCTTAAGGTCATCATTTTAATTCTAGAGTTATCAGCGACCTGCTGTTTTGAAGTTGACTTGACTATTATAAAGATCCGCGGAACAATGATTTACCCCCCACCCCCAGCTGAGACCAAACTCCGCCCATGAGTCTGCAAATAAAGCGAGTCACAACTACTAGTGTACATGCAGGCTGTAGGCCAGGGCTGAAAGTGAGCCGGGTCTGTCAGGGTCTGCGACCCGGCATTGATTTTCGTGACCTGCTGGTGCCGGGCATCAGCCGGGAAGCAAGTCTTAACGATTTGTGGGCAAGCAACTAACAAAACAGGTCGTCAAAGACAAGAAATAGGTAAAAATGGTGTGATTTTAAAATTTTATGGGCAAATGACTAAAAAAAAGGTCGTGAGGCACCAAAAATGGGTGAATTTTTTCAATTCTGGGCGAATGACAAAAACAAGATTTCCGAAAATTTTCGGCCCAAAGGTTTCGGCTCGTCCGCCAAAGTCAGACCAGGCAACTTTCCAAACCACTTTCAGCCCTGGGCTAGGCCTACCGGTAGAATGCACGTTTTATAGAATATCAAAGCATATGATAATATTATACAGTAGGCCTACGTATTGGCAGGAAATCAACTTCGCCAATGTTATGCTTGAGAACCCTTTTCAGAGAAATGCTTGCTGCATTGGGCCCCGCACACCATAGGGTCGGGCTTGACCAGAAACTTGGAGACCGTCCCCAAGGCTCCAAAGTCTCCCCCATGAGTGCTGCTGCTAATCGAAAACCACAATTCGTATGTGACTATATAGGACTACAGGTATAGCCCCTCAGCCGGCCGGCGGGCTACATATGGTAGGCTATACATAACCTCATGACGGGTCGGGGATGTTTTGCAAAATATTATATGCGGTGGATTCTTTTAGGATAAGCACTCTACGCCAGCGGTTCTCAACCGGGGGTCCGTGGACCCCTGCAGTCCGTGGCGATATGCCTGGGGGTCCGCGAGCAAGTCCTGAAAATTATATATTTCTTTTCTACAAACGTAGAAACAGATAAATTTTTGGTCAATTTTTCAATATTTCCCCTAATATACATGTACGTGCCTAAAGTTTACATTAAAAGAAAATACAGGGTTTTTATAATAAATTTCATACAATCTTATTAGTTATATAAATTTTTACTACTATAACAGGAGTGAAGAGGTATATAAGCCATATTACGGCACACGTGAAGGCCTACTATTATATAGCATAATAGAGTCGCACAGCCGCGATATTACGCCAAAGGCGCAAAATTTTATCGGGGGTCCGTGACCGTGACCCAAAATTAAAAAGGGGCCCGTGAGTCTGAAAACGTTGAGAACCGCGGCTGCTCTACGCTATGATTACAGTTGATTTCATTGCCGTTAGTCACTGTCTAGCTTTCTTATTCGAAGTTAGCAGTTGTAGAGATTTTCCTCGTTTTATTTGGGGGGGCTGAGCCGCCGATAGGGGGGCTTAGCACCCCCTAGCCCCCCCTGGCGCCGCCACTGTTTAGAAGTTTAGACTTTGGAAGACTAAGTTTATAGCTGAAATATTTATTGCTCATTAATCAGTTAATCGAATATTTTTATATCCTCTTTCTTCAGATTAACCCCGACTGCGCAAGCGCAGACGTTCAAGCCCATCATGCCAGGTCCAGGCGTTTCTATTGGAATGGGACTCGCCATCGAAGGCATCCTCACCTTCAACCTTCTGGTCGTCGCTCTCACGTGCACGAATCCAAAGGCGAAGACTTGCATCATGCCCAGCTTTCCACTCGCCTTCTGCATCGGCGGAGGAATCTTTGCCGCGGTAAGACAGTCGAAAAATATAGGCTATGGCCTCAATTAGGCCAACATTGCGTTTTAAACTATCACTCGTTATGCAAAATTATGCGTACTTAAGTAATTTAGTAACCGTATGCCCAAAATGAAAATGTCCGACCAAAACGAACTTTTTCTCGCCCTCCCCCGGAAACCCAACTTCTCAAACCCCCTCCCCGAAAGCAGGGGAGGAATAGATTAAACAGTAGCTGAGCAGTCCAGTCGTTATAACATCATCGCAATAAGCCTATAAAAATATTATAGTTGTCAATAAAATAAACTGTGACGTGTGTAAGGTCATAAAAGAAAACCTGCCCCGGATTACTCGTTTAGGCCCTATTTATTTATGTTGGAAGTTGGAACTAGGCCTACTACTTCTCTGCTATCACAGATTTCTTCTTTGCTCATTTCTCGAGACTTATCATTTCAAGACCGTCTATTGTCTATAAACCATCTCTAAACCTGATCACATCGCTAAAATTGTCGTTACATCTACCTTAAAATAAACACCAGCTTTTCACAATCCATGGAACGAATTTGCTTAATGTATTCCTCAATTTTCATTCAAATATTTGCATTTACGAGTACGCTGTTTGCATGTAGGCTTACATTTAACTGATTTATGTCAACCAGGGAACTCACACTGGAGGACTACAGAATCCGCTCATATCCTTTGGACCAGCAGTGGCGACCAAAGATTTTACTATGCACTTTGTAAGCGTCATTCTTATAGTAGTATAGACTATCTCAACGTCCTTTGACGAATAATTATTTAGGCCCTAGCTTTATTGCATTGTATCGTATTGAATTGTTGACCATTTACACGGCGTTCCTCGTTGCAAATGTAAAACGAAAAAATGAAAGAAATGAGAAATGAAGGGTTTGAGGTGAGAGAGAGAGAGAGAAGGATAGACAGACTCTAGCGTCAATATTTATTCAAGTGTAGGCCTAATGGTATAATAATTATAGTATTATGTAGCTTATGCATATGTGAACGTATACTATTGTAGGCCTACATCAGGGGTGCGCAACCTTTTCGCCAATGTCGGCCGCATCAAAAGTTTACAATCTTACCACGGCCGCCAGTGTTTAATCTAGTCCCCTCCTCTGGGGGGTGGAGGGCAGGAAATCGACATTTCTGGGTAAGGACCATGGAGCGTCCGACAGACGATCTCCGTTGCGCGTTACACCAAGAGGGGGTTTGAATTTTTTAATTTCTACATTGCAATGGTGGCATTTTAAGCCGTCATCTATACAAAATTGCTGTAAATTTTCAGTGCTAAGATTCACTGTGGTTTAAGACTTAAATAAATATACTGAGGCCTACAATAATAATTTTCGGCGAAAATATACTGCTTGCGTTGTCCGCTTTTAGGATTTTTATTAGGCCTACTTCACTGCAGATGAGTCATTTAATCGATTGCTTACTATAATAGCTGTCTCCACTACGAAAAATCAGCTTCCCATTTCTCGTAATTTGAAGTTTTTTCTCCTCTTTCAATGTTCGATTTCTTTTCAGAGACATCGTAATCAACAGCTGACAATTTGTGATTTACACTAAGTTTACACTTTACAGATAGAATACAGAAAATCTAGTATTTCTTCTCTTCTATTCGCAGTGAGTGAGTGACCTATTCATGAAGTCAGACAAACGCATGATCAAGGTCTGAGCCCTATGCAGCTTTCTACGCCACCTGTTTTGAATTCTGCCCTACACAGATAGGCTACAGTTGTACATTGTAACCTAATATACTTGAAAATTATCTGTGGTGTAAGTTTCATTGGTCACACTCTCTCCCGCCAGCATCGGCCAGCTGACGGTCAGTCCTGCTCGTACAATATCAAGATCTTTCAACTCACTAGTGGAGTAATCTTGGTCCATAGGCCTATTGTATACAATGATTGACTGTCCGGAGCTGGGCAGGCTATGGGATATTAGTACTCTGACGGCCCTGGCTCTTTGATCTACATCTGGAGGATAGGTTAGCCTACATACGCAGCTGATACCTCTAAGATGCATACACATGCGACGGACAACGGGTGCTTCAAGAGTGAGAATATTACAATAATAGGCTAATACCTACATACATTAAAAAACACAAATGCAACTCATTGCTTCACATAACCTTAGTTTTAAAACAATTGAATAAAATATTTATGAATTTATCTACAAACGGCCGCCAGTATGTTATAGTTGGATTTGGGTCCACGGCCGCCAATAATTCCTTTCACGGCCGCATGCGGCCGTACGGCCGCAGGTTGCGCACCGCTGGCCTACATGTACATACCGTAGGCTATGCATGCATTTAAGTATAGGTAAACATGAATGTAGGCCCAATACATAAATGCATCTTGCTTGCATGTAGGCCTATGTAGTTAGGCATCCATATCATATGCAATCTGCACAAGTATTCATTTATGAATGTACGTCCGTGTGCATAATTATAAGCAGGCCTATAGCCTATGTTGTTTATATGTGTGCATGACTACACGCAATCATGCATGCATGTTGAAGATAGGCGCATAAACAACACGTTTATTTGTATGTTCTTTTTGGGTGCGCTGTAGTCGGGAGCGCCTCTGAGTAGTTTTTTCTTGAAGGGGCGCCATAGATGTAAAAAACGATGAAAATAAAATTTAAAAAACGGTAAAAAACGACGTTTTTTTCAAAAAAATAAAAAACGACAAAAAACGATAAAAAAAGGAAACGGAAAATAATTTGACTTTGCTACATCTAAAACCGCATTTTACCCTTGAAAACCTTGATTAGGAACCTACCACAACCAGGCTATCTCTTAAATGATGATGCTAAACGATGAAATAATGACTTTAGTTAGCTGAATCCTTGAGAGTTGGCGGAAAACATAAGGAATATCAGAAAAAATTAAAATTAAGGGAAATAATAACAGAAAGTAAATGAATAAATAAAGATAAATAAATAATAAAAAACGATAAAAAAACGATGGAAAAAACCCCGAAAAAACCACGTTTTTTGGGAGAAAATAAAAAACGGAAAAAAACGTTTTTTACAACTATGAGGGGCGCCATACAAATCTCCGAATGAATTAATGAATGAATGTGTAGGCTATGCATCTGTAAATTTATTAATCTCTGTCGGCTATTCGTACACGTGGACAAATTATGCATTCCATTTATGTTTATGTAGCCAGTCTACTGGGGTGGGCCGTTCATTGGGGCCACAGTTGGGGCCATCTTCTACATCCTGGTCGCCAAAGCCAAGAAGCATTTGGATCGCACACAAGTGGTGTCCAAGCAGCCAGAAGAGGAGGACGATTCATCAAAGAAGGATGAATGTGAGTTACAGTAAGCTTTTTCCGTAGGTAATTTTAGCCAAGTTACAATGTCCTTCGTACTTATTCCCTGTTCTTGTAATGCACTGCAGTTATCCAACTTGTCAACAGTTTTCCTCTTTTCCACCATACTCTTCCTTCCGTCTCGTCCGCAAATTCTCAGTTCACCACCAATGAACCCGCTCAGTCGCATGCATTCGAATCTCTGCATTAGGCTCTTCAGCTCATCATCTCAAAGTAAAAGCTTTTCACGTCAATTCAGAATTCCCGTAAAGAATTCCTACCATGGCCAAACCATTGCTCCGCCTTCCAGGCTTTCCGCTGTCACGGAAACCCGCCCAAATCCGTCGAAAGTGATGGCTAATTTAGCTCTTCTCTAATTTAAAAAATTTTAATCGAAGGCCTTATTGTTTTATTTTAATTTGACTCTACATAATAGGTAAGCTTATGTGACCGTTCAAACAATATGTTTATATATAATATATAATAAGACTTATATAATATATATAATAATATATAGGCCTAATAGGTCCACATGCCTTTGAAATCACGAGGGTAGGCCTACATGTAGCCTATCTGGCGTTCAAAATCGACATTCCATAGCGATTGTAAACTTCAGTCCTATCATAACTAAAATGTCGTATGGTTATCAGTAATTTGTCTTGTTTTGTAGGTAAGTCCGAAAAATTTTACTCAGACGTCGGACAGAATGCGATTCACTTGTAGATTCATAGGGCCTACATGCATATATATATATATATGTATAGTGTAGGCTATATACGGTCTTTTACCATTAATTGCTTATTCAGTGCTGTAATATGCCAAGCAAATTTCTCTCCAGGGTAACGGAGATCTGTTGTCATAGACGCTGGTCAAATCTGGATCCATCCATCTACCGTAGGCTAATTTGAAAGCCATAGGAAGATTCTGGAAATATTCTCTGCGTTGATTTAAACGAACCACATCATAGGCTTTTTGCAATAGGCTATCAAAGTTTTTATTTTATGATGCAATTAGGCCTACTTAGGCTACTTCCAGAGAAAGTAAATGTTTTCGTAGCCTATTCTTATAAAAAGTAATTTGTAAATGTTTTGGTATCCCCTAATAAGAAATACATATCCACTCGCTCGTTCTATCACTGCCGATGTTTTAGTCAATTTAGATTTTATGTTTTGCCATTTCTAGACGGTACAACATATAGGGCTACAAGGATTTTAGGTTAAAAAAAATAGTCGACGTTAATGTTTCTGACAGTTGCTTCATTAACGTACGCTGCTATAAGTTTACAGCAGCTGCTATAGACTGCAATTAACATTGTAATTGCATGGCGACTTACGATAAAATGTTCGGGCGGGAAAATTTCACCGGCGGTAGCGTGTAGGCATACTCACCTCAAAAGTTCTGAGTACAGCCCTGGTGGTGGGCACATAGAGTTCAAGAGTTGTGAAGCACTACGAAGTTCATTTGACAACATGCAGTTATTTTAGATGTGACTTAGCCTAATAAAATCGTTTATTGTTACTTTTTGTTGCGTTACGTTTTTGAATCGTCAAAAAACGAAGTGTGGACTCACTAAAAGTGGTGTAACTTTCTGTTGGATATATTTTGATGAAATCTGGCCATCATGTGTAAATGTGAATTGTCTTAAAGATTGTAAAATTTCATCTCGAAATTCTTACTTCTGGCCAAGATATTGGCAAAAACATACCCACCCTGAAGATCTGTCACGCGACACCGGCGTTCTTTCACATTTGCTGATCTCATATATACCTAGGCTAGAGGCCTAGTCTTAATTACTGGCTGCGGAACTTCAATGTGCACTTCTGAACATTGTAAGAAGGGAATTATCAAATTACAGTTGTATTGTTATAAGTGGGTTCGACATCTCAATATAGGTCAGGTCAATTCTGTCCGGAAGTGACCTCAGTGACGTACCCATTAGCTAGGTCACTGCCGGAAGTGTCGTTCTTGAGTTAGGCTAAACGATTAAGGAGACTGTTAATGGTTTAGAGGATTTCAAGCGTTGAAATGTCGATGCATGAAGAAAATTTTGCCGTAATTGCGGAATAAAAAGAAAGAAGACTCAGTGACTTTGGCGTAGGTCCTATGCCGCATATAGGCCTAGCCATATAGTGCCACAAGACACATTTAATAAAAGTAGCCTAGTTGCTGGATATGGTATATAGGCCCTGCTATATAGCCTAATAATTATAGGGTTGTACATTTAGGCTACCTACAAATCAACCTACCAGTTCGATCCACCGTCTTCTTTTATTTGCATCTTGGCTTTCCGATGGAAAATTAAAGAGTCTAAATTAGCCTAACGGCGATTCGCATAGGCCTATTATGCAGTGAGCAATAGCGTAGGCCTACCAAAGTTAATACACTCATAACAATAGCTGCTCTCTTCACCGACTTAGGCTAGGCCTAGGCCTACTTGTTTTCCGCTGTTTCTTAGTTTCTACAACTTATAACCTACTGCCTACCGCACAATGAACTGACTAAGTTTATTGATTGATTGATTGATTGATTGATTGATTGATTGATTGATTGATTGATTGATTGATTGATTGATTGATTGTAGGCTAGCCTAGGCTATAGGCCTAAAGTTCTATGAAAATTTCAAAAACTTAAGATTAGCGCGATTAGGCCTGCTATTTTGGCAGAGTCAGATAGGATCTATAAAAGCCTACAATTAATATGTTTAATTAAATTATTATCTCTATGGCCAGAATCGAGCTTTCGTGACTCGATCCATTGCGCACGCGAGCGAAATGTCGATTCCGCTTAGTGTAGGCCTATTCGCTGAGGTCGAAACTTTCTAAAGATATTCTGCGGTTACCTTTGTTGTAATGCATCACTAGTAGTCGGAACTCTATGCAGAATTACTAGTCACTGGCAGTGCCCGCCGTTTGTTGCTAAGCAACTACAATACGTAAATAGTAAATCTATATAATTTCGCTCGTGAGAAGTAGTATAGACTAAAGTGTAGGCAGGTGTTACAATCTGCCAAGTTTGTTTTATTGATCGACACATGTTTGTTGTAATATGAAAAGGAAAGACATTAGGAAAACACTGAAGCCGACATAAACTCAATTGAATGCGTCGTAAAGTCGGTAATGGATGGTCATTATGGAAGGCGATGGACAAATAGCGATAAGTGCATATTGGATATTTGCTAAACATAAACTGCCAAGTTGTAAAGAGAGAGAGAGAGAGAGAAAGGGAATAGATTTCTTATTTTCGTCTCCAGATGTTACTAATTGCTCAACCGCGACTTTTGCGGAATCAGTATAATAGTAGAATTGCGGACATTTGCCGTCCTGATTGGCATAATCAGTAGAGCTGATGTTTAGGCTACAACTAAAATACGCAAGCTAAAGACAAAGCTAGCTTTGAACGAATAAACCATTGCTCGAAGAAGCATTTTGTCAGACATGGAATAACAATTATTGTGGACTGTGAATCATGAATTGATTTTTCAGTTTGATCTCAAATGTGAATACCTAGCTTCTACATAGATAGTGCTATAGAAACTTGTTGGCTAACGATTGCAATTCCGCTTATGACTAATATAGGGCATATCTGAAACAAGAATGCTGAGAAGCTTTGTCGACCCAAAGTCTTATGTAAGGCAGGTGCCTATTCCATTTGCATCACACAAAGGTGTAAAAATCCAGGCTCGCAGTCACAATGTATACAATGCCACAATTCCCACAAGAGATGAAGTACGTCGGGAAATTTACAAGAGACGTCAGTTGCAGATGGCTCAACAGGGATTCCAGTCGGTGAACAATAAACCATACCAAGGAATAGGCGATCCATTTTACCTTGAGCCGAAGAAGTTAGTCTTACACGCTCTTGGACAGTGGGATGAAGTAAGTCCTGCAAACATTCACTCTGCTTTTTTAAATTAAATAAGTTATTATAGGTTATTTTAAATGAGTTAGTACGAAAATAGAATGTTTCCGTTTATTTTGCTCTATTTCTGTTATTTGCAAAGTTTAATATTTGGTATAAGATATTTTATATCACATTTTCTTGATCTAGGTCAGATATTCAATTCTTCCGACTGTGCCTTAGCAAACACCTGTAAAGCACTCAGCTTCTGTGACCAATATGTTTTATTACCGGAGAGGAAAGTGTTGAAAAAAACTTAATTTTCATCAAGATGCTTGCATTTCAGGAATAAATACACTGCAGAACCGATTGTTTTTAGAAAGTTGCATTTACTTGCAGCCGTTCTCACACAGATTACACATTTTCCCGAACCACTTGAAGTGATGCTGCATTATATTATACTTATTTGTTTAGCTTTACTTGCAATTCAATTGACAAGACATGATAGACTGCAGGTCTCTGACTATTGCTGTATTTCTGATGTACCATGGTACATGAGGATTTAATGCGTTTATTTTCTGCTATTTGATATCGTCTGTAGAAAATTGATGTGTAGTGCTCTGCAGCCATAAACATTAAATAAAAATTCAATATTGGTTCATCATCTTGGCTATACATTCAAGTTTTAATCCCAGCACTGTTAAAAAGTAACTTTTGTCCGACTGATCCATTTATAGACGATTGAAACAGGGTCTTCGAGTAGCGATGAATCAAATGACGAAAATGCTGCTCTTCATTCAAAAGAAGAGGAAGTTCTTAACTCCAAAGTTAGTTTATTTCTTAGCTCTATCTTTGACTTCTTTTCCGATCTTTTTCGGCTGCTTCTATTTCTTCCTGCTGTTCTCATCATTCCATCAGATTAAAACATGTTATAATATTTTTATTTTGCAATGATTTGTATGATTTTGGTACGAAACAAGAACATGCAGTGCTCCTTTTAATTCTATTATATTATTACCGACATATACTGCTCTGTCATTCACATTATTAAGTAAATTCATGTTTTGATCTCACCCATACAGTAAAGTTAGGTCATTTTTATTATAGATTACAGCTCTGAGGTTGAATAAAGATGCCAATGAGTTAAACAGACGACTTCTGCATGGAAGGTATGGATGGTTTCATATTTGTGAATGGTAAATAATTAATGCCAACAGTTTTAGCGCATCCTGGAACGAATTGTTGTTCTTTATACTGCACTTCATTTCATTGTATTTTCGTTACTTGTACTTTCCTTTTCTTTTGTAAGGTTTCTATGTCTTGTGTGCCGTCTATATATAATTGTGAATCTTGTTCAAGTGTTCAATTCCAGTTCTTTGTCATCAGGGCCGGATCAAAAAATGTGGGGGCCCTGTTCGGAAATGTTTTGGGGATTTTCGATCGAAAAATCTGACTTCTTTTAGTCGTTTGGTCGAAATTTCTTTACAATAGTCTATACCGATTTTTCCCGTCCGAAACAGCTGACAACCTTTTTTTAGTCGTTTGGTCGAAATATCATCAAAAAAATTCAAAATATAAAAAATGTTTCAAAAAAACTTTTTTCTCTCGTGTGTGGGGGCCCCCTAAAGTGTGTGGCCCCTGTTCGGCCGAACATGTTGAACATGCCTTAATCCGGCCCTGTTTGTCATTGAATTCAATTTAAATACTGATAACTTATGCTAAAATGCTAAAAAGTCAATGGAGTAGATTAAAATTAAAAATCCAGCATTCTTGCCTTATCTACATGTCTTTTTAAAGTATCTTTGTTCTTAATTTGTTAACTCGTGCACAGCAACCTTAGTCTTTAATTGAGCCTCAGCTGTATCGTGGTGCTATATAAATCGCCTTGGTATTGTCATTATTCTTCCAGATGGTTTTAAATGGTGCAACTGATCAGTCTTGATATGCAACTTGAATTCTGCCTTTGGATTGTAAAATTTTGTTTTTCAAAATTAATTTTGTTCTTGTGTTATATTGTCTCTGTTGCTAATTGTCTCTAAACTTGTGAATCATTTGCAGGCTGTCAATTTCAGTTAATCTGTAATCAGACTCAGGGTTAAAAATTTGGTGGAGTGCTGGTGCATTAAAATAACAATCCATCACTCTTCTATTGGTTTCTGAATTGCCTGTGGACTTTGCAAATTTTTAGGCATCTGATTCGCACTGTCAGCCTTGGTCGTGGTTTTCGAGAAATTATCCGAAAAGAGGCAGAAAACAAGGCAAGTTATCATCTTCACATTCTCATCATATTTCACAGATTCCTGAGTACAGTTTGACTCATTAATATGGATGCATAAATGAGTTCAAACTTTTCAGTTAAGTACTTCAAGCAGATGAATATGCAACGACTGTTTATTAAAATGTCAAATTTTCTTTACAAAATACTGTCTTATTTAGTTGAACATCTGATATAATTTTTCACACTCATGTCAAATGCTAAAACTAATTTTCTATTAAAAAGCTAAATGTCAGCTTCAAATAATTGCAGTGCTTCTAACATTGACTTCACGTCTTCTGAAATACTTCAAACCCTTGCTAAGTTATGTTAATTTTTAGTGTGGTTGATTATTGTGATCATTATTGTGTTTGCAGGTTAAAATGTCAGAACTAGCAGTGGAACGTGCTAAGCAGGAGTTGCGCGATACTTTAAGGCCACCAAAGTTAAGATCGTCACTTTCATCATCTTCAATGTCATCCTCTGAATCTGACAATGATGTGGATGAATTGATGGACGATTCTGTGAATGGAAATAATCCTGGGTAAGTCACTGCACCATATGTAGCACTTCAGTGTAAGTATGCTTTTATTTTGATGCATGTAACAAGGTGGGAAACAAGAAAATAAATGCTACAGTAAGTATAAAGTTATCATTCAAACTCATAAATAAGTAAGTGAGTAAATTGCATAAAAGTTATGATGTGGCAATTTGTGAATTCATTTTCTTGACCTTATCATTCAACTGTAAAAATATGTTTTAGAGTATTGTGTTTGATAGATTATTATGGTTTAGAATATTAGAAATTCCCTTGATGGAACAGTGTGACCAGTTATTTGTATGTGGCTGAGTAGTTAAAATACTATTCAGTTCAGCTGTAGATGTAGGAATGACAACTTATGCTGCACATTTTCTAACTGACAAATGTCATTCTGTGTTTTTCTGAGTGCAGCAAATTCCAAGACATCAATTTGAAGAACAACTTTCAGAAGTTTAGAGTTCGACCATTTTCATCAGTGACTTTCGACAAGAAAGATTCATACCTAATGTAAGAGCTATATAGTTCAGTGACTTTATGTATTGTGCATAGTCTTTCTAAATAGAAAATTTAGCTATTCAGTCTATAGACTTTTTTTAACTAAAGGGTCGCCAAATATATATCTGCATTTTTAATAGAGAAACTGCAATCAGTCATCATTTTACAGAGAAGTTATAGATTCCACTTTAGCGCTTTAGTCATAGACAATTGTTTGATTCTATAAACAAAGTTTTAGGGAGCTCTACCCTGTGTGTCTGGGTCTCCTCCCACCTGTGCTCTAATGGGCAGGGTGTACTCCTGGTTCCTTTTGCACATTCATCTACACCTATTCAGTTTCCGGCCCCACAATTTGGAGAAGGATGACCTTGTGCTTTGTTCACTTACCAGCGTCGATTCGATTACATTCTATTTCAACCTCACTACCATTTTTGCTGGGGTTGGGAGTACTTCTGACTAGTAACTTTAAACAGAGTGCTATATAAATGCAATAATGAATGAATTAATTAAAACTTTATTTCGAATTCTTTACATCTTATTGTTTCTTAATTGTTCTTGAGAGATCATAATTAATTTAATATCATATTCATACATACCTATAAAATTAATATGTGTATATCTATATTCTATACTAGCTGGGATACCCGGCGATGCCCGGGAATTTTATGTAAATAGCCGTGAAGCTATGGCGACAGAATGGAAATAGCAAAGTTTTCGGGCCCCCAGCCAGTTTGGGTTTTCGGGCCCCCACCTTGGTCCTCTGTCTAGATGCAAAGTTTCAGATCAATATCTCGAAAACTGAAGAAAAATTGTCCCCCAAATTTTTTGGGCCCCCCCTAAACAACGCCCTGCCCCTCCCGGCCTCTGCGGGGCGAGGTGTGTGTTTGTTGGTGGCGAGGTGGTCCCGGTGGCACCCTATCTAGCTGCAACTTTTCAGGTGAATGCAGGTAAATGATGACTGTGAAATTTAAAAAAATTTAGAAAATGTAGTTTTCGCCCCTCCCCCATTCTCCCATTGTGGTAAAGATTCGCCAACTCGTCCACTGAGTGGACCTGACGGTCCTCTGGCTAAATGCAAAATTTGACATCAATAGCTGCACCAAAAAAATTCGCCCCCCCATTTTTTGGCCCCCCCTACCCCACCCGGCCCTTGCGGGGCGAGGTGTGTGTTGGTTGGAGGGAGGTGGTCCCGTGGCACACAATCTAGCTGCAACTTTTCAAGTGAATGGCTGTGAAACTATGGCAATGGTATAAAAATAAGGAAAATGGAGTGTTTGCCCCCCATTGTCCCCCTGGTGGTAGAGATTCTCCAGCACATTTTCTGGGTGGACCTGACGGTCCTCTGTCTAAATGCAAAATTTGACATCAATAGCTGCAAAAAAATTTGCCCCTCCCAAACTTTTTTGGCCCCCTGCCCCACCCCCCCTGCGGGGCGAGGTGTGTGTTGGTTGGGGGCGAGGTGGTTCCGGGGGCACCCTATATAGCTGCAACTTTTCAGGTGAATTGGTGTGAAACTATGGCGATGGTATAAAAATAGGGGAAATGGAGTTTTTTGCTTCCACCCATCCTTCCCATGGAGGTAAGGATTCGTCAACCCAATAACTGGAGGGTACCTGACGGTCCTCTGTCTAAATTTAAAAAAATTACAATAGCTGTCCAAAAAAATTTTTCGCGCCCCCCAAAATTCTTCCCACCCTGGCCCCCTTGGTGTAAAAAATTCGCCAACCCCTGCACTTTTTAAATTGGATGGACCCCTGTCTAGGTGCAAAGTTTCAGATCAATAGCTGCGAAACTGAGGGTGTGCATTCTGGACAAATATACATACATACATATATACACCGTGAGGCATAAAAAACAAAGCCACTGGAAAAATTGCTATAATTTTAACAATATTCAAACAATGTCAATGAAACTCAGGAAAATTATAGCCAAATAGCAGTCAATGTAAATACATTTACAGTTTTTACTCTAACTGCCCGCCTTTTGCTTCTACGCATGCGCGAAGTCGCTTGCGCCATTCACGCACCGCCGAGTCAATAATTCGCTGGTCAAGATCGTTCCAAGCTTGCATTAATCGCTTACGAAGATCTTCAACATTACGGACCTTAGTTTTGTACACCATTTCCTGCATGCATTCTCTTATTTTATGACCAATGAGATTCAGATCTGGGCTGTTAGGGGTCATAGCGTAGGAAATATGAAGTCAGGAGCTTCATTCGTCAGAAGTGCATGCACCGTTTCTCGAGCTCCGTGTGCTAGAACACCACCTTGCTGGAAAATGTAAAATTCAAAGTTCTCGAATTTTAGGTAGAAGGCATTCCATCAGTAAAACATCTCTGTAGTATTGGCCGTTGATTTTTACCCCCGGTTCAACAAAGTGAATTGACGTGCGCCTCAGAGAAGAAACACCAACTGGCTCCATCAGGGATTTGCTAAACGTCGGACTTGTGCGTAAGAGGCGGTCGGCTGCAATATTTCTCTTTTCAGCAACATGGCCCCCAACAGCCAAGTTCTGAATCCCGTCGATTAATTATAAAATATGAGGATGCATGCAGGAAATGGTGTACAAAACAAAGGTCCGTGATATTGAAGATCTTCGTAAGCGAATAATGCAAACTTAGAACGATCTTGACCAGCGAATTGACTTGGCGGTGCGTGAATGGCGCAAGCGACTTCGCGCATGCGTAGAAGCTAAACGCGGAGAGTTTGACTACAAACTGAAAATCTTTTTACATTGACTGCTTTTTGGCTACAGATTTCCTGAATTTCATTGATATTGTTTGAATATTGTTAAAATTATAAAAAAATTTCCAGTGGCTTTGTTTTTTATGCCTCACGGTGTACATACATAGTATTACATACATACATACATACATCCTCTCTTATAGATATAGATATGTAAATATATGCATTATACAATATATAATTATATATATATGTGTATATATATATATATATCAGTGATTTATGGCTATTTTGATTGGTGAAAGGCAAGATACTCGGCAGAAACAGAAATCAAAGTCGGCCTCACACGTTGGCCGTAAAGCTCCTCGACCGACACAGAGACCTTACACTCCGCAGCATTCAAACATTGCTGCAACTTCCATTTCACCATCTGACAAGTATGATGATTGATGAACAATTGCTACATTTTTAGCCAGTGCTGTATTGTATCTTATGCATATGCACAAAAGTGCTGATAGGCAGGTGGTTTAATAAAGAATAAACTTACTTAGTTACAACCATAGTTCTACGACAAACACGTAAGCTTACATATACATGAAGACCAACTAATGGATTCACAGTAGCTGAAAAACATAATTTTTTGAGTTTTCAATAGCATACAGCAATGGCAGTTGATGAATCGACAATACTTGATAACTCTTGCTGGTTGTAACAAGCACCAAAAATGTTGACATTTGTTTAGAAAGTCATTCTAATGTAGCATGTCCTCCCATTGTCTATATTAGTACGGAGAAGGCTATGGAATTCACAAATAGTATATAGGATGATTCTTGTTATTGCTGTTACTCAGGCTTTCTATGACTTACGCTGTTTATCTTGTTCAGTGTAGTTGGAGGTCATTATGCAAAATCGGCGCTCGTGAATAAGCTGGTGCTCTGCGCATGGCTTTCACGTGGTGCTTTAGAAATTTAGATATTACATTAAATGTCATTTGGTATGTTCTTTTGCAAACTGTGTTGAGTGGGTATTGTTATGTATATGTGAGTTATTTAAGGAGATTTTGTTATAATAATGGGTTGAAAATTATATAATAAATTTGCTGACTTCACTTATTGCAGGGACTCGGTGTTCCGTCAATTGAGCGTTCTCTATTGGTTGTTGGAGGCAATGAACTTTGATCCACATCGAGGGTCCCGACCCATTTCAGCATGCTGGAATGTGAGGTATTTGTTCAATATTGCATCAGTAATGTTATTCTATATTTAGAAATGTAAGTTAAATCAGGATATTAGATTAATTTAATTATTAATTGAAGAATAACATTTTCAAGAGCCAATGATGATAATTCTATATTTTGAAATGTAATTTAGATCAGGATTTTAGATTAATTTAGTTGTTAAAATGAAGAATAAGATCTACAATAGCCAAATGTTGACACAGGAACTGAAAGTTTGTAGAATTCAGGCTATTGTTGTTATATTATTTGTGATTCTTTATCTGGTTTGCATTTAATTTAGGGACATCAATGAAACGGATGCTGAAAAATTGAAACGATTGGGACCTGACAAAGTGAAACGAGAACATAAACTGGAGGCTCAGTGGAAACATTTCTCCTCGACCCCCACTATTCGAGTAAGTTTCTAAAAATCAATTTTGCTTTGTCAAAGAATTCCTTAAGGTGATTTTTTAGCATTTTTATCTGGCAGATTAATTTTATTTTTTTAAATACCGAGATACAAGGAAAGTGTTTGATTCATGAAAATGCATTGTTGGTGCAAATGCTAAACTTAAGGTGGATGTAGTTGGACTTGAGGATCTGTAATTATTTGGGCTGGCAAATATTGCTGTTAAATGATACATCATAGTTAATGCTGAAATTTCTCATTTATTATAGTATCATAGATAAACGAATCTAACTGATGATAGTTAGACATATGAAATTGTTTTCTAAATCTTTTTTATTATGAATTCTTGCTTGCTAAGGATGTTAAGGTTACTAATAGCCAGAATGGAATTCTTGGTGACGCATTCTACTTTACAAAAAATAATAGAAAGTTGCACAATGTTTTTCATTCTTATCTATTAACTTGTGTGTTTGTTCTGCCAACCTTCCAATATCAGAATTGTTTTCTGCTGTACTAGAGTCGGCAGTGGTTCTGAGTAGCCTCCTTGAAGAAGCGCTATATAAATTCCGTAATGAATGAATCAACCAAAAAAACTGAACACAGATTCACATTGAAACAGCATGAATTGATTTCACGCTTTATTTGTCATAGATGTTGAATAAAAGAATGAATAATAAGACACGGGTGAATGCAGTGAAAACAATGTACCTTGATCCAGCTCCCAACATGGAGTCGTCTTCCGTCTGGAGTTCCAGTGACGTCTGGGACCAACGATCCCACATGGGACCAACAGAGGAAGCCACTCCAGAAGATACGGACGTTGGAAATCAGGCGGAGCTGATATCAAAAAGTGATTTTGATGTTACCGACACAAATCGAGGTAAATTCTCAGAAGGTCACGATCTTCTGCTGAAAAATGATTTCTTGACATTTCTTGATTTCTGAAGCATTAAATAAAAACTTTTAATTTGAAAGTTGAAGTATGTCTTGTGATCAAGACACCAATTTAAGTCCAGTTTTGTATCAAAGCTTTTTGCTGTTGTGAATTTTTTGCAAAGACATTCTGTATGGTAAATTATAAAAGTATTTTAAATTGTTCTTATTTTCAGAGTTCAGTTCATGCTATAAATTAATTTTTGCTTGATTGGCCAAAATTATGTAAAAAATACAACTAGGTGCTGGACAAATAGAAAAAATTGGATTATAAAATTAAAGCATAAAATTGTTTTATAAATTAGTTCATTTCAAGTGTTATTACCACCACTATCCACCAGCCAACACAAAATGTTTTTAATGATCATAATTATGTTGAGACTTTCTACGATGGTGATGATGGTATGGCATTTCACTGAAGATTGTTGGTGAAAGATGACTTGTTTATCCGTTGACAATTGTATTTTAATATAGCCAAGTGTCCATCGCCAAAGTTCAGAGAATGCTACATGACATCTCCATCATTGCGTTCATTGCAACCAGATTCGTCAACAAGCGATGCATCGTTTAGGGCTAATAATAATTATTTGCTGATGAGAAAGAGACTTTCGACTCAGTCAACAAGAGCTGCGGAACAACTTAGATCTGAACTTGAAGCACGAGAATTAGAAGTAGGTGGCAACAGTTACTGCTTTTTGCAATGAATAATTAATCACAACATATTTTTGTAAATGATGCTTACTCATTCTGCATAACTATTTAAATTGTTTCGTAACTTTCGTTCATTTCTTGTTATTTTCGACGTAAAGACCTCCATCTAATGAAAGGTATCGGTTGATGACAATTATCAATTATATAATACTAGTTGTACCCGGCCACCAAGAATTGAACTTCTTGAACGAGCTGAAGACACTTTAGATGCTGAAAGGGGGCAGACTGCAGAGTTTATGAATTTTTTTGTGTGTCTCTGTGAATAATTAGCTTTTTTTCCAATGATTTGATTTGATTTATTTTGAAGTGTAACGATTGTTGGTTTTATCATGTAATTTTACATTGTTGTTGATAGTTTCATTTAAAAAACAATTGATAATTGTCATCAACCGATACCTTTTTTTCTTTATTGAAAAGAAAATGTACCTAATTATTTTATTAACAATACCTGTGTTGCATTGGCTTTTTTTACAAACTCTGTGAGAAAATCGGCAACAGGAAAGCTAATGAAATATGTACAAGAACTTCTACAGAGTACAAGAACTACAGATGGTACGATCATGAATAAGCTCAGCACTCAGGAATAGACTTGGTGCTCGTTAATCAGCTCAGCACTTGTGAATAAAATCGGTGCTCATGAATAAGCTGGTGCCCTGTGCTTAGCTTTCGAGTGGTGCTTTAGAAGTTTCGAGATTACCATTATGACTACATATGCATGCGTGTAAAGTATATCGATGGTTAAGGAGGCGATGTGTGTATGTTACAGCGGTTGTCACGTCATGCTCAAATCATTAACTCCATCGATCGAGCTGATGAACAGTCTCGACTTTACAGACCTCCGGCTGCACATGAAAACCTTAGAGCTGAAGCAGCTATTAGACCAAAAAGGTATTAAATTATTCCAATGATTTGATTTGATTTATTTTGAAGTGTACCGATTGTTGGTTTTATCATGTAATTCTACATGTACATTGTTGTTGATAGTTTCATTAAAAAAGCTGTTGACAGACGAACAAGTATTAAATTGTGACAGAAAAAAGCCAAAGCTCTAGAGTTAATAGTTTCTTCTGACTTCAAAATTGTGTATTGAATATTGCACATATGAAGAAAATGTGCTGCTGAGTAAAAAAGAACGCATTTTAAGAGCACTGTAATTTGTTTTAGCATTATGCACTGATTTATATGCTCTTCTTTAAGAGAGACTCATTAAGAAACTATATCAATTATTATGATTAAGCAATCATGTTATCCTTATTCATATCGTATTTATGGTGTAGTAGTGGCGTCGGTGCCTTGGAGCTGTAGGGTTCCTGGTTGAAGTCCACCTCAAACCACTGCATAGGACCTTGAGCATGTCCTTCACTCGCAATTGCTTGGGCACTTCGGTGTGAAACTTTAATGCAGTGTTCGCGCTGTAGTCGGGAGCGCCTCTGAGTAGCAGAGACATTGATAAAAATTACGATTTTTAAGAAACCTAATGCTTTTATAAAGAAGATATAAAAAATTAGTGTTCCAGGTGGTTAATTTTCCATAGTTTTAACACAGATTCTTCTGAATCATCTTTTGTAAACTTCATTATTTTATTCTATTCCTGTATGTTATTTGGAACTTGGCAGAGTACAATTTCATGTTTTTATTTTGCTTGCCCTGATTCAGCTCAGCTGCCCTTGTTCAGTATCAGGCAACGTTGCCTAGCAACCAACTGAAGTCTATGGTCCAGAAGATGAAGATGCAGTTTACAGATGTTGTCAAAGAACAAGAAATGATTCTTAAGGATTCGTTGGATGCTGTCGACAGGTTAAATTATTTACATATCAGCAACTCTGTTTTTATTGTTTTAGATAATATCTTTGTTGTCTATTGCTTTTTTTGTCTGAATGCTGTTATTGTTTTCAACAGTTCACAGTTTTGTTGCGATATTGTTTCTACTTCTTTGGCCCATGCTCAGACTGAGTGACATGTGCTTAGTGGCTCATGGTAACACAACATAACAGAAACGGAAACATGTAATGCTCAACTTCAAGAAAACGCTTATCGGCAGTGCTCTGACTAGACAGAAAGATCTCACGGTCAAACAACGCACTTACTATAATTAATTCAATTCAATTCAATTCAATTGTCATTGGATTAATTTATTGCATCAACTAAAATAAAATTCTTAAATCTTTTTTGTAAGAATTATATTTCGTGAACCTGACATCCTTTCTTGATTCTGCTGTGTTGTTTTGGCCAATAGGAATCGTTTAAAAGACGTTGAACGCAAATTCGATGTTTTGCCAACAGACAGCAATGTACGTATTGCACTTCATAAAATCAGATCCAAAATCCAGTCAGAGGAGGAAAACAAGGCAGAAAAACAACCAGAAATCTACCAAGCATGGTGAGTAATGGCATTATGGCACTGCATCAAATGACTTGATTTTTTCACATAGGTGGTTGTTTTACAGTAGGAGCTCCACTGCTCCAGCTCTGAATAATTTCTCGCGCAATTGTGATAGTGCATTTGCACAGCAATTCCTCTAAGTAAACTCCTCAGAATAATTCTGTGAACAATTCCGTTAATGGACTGTGAAAGACATCTCTTATATTCTTTACATTGACTGAAATCTTTTCTGGATTTTGATTGTAACTGTAAATGTCAATGTAATGTAATTATCTTTATTTACTGTTATTGTTGTTCATTCGTTTCTGTCACTTCTCTTCTTTTCTTAAAGGTTTCTTGATCTCATGAAGTCTCTGTCCGTTGAAATGAAAAACATCTGGTATTTTCAGAAGATACTCGATAAGATCAGCAGATATGGACTGGTTTGTTTGTTTGTTTGTTTGTTTGTTTGTTTGTTTGTTCTCTTCTCACTTTCCTCTGATGCTTTAAATTTGTTTAGTCAGGACTGTTTTTAAGGAATTTTTAAAACTGCACAACTCATTCTTTCTTTTCCGATCCTCCGTGGTAAATTAATCCAAATCGGAAGAAAATTCCCTTTTAAAACTAGTTTTAAGGGCACAGAGGTGCTTCTACGTCTGCACAAATCCATTAGAACTGTTAGAGCAATTTGTGTACAGCTGCACGTTAAAAAAGCCCTGTATTTAGTTCCTTTGTTATTAATAGTTTTGCTTTCCATATTACTTGTTGGGCAACTCTGTAGCAATTTGAAGAATTTGAATAAGAGGGAGTAATTAGTTACAGGGGGAAGATAACTGAGTTTAGTTTGCCATTAGTGGCTCAGGGCAATGAATTAATTAATTAATTTTCTTGCAAAATACAGGATTATCCAGAAGTTGCTATATGTAATAGAATTATGCTGCCTCGACTTATGCCATAGAAAGGAAAAGCCATCCAGCCACCTATGGCATACATTGTTTGCTTAGCTCAGGTTTAATTTAATGTTGAACATCATTCTTGACCCAGTTGACCAGATTAACACTTTAACATCTACTTGTATTAGTTGCCCAGTCGCTTTTAGTACACTCTGGTTGTTAAAGTGTTAATGTAAGTGGAATCTAGTGCAACACTTGTCTGAGAGTCACATTACAAATTTCTCCATTTTTTTAGTTTCAGTTTTTTAGTACAGACTTTTGCATGACACTGAAATATTTCATATACATTTTACATTTCTTTAACATTTCAATCACATCGGACAATTCTCACTTTTTATATCTTCATATTTCTAGAATAATTATCTGCATTCTTGATGTCAGTGTAGCATGTTTCTTTTTCTGATTACAGGTTGAATCAGGCAAGCAGAGTTCTTTCAAGTTCATACGAATCCTGGCTGGTCTTCGTGAATGGGAAATCTGTGCACCGGACATCAGTGCAGCGATTGAGTTCTGTCGTGAAAAAGTGGTTGAGATGCCGGTCGAAGAGTACGAGCGATGGTTTCACGAGACGTTCCCTTCAGTCGTCCGACCCCCACCTGTCATTCCAAAGAGGGGACACGGGGGTAAGTCAACATCGGCTTCAAGTACTGTTGATCGGCCCTCTCTTGGTGGAAGGTCAACAACGCCAGGCAGTAAGAGTCTTAATGTTAGCCCTGTATGATTTTTTTCGTTTGAACATTGTCTTACTTATTTTTTACCTCTGGGCTGATTATTTATTTTTATTATTATTATTATCAATGGTGTAAACAAAAAAGTTATGGTCCTTTATGAAGTCCACTGTTTTTATGTACCCTGGTACTTTACTGTTGCAGGGAATAACTCTCTGTGATGACTGGTGAAATGGTTGAACTGGCTAATGTTGTTCCACTGCTATTCTGTCTGAAATAATATAAAATATTATTAAAAAATACTCGGAATTATAAATATAATATTATTTACAAATAACTGGAGTATAAAAGACTGTTAAAATCAATGAATGTATAATTGCAAGAAAAGAATTATCTCAGCATTTACAGGTTTGCATGAAGACAATCGGAAAAGCAAAAAATATAGCAATAGCCTACTACTAACAACAATATATGCTTATTGATCGACTTATTGCATATAGTAACAGTTATCAGTGGACTGCAGAAAGATCACAACAAAGTTGTTCTTTACAATTTGACGTGTGGTTTTTACTTAAACAATTATTACAAAATATTAACATTAACCTATTTTGAACTTGTAAAGACTTCACGAGTGGTGAGAGGTTATCTTTGATGTACTAGGTAAAATAAGATTGATGTCATGTTCTTCGGATGTCTTTGCTTATTCAGGTAAACGAAACTTAAGTAACTGCTATAAAACATTTTTTAAAAACAGTTTACTGACAACTGCTGCAACATTTAATCAATTTCAAAGTATTATTGAAACTTTTAAGTGTTACTTTACATGCATTTTGTGTTTGTTTAATGGCATTTTGTGCATGCCAGGGCTGTTAATGTTGGCTTTACTGTATTTCGTAATTTCACAAAAATTAATCACTAAAACTAATGTAGCCTACATATGAGTAAGATGAATACATTGAGTATGTTAGTCTTGTCATAGCTGCCACTAATTGTAAACTGAAATAATAAATATTAGAGACAGAATTATTCCATCATAGTTTCTGCTGTGAAGCATTTGTGTGAACAATTCTAATAATTCTATAGGTCGTTTTCTTCATACTCTGCATATTTTGTATGTGTGCCTCAGCTTTTGAAAGGTTTGCTCTTGTTTTGTTTAATACGGCTTAAGTTTAATCATGACATATTTTGCAGTAGCAACAGATTTTAATATATTTACAATGAATATTTTGTGGTGATTAGTTCTTGAAAGTTAATGCTATGCAAAAAGTTGTCTTAAATGCTATGAAGAAGAGCTATGTTAATGCTGTGAAGAGAAGTGGCTGTTTCTATGAAGAAAAGGTAAGTTAATGCTATGAAGAAATGCTGTGTCAATGCTTTGAAGAAACAGTATGCCAATACTATGATGATAGGTTGTTAATATAATGAAGAAAAGTTATGGCAATGCTATGAAGAAAATTTGTTAAAACTATGAAGGTAATGCTATGAAGAAAATTTGTGTTCAGATAAGTTATGATAATGCTGCAAAAGTGTAAATACTAGGAATAAAATGGTTAAAACTTTGATTTTTAAGATGGACACCAGGACATTGCAACCAGAACGCTTAAGTGTCCATGCATGACTTGCATGATTGTGTCTGTTTGTGATTGAAATGATTTGTCATTTTTTGTTTTGTCTTATCATCAACACTGTGCATTACTTCACTCTTTATGTTGATGTTAATTTTGCTATAAGCTGTTTGTGTTTTGATCGAGAAAACCATGACTTTTTGTTATCAGTATTCTGACTTAATTAGGGTGACTAAGTTAAAGACTTATTAAGACAAAGCTATTAGAATATTTGCCGTTGTTGTATATTTATTATTTTGCAATTTATTTCAAATTTTATTTGCAACTTACTTTTTCGTATTTCATTTATGTAGCGTTGGTAAAGCTTCTGTGAATGTTATTTTATTATGGAAGCTACTTCCAACTTATAATTTCATGTAAATCAGTATTTCTTCAGCGCAGCAGATATCTGCTCAATAGACTAAGTATTGGTGTTATTGATATTATGGTTTTAATCTTAAATGCCGTTTTGTGACGTATTTGATAATATATCAGCTTAACTACTTTATTAACTTGACATCAAATAAAGAAGTGTACATTATGTGACAAAGTACTTTCATACATTTAAGATGTACTTTCCATGACATAAATGTTTACACAATATTGCATGTTGACTTGATTGTATGGCTACTTTGATAATGATTCCTGGTCTCAAGTCTAAATATTCCGCATGCATGACAAGGTTAAAGTTTTTCTGTTCTTTATATAGTAGGCTAGTGTGTTTCGAAACTTCTTACCATTATTGTTTAAACTGTCGACTAGCATTGATGAAACTTGGAACCATTGTCCCTAGAGTTCGTCTGTGCACAGTTTGGTTTGGTTTGGTTTGGTTTATGAAATTCAGAACTGTAATAATGTTCAACTATACCCACACCAGGTTTAAGTTCCTTACATGGAGACTCACGCCCTTATGATAAGGGCCTTTAGGCTTTAAACCGTCAGAAAATTACAATTCAATTGACTTGAGACATTCACTGCATACAATTATTTGGGCTGACAGAAAATGATGGCATGTAGCAGTGTAGCTGTTTCAACTAAAGATTTTAATCTACACACCCTGCCAGCATGCTACGTGGAGTCCACGTATAGAGGGCACATGGGTTCAAGTGATATTACTAGCATTGTAGGACGTATGGAGCCTATCTGTTGAATATTATCTATAGCTGTCACTAGTCTATTCAACGTATTCACGGTCCATGCTGAATGAAACATTTCAGTCTGACTATTATAGTTGACAGCCAACTAGTTTCATTATTCCAAGAAGAAGTCATTGCACAACAGACTTCTGTGAATCTACGCCATTGAGCAAGATCAATCCACACACACCTTGGCTGTAGAGCCTGTATTTGGATCGAGGTCTAAGCCTACACGTTTTCTCTAGCAATATTGTGGCCTCAACCTGCCTTCAATGAACACGGGTGATGACCTACCTTCGCCACTGTTGCTCGTTTCAATTAGTGAGGTAGGCCTACGTAGACGCGTTCACTTAGGGCAACATAACGCTGGTTTATTTAGCGCTTCAACATGTGTACGTAGGCTTACGTGTGTGCGTGTAAGGTATTGAATAAGAACGTGTGGTAGAATTGAGTGAGAGGATGAAACTGGCGGATTGATACAGAAAGAGACAGAATTGGTCTGCATATAGGATGCACCCTTTTTTGTTGGCGGGGGGGGTGAGTTGCTGATGCGTGACAGAGTGGGTTGTCCTTCACAGGTCATGATTTGGGTCAAGACTGATGTCCTCGTTCTTTGAAAAACTGAATCGTCATGGCATCGTTGCTCGTCTTTATTCGTAGAGAAGAAACGTCGTATTACAGCAGACACTAGGCTACAATACGCGATCACGATCTTTGGTACATGTCTTATAGCGGTGCTCTCTATGGGCATACAAGTCTTAGAGACACGCACAGCCTTGTTGCGCCTAAGCACCGACTTCTAAATAGGCGTCAATGGCCTAGGCTAAACGCACACTGAGGTGTAGCCTTACACTTGGGACATCATCCCTTATAAGAGCCGCTGATTTATGGGCTCTTTAGTGTATCACCGAGCTCTGGGCGGACCCCCTTTTAGTGGCTGTGAGTCCCTAATTCTAGGTTCTTCCTCATAGCCTACAGCGACACCGCTGCAATGCCATGTCGCCAGCATAGGCTGAATGTAACGCTCTTGGTGACGTTGTCAATTAGTGAGGTAGGCCTACGTAGACGCGTTCACTTAGGGCAACATAACGCTGGTTTATTTAGCGCTTCAACATGTGTACGTAGGCTTACGTGTGTGCGTGTAAGGTTGTGTGCGCGCGCGCGCGCGTGTGTGTTGAACGCGATTTGGTATCGTTAACTTTTATCACTGGCAAGTAGCCTAAATCACTCCTGAAGATGCTTTGGTTCGATCTACTTGAAAGACTGAGAGCCCTTGATTCCTCTCCCAGATATGGGGACTAGATTAGGCAATGAGTGTTGCCATTGGCCTCACCCCTTCCTAAACACCTTGAGCATGAATTCATTGGCGCTATAGCAGTTCGTGGATTAACCCCATTCATTTATTGTTGACAATGGTAACGAAGACCATGTTGACATTGTTGATGATAAACAGGTTTAGCCTACTATAACATGTTATGTTGATGTTGATGTTAAATTGTTAATCAGACCTATAATACGAGTAAACACTAAACACTGTAAACAGGTCTATGAAATTCAATGTCACGTAACACGTCGTGACCAATAATTGGTAGGCCTAGCCTATAAACGTCAAAATGAGATGTAGACTAAATGGCAGAAACTGTCAATGATTAATCTATCAATAATTCTGTTAAGAACTGATTTATTATTTATAGGCTAAGTACAATCGCTGGAGCGTTGTTTGTTGTTTACGTCTACGCAATGCATTTGCATTGATAATAACAGAAGACCATTGACCACACAGTCAGATTTCTAACTATATAGGCTATAACTTAGTTTAATGTTTATGACAGGGCAATTGTTGGGTCTTGTTGTCATGTCCAGACAACGAATTTCCTTCGAATCGAATCATCATTCAAAGAGACAGAGAGACACGTGCGGACTGTTCCTGGGTTCCGACTCTTTACAAAACGCGCAGCAGGTACCGGGTAGCAGATGAATAGATGATTTATTGTCGTAGAATTTAATTCTTTACCGAGCGTATTTGCTCCATGAATAAAGACCCACCTGGTCACAAAATAGACCCACGTGGAGTCACACTGACTCCGAATTAGGCTATGGGTCGCCTAGTCTAGGCTAATATGGAAGTCATTTCGGGCTATAAGCTTATGTGCACTACAAAGGTGGTGAACTTTATCGTGCATGGTTAATTAACATTACACCGGATGGTAGCTAAGAAGTGAGTGGCCAAGAAGTGATTGTGTCAAAATCTTTCTCAATTTGTACACAAAAGTGACAAAACCCATGAAACTTGAAATTCATAGTTAAACGTCTAAATTCTGTGTTGTGTGAATAGGCTATCGGTCTTGAATTATTGGAGATATTTAAAGAAGCATGTTCGTTTCAAGCTAGGAGGGCTGGAAGTATGGGGGGATGGAGCAGGGCTGTTTTAAAGAAATTTGTAGAACTGCACAAACCCTACTTTCCTTTCCCATCCTCCATGGTAAATTACTTCCAATCGGAGGACAATGACCTTTTTGCTAGTTTTAACTGTACAGAAGTGCTTCTACAACTGCACAAATCCATTTAGAACTGCACATTTTGTGTACAACTGCACGTAAAAAGCCCTGAGATGGAGGAAGGGCTAGGTCGGTTTAGCTAGGCCTATCTCCATGTAACAGTGCAAAAGAACCGTTCTTCGGCCAAACATGGGAGACATACAAAAAACGCAGCATGTAATAAGAAACTCTATCAAAACAACCTTTTTCTTGGGCTGTTCACCTTTTGCTTGGATCCGCAGAAATATGATTAAGCTGTTATCCTATAATGAAAAGGAGCGGCCCTGTCTTAGGCCTACTCTGCTGCTTGCTTATAATTATAGGCCTGCCTTTACCTGTAAGCTTATATATATATATATATATATAATATATTTGTGCCACAAATGAGCCGCATCGTTGAGTCATGGCTACGGTGTCATCGTCATTATTAGGAACTCTATAGTCTATTCCCGAAACGAGATTTATCGTGTTATTGGTGAGATCGCGCTGCTGGTAGCCTAATTATTTGTGGCGTAAAAACAACGTGAAGGAGTGCTACGCAGTTTTTTTGGATTGTATAGTCATAGGCTGTGACTAAGATACTTCATGAGAAACAAACCTGGCATCGCCTAAGGACAAATCTTATTTACGATCATATCGCTAATGCTGTTTGTGAGTCTGGATGATGACGAAAAACAACAACAAAGAAAGAACAACGACAATGATATAGGCCTAAATAATGTGATTACTGATATATGGTCATATCACCAAGTGCATAAGTGACAGACTAAGCGTCATCGTGACCATGCACAAATCTGTAGGGCCTAGATCTAAGCTATAGACCTAAGCCCAAATATTATTCTGCATCCTGTAGCCTTACAATTATGCAAGTTTCATTCAGTGGCTTAGGCCAAAAATCAGTATCGCAATCGACCGTTTAGACAAATTTGGACTCGTGTCTTTTCCAAGAAAATGTTGTAGGTGACTATAAGCAGAAAATGCATAAAAGACCATTGCTTGATTCAAAGCGTAGGTTTAACCTTTATTATAGCACTACGTCCGGTGACCTTTTTTTGCAATTTTCGTCAATGTCACTGGTATTCGTAGCGTTGCAAGTAGTAGGCTATAGGCCTATAATACAGTTAAGGTTAGAACCCCGTTGGACTATGTTCTTACGTTGCTTTTCAGTTTCGTGTGTGCTTAATCCAAGAGCTGACTTTCACTCGGCATATAAACCTTCTATGCCGAAGCTGTTACTACCAGTTGCGTCAACTTAAGGTGGTCTCACGCTCTCTGTCTTTTAGTGCTGCCTCTACTCTTGTTCACTCTTTCGTAGTTTCTCGCCTTGACTACTGTAGCACCCTCTATTATGGACTACCGGCTGGCCGGATTGACTGCCTGGAACGAGTCCTCCGCTCTGCGGCGCGACTTGTTGGTCATATCCCAAAATATGGCCATGTCTCATCTTATATGCGGGATATCTTACACTGGCTCCCTTCTAAACAGCGGATTGCATACAGGGTCTGTGCCTTGGTTAGGCGGTGCATTGAAGGACTAGCTCCACCATATCTTCGAGAACTCTGCTGTTCCACCTTAGGAGTTCTGCGTCGATCCACCCTTCGATCGGCGAACCAAATTGAGCTTCTGGTTCCCCGCGCGCGGACTGCTATGCGACAGCGTCGTTCATTCTCAGTTGCTGGTCCTATCACCTGGAATGGTCTTCCTGTTGCATTGCGCCTAATTCCCAGAGGTCACTCCGCTCTGTTCCTTAAGAACCTAAAGACTGTTTTATTTAGCCGTGGTTGGGCCGGGAGCGCTTCTGAGTAGCCTACCTTGAAGAGGCGCTATATAAATTTCCGAAATAAATCCAACAAACATTGGTATTTTGTGCTACCAATGTTTGATGGATTAAGCACACACATAATCATGCACACATACAAACACACTCACGCACGCACCACGCACACACACATAGCCTACATACATACACAAGCACACACACATACATACAAATACACGCACGCACACATTGTAGCCTGTAAATTATATTCGATTATAATTATATAGTATAATAAATTATTATGATCACATAATCATTGTTGCACACTGGTAAGACTGTCACGTGACTGGGCTGGGGTCGATTTACACCATCACGCGGTCTGTGGTCTTCATTGCCGAACTAAGCCACTGCGTGCGAATGACTATCGACAAAGACCGGGATGTTTTTTTGCCTAGCAATGCGAATGAATAAGCGACCTTTCTTTCCTGCGAAGAAAAGAAAAATCGAGTACCATGATACTGCCCTGTAAGCTTAGTCAGAAGTCCAGCTGAGACGTTTCTTTTCATTCATGAAGCGAGATGCGGTCTAGTAAGCCGATATAATAATCGACGGCTTAGGCCTAAGCCAACTAGGTTTGCCATTCAGAAGAGCTCTGTGTTTGGCAACGTTGCCAGAAAATTCTAGTCGCTCGACAAATTGTTGTTTTCACAACGCTGTCAACAAAATCCTGTTCAGCTTTAGCTTAAATACGTTGAGATGGCGCTAATTCTTCCAGAGTGAAGTTATAGGCCTATATAGCGCTCGGCAATAAGCTGGTGCCCTGTGCTTGTCTTGCGCATGAATTTTATTTAGTAGACCTATACATTTTCAGTCCCACTGTCAAGACAAATAGCATAGAAGCAACATAGTTTTATCTAATAAACCTGCATTTTGAATGTAGGCCCTAAACGTGGATGCAATCGAGGGCATTGAAATCATAAGAAGTGGTCTTTTACAGGCAAGTCACTTTAAGCATAGCGTTATGCATAAAAACAGGAATTTTTCCTGGCAAAGCATGGTCAAGGGTGTAGGTTAGTGAATAGGCCTACTGTAGATTACTAGATTCTCATATTTCATAATTCATAATCTTATCATGTAGAACTTCAAGATTATATAAAATTAGCTGGATTATAGGAACTCTAAGCATATTAATGTAGTGCACATGCACTTTGAATAAGGTTATTCAAAGTGCATGTGCACTGCATTGATCCTACAAGCGCTTCGTCTCCCTGATCAGAAGAAAGAGGCAGCCCGCTTGGAGCAATACTTGACTGATGTTGAGGCACCAAGTGAACCCAGCGTTAGTTGCCAGTCAAAAGAGTGAAGTGAATATTTAGGTTAGGCCAAAGTGCTGACTGAATTTGGATGCGGGTCACTGATTGGGTGGTCGGAGTATGTCGCTTTTAATGAATTCTGGATCATAATAGAAGATTGATCTTTTTTAGAATGGGCTACAGACAGTTTTATGCGGACCAGTGGTGACACAGATATGGTTTGATGTGGACCAGAAATTCACTTTTTGAAGGAAATCACAAAACGATTTGAAGATTCGCGTCAGAGTTAAAAGGTTCAGATATCATGTAAAAGAAAGACAGCATGAAGACATGTCATGACAACTGTAGCCTAGACTGTATATAGGCCCCTACAATTTATTAATAGACCTAATTGTGGCCCATTATGTGCGTGTTCATGTGTATTCGTGCGTGTGTATACTAGCCTATTATGTTTGAGCAGGGTATAATTCTACAAGAAAATTTATTTCATATCAGGAAATGACATAAATTAACAGTACACTTTTCACAATTTTTAATCCATTGTCATGCAACTCGGCTTCGTATTGCATTAAGTCACGCCGGGTAACCGCGTGTCTATATGTACTGTATCTAGGGAACACTGCAAGATGGAGCGAACGGACCACCGGTGTAGAACTACATGTAGGCCTAGATCTATGTTCTCCATAGAACATGCTTCAAAACAAATTTACCACGACGCGGGACGAGCGCGGGAACGCGAGTTCTGTAGGCCTATTCGGTGTTTGGAGGCTGTGTCCTCAATATTGTGGTCCGAGGTGAAATTTATTGTGCGGCAATGCATGCCAGTGTACATGCAGTGACCGAGTCGGTAATCAAGCAGGTGTGATAAAAAAATATGGTTTTATAAATGGCTTTGAACTCAGCTTATAGGCTATACCACGGTGACGCGGTCCATGATTGAACGAAACTCTAGAATAGAATAATGCAAATCATTTAAGACATTATTCACTGTTTGTTCACTTATCGAAATTTTTAAAATGCGAGAAATATAATTGTGAATTTCAATGAATTCAATTCCTCGTTTTAACGATGTTATTTGCGCAAATAGCCAACCATAGCTGCTCTACTCAAGTAGCTTAGGCCTAATCTCTGCACAATTCGTCTGTCAGTGCACGTTAATTAAAACAAGCTTGGCACTATCTGCAGCATTCGACCATGTTTAGAATAGACCTAGGCCCACGTACGAGGCTAGACCCTACTCCGCAACGCAGGTGCTGCGGCAGATCACGCTACGGAGCAGAAGCATGGCTGGGAACTGCCTCTGTTGATGCCAATTATTATTATAGGCACATGTAGGCTATAGTGCCGATTATATTTATTGGCGCATTGTTGACCAATCGATTAAATTCCTATAAATTTCGTGCACAGGTTTTAATAGTATGCCTAGACATGCGTTTATCGTTACCGTCTAGGACCTAAGCCCTACTGTAACAGTTTATCGAGCTATTGTTTTGAAATTGATTCAATTGTCTGGTAATAGTCTATCGTCATTAATCGTCCACTATATCTTTAACTAAGTGCTGAAATGGTTGGCTATAGTATAGAGTATAGACTCGCATAGATTCTGTTGTTAAACTGCAGAATGTTCGTCTTACAGGTTGCTTAATTTTGATGGGACTGTATCATAGCCTAGTGAATATTTAGCGTTCATATAGAATATTGACCTAGATAGTTTAGGGTCATTAGACAGAGAGTCTGGTTATTCTGAAATAGACATATTTTTAGTTTGGTCGTCTACAGTAACTAACAACGAAACGAAGAGAGAAACTGGTGACAAGAACAATCGAGCATTCATACTTAATTAAAAAATCTATGAGCTATAAGGTCAATCCATTATAAAGATCGATATGAGGATCCATGCAGGATAAAGATCAAGATCGTCGCCAGGATAAAGATCAACAGCAAGATCCATGTTGATTTTTCGAAACAAAGATGAAAGAGCAATATGATAACAAAAGATTCTACCAACAAATCAGCCCACGAGTACCAATAAATAACAGATGAAGGTTTAGTCGAGTTCTGAAGGCCGACGAAAATTTCGCAGATGGATCACGCTCAAAGGTACAGGACCGACGATGGAAGGGCCCTTTAGGCGTGAGGGACCGACGATGGAGAGACCCATCTGGGGAGAGGGATGGACAGTGGGAAAGACCCATGTGCACCTGGGGAGAGGGACCGACACTATCTATAGAAAGGCTTGTCCACGGTGACGGCGCTCTTTGTCCTTGGAATGCAGTCAGAAAAGTCTTTACAATGACACAATCCGTTAGATCGAAGTTGAAAGCACTGTGTGTGTGGACCATAACGTATGTCTATATAATATATACCGTAGCCTAATCATGTACAAGATTGATGCAAAAATAGGAGATCAATGTGTATGCAAGACTACCCACTGTTACATGTAGGCTATAGCCGCTATATATATGCAGAGTGTAGATGCATGTATATATAATTTATATATATATATATATAATATATATGAGAAAAACGCAAGAAGGCAAGTGTAGTATTAGTCTTAGCCTTGGATGATGGATGGTTACATATTATTATATAGATTATAGACGACACAGAGCTTTCACGTTCAGACGCCTTTCACCTTTCAACCACGACCGATACCTCCTGAAAGTATTTATAATACAAGTGCATAGAGGCCATCTGCTTATAAAGGACATCTTTGGGGAATGTTAGAATGTGCGTTCGTGCTTAAAAATGTTGAGCCAATCATAGCGTCAACTTATTACGAGAAAATATTCAAAATATAAGGAAGCCTTGGCCTAGAATCGAGATACTGCACTCTCAGACCAGGTTCACCTCATCCTTGAGGCTCGAATGCCGAGGCATCCAAATTGAGAATCGCTACCTCAGTGCAACAACAGTTACTGTTTGTCCGCTATGCGTGAATGAGTAGGCTAAACTTAAAGAACTCCATCGCTAAAAAAATTCAAAGCTCTCTCTGAAGAATATTCGCAGATAAAAGAAAGGACAAGAAATGAGACAATTGCACGGACTATAGATGATTAGTAATATAAAAAACCAAAGACATCGATCGACTAAGATAAATAGGCCTACTAAGACTAGAACTAAAGAAATGACTGAATCAAAGACTAAAGTTGGGAATAGGACGCTGCAGACTAAAGCGCATGAGGCCTAATAACTAATATCGTCAAAACGAACTGAAAGGAGGAAGTGTTCGGATCGAGGATCTATTATTGTGTTCTGTTAAGGGAGACAGACACGTGAAAGGAAGGGAATTTGATGAACTGGTGTTTGCATGCATCACCAACTTACCTTGACTGCTTCAGTCAGTCTATCAACCGTTCTCTGCGGACCACTTAGACATTGAATAGTTTAAGCAAGACTTTTTTAACGTGCAATTGTACACAAAATGTGCAATTCTAGCCTAAATGGATTTGTGCAGTTGTAGAAGTACTTCTGTAAGTTAAAACTAACAAAAAAGGTCATCGTACTCCGATTGGAACTAATTTACCATGGAGGTAATTTGTAATTCTTCTTATTTTTTTCCTTCTTTCTGGCTGGATCGACGATAGACTTAAATTTACTAATAAACAGAACAATCGAGAAAGATAGACTCAAGACTATTGGCAAGTAGGCTATAGGCTACACTTTTTAACGTTAGTCGGACAAGCAAAAGGCCAATTAGACAAACTCTTAGACTGAACAATATTATAGGCAGTAATAAACTAGAAGAAAAGAAAGAGAACAATTGACTGACAGCCGACCATACATAGACAGATACTAGGAGAAAGACAGGCAGACACACTCAAGCATAGACACACTTAGACTGACTGACAGATTAACTGGTATATATTATGCAGTCATACGAAAATAAGTATGAGAACAGCTTTAAAGATTGACCCATTGACAGAGATATACAGCGAGACAGAAATACAGACATAGGCAGGCAGTCTGGGACAGGGAGGCAGACATATGCACACGGAGACACTTAGAGGACACATACATCGTGTATTTATGGGCGAAGATATAGTTTCAAGTCATCTCTCTACTGTTGTGGTGGAAGTGCACGCCACGCATCACAAACTCATGATGACGCATTCTCTATATAATTGTCCTGCAGTCTCGGGTCTTCACCCGCGAAGGCCTTTCACCAACCACGCATAGCACAGGCCTTCACCATGTATATACATGTATACCGAGCCTGCATTTGCATACATGCATTTGATAGGACCAGCGGTTTTTAACAAATGCCCAGCGCAGCTCGGTATATACACAGACAGACTATAAATCGAAAACGTATCCGATTGAGAAGCGTTCTTTACGCTTGAGCAGCCGACAGGTATAATACTCCACTCAGATAGCGTTGCTTCTGAGGCCAACGACAACGTCCTGGACGACAGGGTGAGGTTCCACACAACACGCTGCCTCCTCCTACGTTCACGGCCACCCAACCGGAGCAGACGTTTCCAGCCGGGTATTCCTTTTCAGAGTCGGAAGCGGATCTGTCGGACTCCAGTGGAGTATTCTCCCAGTTCGGATCTGCTCGCTGTGCAGGGAATTCGAAATTCCGGAGGTGATTCAACCTGTAGGAATTTCTGTGATCAGCCGCTGAAAGTCGTCGCTGCTCCTTCTTCTCTCTGACGTTCACGATGGACACTAGCATTGCCAAACTGGTCAACGTCGTCGTTGTCATGACGACGATATCGTTTCTGTTGCTTGGCAACGTCTGTTGCCAACAAACGCCTGCAGCTGATACAGGTAAGCTAGCGATTAGTTGAATGGAAAGGCCACCGCGTCCGATCATTCTTTGAATTCTAAATTAAGCATTTGCGAATATCGATTTCCTTGGTGTGTGTGTTTGTGTTTGTGTGAGTGCACTTGCAGCAAATAGACATGCATGAAAGGTGTTTACGACTGGAAAAAAAATAATATTTTATGTTACCTCGGTGCTGACAACTAGATAAATAGGGGATACATAAGGACTTCCACCTTAAAGGGCTTAGCTATAGACATTAACCGTAATGTAAAATTGGGAAACAAAACTAACAGATGTCAGCATCGCATAGGCTATTCGTAATCAATTCTCGAAGCTAAACGATTTGCTGCCTAAGTTTGTTTTATCCTGTGGCATTTTTGACAAATCCCATGACTCAATAGACGCAGATCTCTTGTATAGGCCTAAGCTGGTTCATATGCCTAACTTCTAAGTAGCGACTTACATTTTCCGAGCTTACGATTGAGTGTGACGATGTGAAATAGCTGAATTCAGCCATGATCAATTATCAATCGCTGACAGCACACGAAGGGAATTTTCAGCTTCAACTGTGAGTTTCACTTCCTGTGCAGAAGTCACGAGATGACGTTGTATTGCCTTAACTTCGAACGCAGTAACCTGTGAAACCATTCCTTCATCTATAAAAGAACAGGATCCAGCTTATTCAAGAGATTTGCTTCAATTAGGTTAGAGGACTTGTCCATAAATGCTACAGGATAATAACAAAACCATTGCCTAATAACATTGCACACTTTATCCAAATTATCCAACGTTTTACAGTAACTAAAAGCAATAATTACGCATGACAATAATAATTATTCTTGATGTTGATAAAAAAAATCCAATAGGACAGGAATAATTCGAGCTTTCGCAGCAACTCTTCGTAACTTCACCCTCTGCATATATTATGCGGGAGGTAAGCTTATAGGCCTAGTGACATGTCTCGGTCGCATCTATATATGCTACACGCATTGACGTCATCGAATGTGAGGGTGCGGCTCAGTGGGCACTGGGCGGGTGTGTGACGGTTTCTGGTGGTAGTAAAACTACGTGTCAGTAACCCATGGTCGTAGGATACCCTTGTGAGGGCAGGATGGGAATTCCCTTCCAGCTTTTGAGCTTGGGGAGAAAATGTGAAGGAATTTTCTCTTCCTCACTAGTGGAAGTTTGAAATATTGTGTTGCTCAGTGCCTTGCTGAAATAATTAAAAGTTGTGTATATACAATACGACATGCTGCCATATGCAGGCTTATATTAAGAGCAACTTTCCCTCCTCACATATCAAAGCAGATTTACGGCCCTGCTAAGGAACCAAACCGGGTACTTACTTACTTACTTACCTATAGGCTTCACATTTACACATGCATCCAAAGACAATCACAGTATTATTATATTACGTATTACATGCTCACATAGGCCTATTATACATGTACAGTATGCACCCTTAGCCTACATGAATGCATACATAGGCCTACATACATAATATGTGTCTTTCTATAGGCGTGTATGATGATGATGATGGTTCTCTGCCCTAAGGCAGGTTCATTGGCTTTACGCCCCCGGGGATGAGATGAGTGGGGTGGTTTCCCGTTGCCTTCCTCACAGACAATGATGGGTAAGCGACTTGCCCAAGGTCGCTCCGCAGCAGCTTGCACCCCTGCGTCCCACACGTGCTAGCCCTAGATATCCAAATCTCCGAATGTCAACTCCCAGCCCGGGGCTTGAACCGCAGTCCGTTGTATCCAACAGACGAATGCCGCTCTCGCTTACCGGTGTAGCTAACTAGGCCAGTAGTTAGCTACACCGATAGGCGTGTAGGTAGATGCATTTTACGCTTCTAAAGTGTTTTAAGTTTCTTAAAAAAGACACGCGCACACTCGCACGCACACATTCGCAAACACGTACGCACGCACATACACACCCGCATACCGTCGGAATTCGTGCGCACAGATGCATAATAGCCTGCGTAGTTTAACATCCACGACACAGTGCATGCTTCAGCCCTGCTTAGCTGTGATATTATACGAAATGCTGGTCGGCTGTAAGAGCATTGAAAGGTCTTTCAACGCATGTTAGGAGGTCGTCAACATAATGGGTGTGGTGTCACCACCAGATACTACGGCGCCTCCTCCTCCTCCTCCTTCTCAGTGCATGCGGGGCCTTTGTTGTGCAATGCTAAGCCGAAAATCACGGCGCTCTATGTATTGTAATACCATCTATCGCTTATGATTCAGTGTTGGACTCGAACGATCGACATGTTGTGAGTTGTGACGATTATTTAGCACTGATTGTATGAAGAAGGGTTGTCGTCAATATCGTTTGGCTTCAGTGGATGTCGTCACGTTAAAAAAAGGCGACTACTCTCTCTGATCCTCGCCCGTTTCGTTGGACCTATCACGGCTCTGCACGCCTTCGAGGCCTATTGCGTGTATAGATGCATGTAATGTATGGCAGCTATGGCACAGCGGATGATAACTATCCTAAACATGGATTGATTTATTGATCGATGCATGGATGGATGGATGGAAGGATGGATGGAAGGATGGATGAATGGATGGATGGATCATGGATGGATGGATATATGGGAGGATGAATAGAAGGAGAGAGGGATGGATGTATGCATGCAAAGATGGATAGATGGATGGATGGATGGAAGGATGGATGGATGACTGGATGGATAGCTTAGAATGAAATGCATGACTTGGTTCACCGTTGGCGCAAACTGCAGAGACCTTTTGCGCCTTGATAATTTATTTCAAATAAGTTCCAGATTTCTGAATTTAAGCAAGAATGACTTGCAGTTGTGACGGAGAAATTTATATATACTTTATGTTTCTCTTTCTTGTATGCACGCCATCTAGCCTTTCGTCGTTGAACTATCTTTCTAAGGTAACCCAGGGTGAACAAAACTGAACATACCAGAGGCCTGGACCATATATCGTATGCCTGCCTGTATTTATAAGCTTAGATATACATGCCCTCGCACCGAATGAATGCAGTCTCATGCTGTGAACTTGTATTTTCTATTTGTTGTCCTGTATAGTGGGTGTCAAAGTAGTTAATGTTGTTCAGTAGGCCTATTAAACATCGGGGTCTTGGAGTGTTGATGGTATTTGCTGGTGTGTGGATGTGTAGTGATCCTGGTAGTGGTGCACAATGGATTGTTGGATTGTTTGGATAGAATTAGGAAGAAAGGACCAGAAACGGAGCTACAGCCTTGTAGCATTTGAAGAGATAGCTAAATCAAGATGTAAGAAGGCTGTACAACTATTGTTTTAGTACCGGGCAACAATTGTTTTCTTCCCTTTGTTACTTTATTCCCTTTTTATTATTTAATTTATATATAATTTACTGTAATACTTTTTGGTTGGTGTCAGGAAGGTCATCCGGCCCTAACCCCCCACCCCACCATCATAAATTCCTGGCTACGCCGCTGACTGCAGCACCCATAACATTCACCTTAATACCTACCTGCACATGAATGTGACATGACGGCCATACACGTCTGGCCTAGTTTCATTGTTGTCTGCATTTTGTAGGCCCTACTCCCTCTGTGGTCTCCATTTCGAATCCGCATGGGACTATAGAACAAGTTCTTTCACGCGCTGTTCTGCTTAGGTGCAGGCCTACATGTTTAATCCTATATTAAATAAGATATTGAGTTCGTCGTCGAAATAAGTTTCGTAAACAACTCAAAGTTGATCCAAAATTTCATTTCAAAGCAACATTGCCTACGAGCATTTACTTATTTACCCGACGCATCCTGTGGTTTTTGTCGTTGCACTCAACGACCTAAGACCAAATTAATGTAGGCCTAGATACAATGTTATACATGCACGCGTTTGTTGTATAAATAGCGAGCGTATACGACCTCCCAATTCTTTTTATGAACTGATCGGGCGAGTTCCTTCACCACTGCGTCCGTGCTATCCCAATGGTGTCTAACTGTCTATTCCAATGGTGTCAGGAGGGGCATCTTTGAGAGGTGAACCGAGATAGGACCTACGCAAAGTACGCATGCTTTCATGCGTATGAACACATAAGTTAATGAAACTCAGCTTAGCTCTAGCCATGGGCGTTGGAGTTTGGTTTGAGTTTTTGGAGGAGCTAAAAATAAGTTGGATTTTGGAACACGGAGACTTCGTCGAAATCCAAAAGAGCGGTGCCGACAATATTTTGTTTTCATATAGGCTACCATTTTCCTCCGCCTTTTTTGGTCATTTGGGGTCGAAAGTTCCTGAAAACATATCAACCGTTTTTTCTGACAAAAAAAACCAACCTACTGCATATAATTGGTGAATACGAAAAAACCAATGAACTTCCAGCATTAGTTTCTATTTGACGACTCTCTCTCTGTTCTGCACAGAAGGGTTGCTCTGAGTTCCATTTGATGACGCAGATGATTTGCGTCTCACACCCAACGAAATTATTAAAGCTGGACACAGAACGGGCACTATAATAGTTAAGTATGGAACTTGCGGAGGGTAATATTAATAAACAACTATTATCAATCACACTGCCTACTTTTCCGAAACCGCTTACAACAATATTTCTATAACAGACACAGCAGAACTTAGGCTTAGGCTACACAATTGGAACAATGTAGCCTAGGCCTACAATTTATACTGAGACCTTCCTAATTCAGTCAAACAATGAGAATTTATATAGCGCCCCCTATGATCCATACTGAGCGGCGTTCATTAGCTCATTTCTCCTGGCACAGAGCCACCACTGGTAGAGCGGAATACGTGGATGATCGTAGGCTATACGCGCATCGGTTCATTTTTCATTGATGAACTATCAGGCCAACTATCATGGCTGGCTTGCTGTGCAGTGTGTAGTGGTGAGCTATGGTCGCATGACTTCGACATCCTCGCGTGTCTTCCGTCGGTTTGTCTCGTCTCAAACCATTGATCTCAACAAAAGCGATTGATGCCAAAGAAAACAATGACCTCAGTGACCTCAGTCAAACATAATAATAATAAATCATCATGTGCAGTATTAATTAATCTTCTCTTCGTTTTTCAATTAATAATTATTAATGGTGCATTTAAATAATATAATTGCAGATAGTAGGCCCTGATGGCTTTTTATGATGACAGTTTCGACAGTTGCTGGTGACAGCTTCCAATAATTTGTTAATGACGATTGTTATAATGACACTTCAATTATGAAATGATGAAGAAGCCTTTCAAATGTACAGTCACATCTGTAATTTAGATGCACACATCCGCACACACATACATGCATAAATGGTAAATACATACATACATACATTCATGCATACATGCATACATGCATACATACATGCATACATACATACATACATACATACATACATACATACATACATACATACATACATGCATACATACATGCATACATGCATACATACATACATACATACATGCATACATACATACATACATTCATACATACATTCATACATGCATACAAGTACATGCTCGCGCACGTACATATATAATAATTATATATAAGTATGTATACCTGCGTAAATAGATCAATAAATCTATTCTTCTCGAGTTTCTCCATTGTCTTCTGTAACAGCCTCACATAGGTCTTCGACTCTACGTGCATGTGCTAGTGTTGAAGACATTTTTAATGGAGGTTTCTGGTTTCACGGTCCAATGGTAGCGACATCTTGGGATGATTTGCGATTACCTTCAGGGCACCAACACCAATTATGCACAGCGTAATAAAGTGAGATCCCTCAGCAGGACAGCCAGAAAGGTCATGAGGTCAGGGCATAAACAGTGGGACCCGTCAGTGATGGTTAATTAAGAAATCAAAAACTAAATTTAATTGGCCAGTGTGTTTAGCTTGGTAACTAGTTCAAATTATAATCAATAAGTGGCAGAAATTTTGCTAATTATAGCCTATGTCTTATTAGAGAGTATCTAATTTTAATTAAAATCTCGTAAATAAACTAACTTCATAATTATATATAACTAGGCCTACCATTCCTACTTTTTCACTAAGTACAATTAATGTAGCTAATAAACATCCACCAATGTTGTGCGTTTTATTAATTTGTTTACAAAATATTTGAAAGAAGAATATTCTTAATTAGGCCTATGACATGCTTAGGCTGTACGAGAAATGAGTGTATAAAGAAAGAATCCTTCAATTAAATAAGATTAAGTTTAAAGTGCCCGTTTAAGGGCAAATAGCTTGCTTAACTTCTAGTAAAAGCATTTATATGCAGTTGTAGAAGCACTTCTGTTCAGTTAAAAATAATTTTTAAAATGGTTATTGTCATTCGATTGGAAGTAACTTATCATGGATGATGATAAGGACAAGACGGTGCTGTACCGTTCTAAATATTTCTTTAAAAAGCCATATTAATTTTTGAGCTGCTGAATGTTGAAGCGCTTCTAACAATAATTTTTTATTATTTTGATAAACTCTTATTTTCTTATATTTTTATTATAATTTTTGTTGCTATCATATATATCATACAAAGATGTCCATGCATATTCACTGGTGCATCCAATAGGACAGTTTGAGTTGACTGGTTTATTACAGCTTCTTCGAGTTATAAGGAATTGTGCTTACACCAGCATTGAACGATCGTGCATAGTGCCGACTATTATAGCGGTATACAACGTTGAAAGGATGTCTGGTTGTAGGTTATGGTCCCTGCCATGCATGCAGTCTCAACAATGGAATTCGTCTATAGGACTGACAACAAAATTTGTAGATAGAAGAATCGCTATCTCCTCCCACTCTTTTCTTCTCTGTCTCTGTCTCTGTCTCTGTCTCTCTCTCTCTCTGTCTGTCTCTGTCTCTGTCTGTCTCTGTCTCTGTCTCTGTCTCCGTCTCTGTCTCTGTCTCTGTCTCTGTCTGTCTCTGTCTCTGTGTGTCTCTGTCTCTCTTTCTGTCTCTGTCTCTCTCTTTCTGCCTTTCCATCCCCTATCTCTCTATCTCTCTCTCGCTGTGTCTCTCTGTCTCTCTGTTTATCTCTCTGTCTTTATCTTTTTCTGTCTCTGCCTGCCTCTGTCTGCTTCCATCTATGTCCTTTTGCTGCTATTTCTCCTTCTACTTCCTTGGTTATTTCTTAGCACTGCCTGTTTCTATTCCTCCAAATTCATACAGATTTATGTATGTTTATGCAATTGTACGCAAAACACGAGTAAGAACGGGGTCAAATGCATAAAATTGCCACAAGAACTGCTTGTAGTTTCTTCATCTGCTACATAAAATAATAATACAAGCATGGCGTCATTGGCCAGTGCGCAGAGTGAATAAAGCCAGACGCTTAAATCAATAAGCTTACACGTAAGTCTTACAACATGTACATGTATTTGGATTCATAGGCAAACAATGCGCAATGTAAAAACATCGCCAAATGCAAATATACACGATGACATTGCTGTCACTAAAACTGCTGCAGTCATCCGGAAAATCTCGTGCCTCTTGGTGCAAGCTAACACGACGTTCTAGCCAGTCGTTTAGCGACATTTATATAATTTAATTTAGGCTTTTGTTGCCTAGCTACAGACTTAAAGGGCCGATACTTTAGGCGATATGGACGAATGTGCAATCGCTTCGCTGCTTAAAATGTACAGGGTGAGCCAAAAAAGACCCCCTAGGTTTTGTCAATATCTTAGGGGGTGTTTTTTGTTCCACCCTTTATGTAGCCTATCTACGCAATGCAAGGTCTGCATTTTTTATGTCCTTCTGCCGCGTCAATCTGCTGTCTGCCAATGACACCCCCTCATCAGACGCATGTCGCCTTACTTGAGTCGCTGTCTCCTATTCAACAATACCCTACATGAGACTTCCAATGCTTCTTGCATTCGCCAGCTATTATAGGCCTACTCTGTAACGATAATAATTATTGCCTAGATCTATACTCGGTTCTTCCTCTTTGCATTGACCTGTCTTTATCTCTCAAGCTCGCTTGTCTTTTCTCGAAATTTTCTTACCACTGTACACGATATGATTTGTATGCAGGAAACAGGAAGGACTTGGCTACCGAATCAGACTTATGCTTACTGCACAAACATACATAATCATCATACATGAATGAATGTATACGTGGGTTATGATGGTCTTCCCCTGAAGACTGACGATAAAAAATGCAATAGGCTATGCCTATAACAGGGGTTCTCAAACTGTGGTACGCGTACCCCTAGGGGTACGCCAGGCGCCGGTAAGGGGTACGCGAAAATTTCCAGAAAAATTATTTTTTCTTTGAGTTTATGGTGCTTGTGTCGATTTTTCCTTGATTATGGTAGCAATGATTTTTAACGTTGCTTCATTTAACAGCATCGTCATTTCTTTCTTTCACAACATGTGATTATAGACTCACATACTAAGCTTATATTATATTATAATGCACGCAACATGTTTATATTTAGATCTGCCACTAAAAATTTTAAACAAACATAATGTATAGGCTAATTGGTTTAAAGAACCAAAGCCAGAAATTCTCAGCATAATTATGATAGAGCTCAAAAAGGATAGCTGAATTGTTCTAAGGATTGATAATTCTGGTCGAGCTTTAGATTTTGTGATTCCTTGCAGGACGTCATATAATTATATACTTGTTTGAAACTAGTTTTTAAACTATTCTTGCTATCAAAAATAAATACGGAATTAATTTTATTTTGAAATTGACAAATATTAAACCAGGTATTTTTTATTTTAAATATGTGCTAGTCAAAACAAGCACACAGCAATATAACGTTATAGGTTAGCTCTTTCCTAGAGATTATAGTTATAGACCAATTTTCACTTTTTGTTGATACGATTGCATCATTAAAACTTTTTAAATTTTGCTCCCTGCAGGCTCTACGACTCTAATAGGCCACAACATACAATGATTAAAAGGACTTTTTAGTTGTCACTGCAATGGAGACAAAGCAATGGCACACTTTGTTTCTGATCTGAGTATCATCTGACTTTGCTGGGGGTACGCCACCATTCGATTTTTTTACTTGGGGGTACAATAAAAATAAAGTTTGAGAACCCCTGGCCTATAAGTTTATAGTCCACGGGCAATGGTCTGAAGTAATGCATTTAATCGCCTTACTTGACCATTAGGTCTAATATTATTTATGGTCTGGCGCTGTCAGGTCACTGAGAGTCTGAGACCATGGAGGTCACTCATATTGGGTGGGAGTGGGGTATGTGTTTCAATGTGGCGCTATAAAAATATGTGATTGCTAATATGATTCATACGAACGAAGCTCAGCTTATCGAAATTATCAAAGTCCATCAGTAAGAGGGTTCTAAATTGCGTGACCCATTTTCACGCATTAATGGCGTAGGGGCCTACGTGACCTAAAGACCTAAAGCGTTGCCTGCATGGGAATTGTGTCAGTCGACCAGTTGGTAATGCGGCTTTTCAGCGTTCCCCCTCGCCCCAGGCTGACCCTAATGCGTCATCATGGCGTCATTGACCCAAATCGACATCGTGCAGGTCTCATCCATAGACCGTATAGCCTACGCCTGTGAGCTGAAGAATGTGATTAATTGAAAACTCGAATAGACGCACCAAAGACGCTAAGGCATTCAACTGAACCGATCCTCGTTAGCCATGCCATTATGTTGCCATTCTGCTGCAGTCGAATCTAAACGCCACGACCTTTGTGCCATTGAGTACGATCTTCAAAATCCAGTGTTGCATATTGTAAGATATCTTGAGCTGCAGTGTATGCTAGTGTACCAATGGAGCCTATCAAAGCGTAGTTCAGCGCAGGCCTACGTAGGGCATTGTAGGCCTAGGCTATAATTTTGATGGGCTATTTACAAACAAATCACTGAAGCATAATTACCGACTCAATTCCAAGTATATATATGCTCTATCTTACTCTTATTTTGTAAAATTATATTTGCCTATCTTATTGTCTATGCATATTCAACGAATTGGTTACACACATACTTCGAACTTCACACTTGAAGAGGAACTAGACAGGCGTAATGAACGTGAGAATGAGTTAGTAGCCTAGTAAGTCCTATTTTTCTTCCTTTTTTTTATCTGATTGTGAACGGAATAAATTTGTTTCATAGGCTGCTAACTGCTATATGCTAGTCTTCTGGATATTGACCTAAATTATAGTTTCGTTTTGGCGCGTCATCAGGCTATACATTGCGGTTAAGATACGGGCGCTAAAGAAACCACAGCTGGTTAATAATTATTTGCTACGGTATTTCAGATGTGACGGTTCTTCAGTTCCATTAGCAATTAAATTCAATTTCTGTTGGCTTCGTCGCTGTCTCTAAACCACGTCCTGCGTCTCTCTTACTTTAATTCTGTCTCTATAATAGTCAAAGCTTATACATGTAAGCTTACGTCACCTCATTTCTCTTCTGTCCTCGTCAGTATAACGTTGCCTCTTTTGTGATGTCTTATATGTACTCTCTCGGTTCGTCAATGTCTTTTAAGAGCTCGTTACTATGAAGCCGTCTTATATCGAGAAGACAGGATCACTATGGTCCATTATAATATAATGTGTAAAGATTTCAGTTATCCGATTGTGAACATGAACGCGTATACCGACGCGTATTATACCGCATGTTAGGCCTATACGGTTATACCTTCATCCAGGTATTTCTATAGGTGCAGAGTTTTTAAGCTTTCGTCTCGATGCCGTTTGAAGGAGGCGCAGGTTGCGCTCTCAGGATCATTAACTTGCATGTCTGAATAGACATCACTCCTAATGCACATTGCACACACCCACACACACCTACACACACACCCACACACACACGCACGCACACACACGCACGCACACACACACAGTTCAAGGCTGCAGAGAAGCAATAATGTCTCTCGTGGTTAATGCACACGTGTTATGTGAACGACGTCATACTTTAATATCAATGACGACGATGCAACAGTGTCTTCTTGAAGTGAAGAGCATTCTGTCGGCGGAATATGTATCTCACATTTTGCAGGTTACTTACATGTATTTCGGAAGCAGAACCAAAACGTAGACGTTTGCATTCACGTCTTTGTGCTTTATGAAGACCTAGTTTATAATGGGCTGCGTTGAATAGGCCTATATTCGAAGCAATGAAAATAAGTTTTACTCTTTCTGTTCAGAGACTCGATCTGTAGGCGAAATAATTAAATTAGTTCCCATACAAGACAGCTCGAGAACACAGGACATTTACAAATAATTTAAGAAGCAAATGAGAATATTAGGACGGGATTTCTTCAGTGCAAGCATAGGCGTACGAGGCGAGGGTGCAGGGGGAGGGCAAATGCCTCCCAAAATCGGGCAAGTTTGGTGGTTCTTTCGGGCAAAAAACCCGAATGACTAAAAAAAAGGTCGTCAACTTTCGGGCAAGTGTCGTTTTTCGGGCAAACACAGACCCGAACAACTAAAAAAAAAAGGTCGTCAACTTTCGGGCAAGTGTCGTTTTTCGGGCAAACACAGACCCGAACGACTAAAATAAAGGTCGTCAACTTTTTCACGGATGTATTTTTCGGGCAGAAGTTCAATCTTTGCCCCCCCTCCCCCACTGCTGAAATCTCCCATACGCCTATGAGTGCAAGAGTTATAGACTGGCAGAACGACTTCGATGACAGCCTCAGTGCACGGAAATGTGCACTGCTACGGCTTTTAAGAGGGGCTATATGGGGGAAATGATTAATTTTATTAGTTCTAAGCACAAATTACACGCCTTCTGAACCACTTAAAACATTTGTTATGCCATGTTAACAGTAGACTACTGACAGTGCTTGCTTGTGTCTTTGGATTGGCCACCTATTTTTCTCGGGTCTTTTGTGAATCTGCGTGAAATAAATCAGTGTAATTGTAAAGTTCGCTTCGTTATTCGGTACAGCAGATGTGACTGTTTTGCTGACATATTCAATGGACTAACATTTCATCATAATAGGCCTACATCTAAGGCAGAGACCAAGACTTCCATAACTTCTTTCTTTACTATATATGTCCTGCGGGTCAATTCATAATTCTTTCTGCGTTTTGCTATTGTTCATCTCTATATCTGACAGCGTTAATTTGTGCTGAGTTAACAGTTTTGAAAGCTATTATATTTATTAAATGTTTCTCATGCATAACGAAATCAAATGCATAGGCCCTTGAAACGCCAATACTATCCAGCGGATCGACCGCAAGAACGATTCAGCCAATGAGTGAGGAAGCGTGTGGATATTATATCAGAGTCATGGACTATAGTAAAAAATCTCTTTTAGGGTCACGTAGACTCAATCAGTTTCTTTTGTCTGCGTATTAATAAGATTCATGTCAAATTTGCTAATCCAATATAGTAAGCTTATAGTGAGGAGTATACTGTATACATAATACAGGTCTATATCTGTTTTCCTGATAGGCTAGTTGCCCATACAGTCTATGGGCAATATGCTTATAACGGCAATAAATACACTGGGCAGACCTCACAAAAACCATTCATGCTGTCATCATTGAGTATGTCCCGTCTTTCAGTGCGTCTATGAACTCTATGCTCTACATGACGTGCACTCATGTGGATTCTACTATCTAGCAACGTGAGCTTTAACAGTGTTCTATGCATCGCCTTCTCCAACTGCGCGTGCTTTGTAGCCGAAAGCTTTACAGTCTTATGAGGTTATGACGAGAATGTCGACTCAGCCTCATAGCCTACATGTATGTAGAAATGTGTGTAAACGCCTGAAGCGTTACAAAGCCCGTGACTTTTATATGACTAAATGGTCGTTCGATGGCATGCAGCGATTTCTTTGCATTTCAACGACATGTCTGAAATTGAATAGAGAGACGCGTCTTTGTGTCGTCGTGCTGGCGGTGGCAATAAAGATACGACGAGTTGGACTTTCATCGAAAGGGAACTCTTCTTTTTCTTCACTTTCACCTCTTTGAGTTCGAGATCGTATCGGACTCAGTTGGTAGCGAACACTGCTTGCACCAATGTACTGTTAAATGGACACCAATAAATAGCTCATACCTGTACGATAATTGTTATATAGCTCATGCAGAAAAATTCACATAAACATAATTATGAGTTAGATAGGAAAAGACTTTTTGCTTCTTCAAAGCGTCGTGGAAATAGGAGCAAAGCGCAGATTGTTTATCTACTGAAAGTGACGTCTACAATTTCATAAATTATTAACTTAAAGAACGCATGACGTCAGTCACTTCATAAATTGAAAGTGACAGGTTTTGTCTGGACAATGACAGAAGTTGAGTCATTTTTAAATAAAGATTTTGAAAGAACGTTTTATCGTCATATAGCCTACAACTCAAAGTAGCATTACCGATATAATTGCAGCCTACATAATACGACACCATAATGACATAGCATAGGTCTACGTTAAGTTACGTAACACAATGTTGCTTAGCATAATATAGGCTAAATATAACTAAGCTTACGTAGGCCTACCAAGGTTTTGCTGTGGGTTTTGAGCCTGTTTTTTTCTTCCAGAAAACGGGTTATTTAATATTATAGATCTATGAATTTATGCATATGGACTATGTGGCCTAGACCTTCAGGCCTAACCCTTGCACTGAACGCTTTCTTTTTATATGACTCAGTGTTTGTTTGTTGGTAATAAATCTCATGCACTGTAGGCTTATGTGAATAAGACAAACTTACAACCTATGTCCTATTGTCCTTGTGAGATTAAACAAGTTGGCGAGACTTTACAACTTTTATTCCAATTTTTAAAGCACTTAAATCAAACCAATGACTCACAGAGTTGAGACCAGAAGGTTTCACGTGTGATTACCGGTGTTTAAATGATCACAAAAGTTCTGAGTCATTACACCAGAAAGATCAACGAAAAAGTCGTTGTTTTCGTGGAATGCATGGCCTATAGCACAGTTGTATATAATTTCGAAGAATTACAAAGTGCGACAGAGTGCTAAAATGCGCAAAATACAACCTTAGCAATTCACGTTTTTTATGATAAGAGATGTCTTAAGAAATCAATAAAAATCATTCTGCAGGTATTTATATAAAAAATAAACACAGGAAGTTGCATAGGACATATGACGGTTCCGTTATGCACATTTCACTATAGACTCCTATTGGTGTTAAAACGAAGCAAAGACTTTGAGGTTAATCCAGGGCTTCTTTTAACATGCAGTTCTACACAAAATGTGCAGTTCTAGATGGATTTGTGCAGTCATAGAAGCACTTCTGTACAGCTAACACTAGCAAAAAAGATCGTTGTCCTCCGATTGGAAGTAATAACTTACCATGGAGGATGGGAAAGGAAAGACGGGGTTGTGCAGTTCTTAAAATTCCTTAAAAACAGCCATAGGTTAATCACATATAAGACAATTTCTCTTCGGCTTCTATAAGTTCTATAGCATTCCAACAGATCAAAACGTGACGTTGATGACTTGGCCAGTTTGTGAAAAGCTGTAGAATGTGGAGGACATAGGTATTTTATGCATGTGCAGTTTGTGCACAGTTCTATGTATATAGCCTATATATATACCCTATAGGATATTTTTGTGTTTATGTCTGTGTATATTATGCACAGTGCACGGAATGAACTGTCTGACCATTAAGATCGTCATGCAATCCTACACAGCGGCCGACAACAAAATAATGAAGCCGACCATGCGAAGTCACGATTTTCCTTTGAGCCGAAATTAACGTCTTTTTGCATTGGTAGCCTCTGATATGAAGCTTCATGCTTCTACATGTAGGCCTACATGTACATTCCATCTATACACAAACTGATGCACAATACCTAACCACTATATATGGATAATAGCTATAGATATGACTTAGGCTAATACCTCGCCATTAGGCCTACGTAAATGCAGCACTATATATAACCTATTGTGTGAAACAAACGCAGAATTATTTTTAAAGCGCCACATTCATGTGTGAAAAAGCAGAGAGTTGTGAGAAAAGCATTAGATTGAAACCAATATTAGGCCTACTGTATTTTACGACCTAAACTAAACGCTTTGAACATTCTTAATCTTTTACGCGAATTGATGATCCAAATGAAAGGTTGAAACGAGCAGAAGTTGATTTTGTCAAAGCAAATCGGTTTCTCAATACTCACGACAGTTCAATTCGAAATAACAAATTTTAAGATATAGTTTCTGTAATCTACAGAAAGTAGAGGCGAATAATTGCTATACAGCTGGAAGCGCTTCTGAAGGGCTATTGCTGCGAGAAGCGCTTTATAAAATGGTCAGATACAATACAATACAATACAACGAAAGATGACACTTGACAGGTTTTTATTTGAATCGTTGTCAAGAATTATTGTTCGGTGGAGGGCCACACCACATGGGCTACTGTAGGTTCCATTTATAATACTGATAATTATTATTTAGTTTTTACTGATCATTGACCACATGCATGTTTCATTGTTTGCGATGTGAGTTATGACTTAGTTCGACGTATAGAAAAGAAATTGGACCACGGTAGAAAGCTAAAAATGGCAACTGTGTATAATATACTCTCATGTGCGGAATACTCGAATGCTCGTGACAGGAATAAATCACACACGCACACACACAAACACACACCTACACACACACACATACATACATACATACATACATACATACATACATACATACACACACACATACATACATACATACATACATACATACATACATACATACATACATACATACATACATACATACATACATACATACATACATACATACATACATACATACATACATACATACACACACACTGACAGGATTCCGATATATCATCTTGTTTCAAATCCATGAGAAGAGAACTTATTATGCGTGTTTGAATTCATTGTCTGATTGATTGGCTACTGTCCTTTATAGATCTACAGTATACAGAAGAGTATGCTTCCTAGAGTTCCTGAAGGTGATAAAAACTACATGTAGATAGGTCGTAAGGTCCGCGTGACTTATTCGTTGAGTGTTTAGAAGCCCATGCATATAATCGATCGCAATGTGGTAGCCTAGCCAAGTCTTTTCAAAGAAAGGCTACAGGTAAAGAAAGACCCGTTCAAATTTCATCCTGTATAGGCTAGCCTACGGCCTTGGGTCTGACAAGATATCAGTTAATAGTCCAAACTGAACGACGATTGGCCTTGCTAGAGATGGTTTAGTATCACGCATGACCCAATTTTATAGGAATGGGCCTAGAGATGGTGATAAAGCTTCAAGAAAATGTAGTTGAAGGCCTAATAGAGATAGCAGACTGTAGGCCTAAATAATAATTGTTTTATTCTCATGGCTTTCAAAAAGTTGGCCTGCAGACTTGCTGGTCGACCAGCCAGTTCTCGGTTTCTGAATGTGTGCTTTAGAATTTTATTAATTTTATCAAGCTTGATTAATTTAATCATCACTCATAGGCGTACGGGAGTTTTCAGGAGTGGGGGGGGCAAAGAGTTCACTTTGCCCGAAAAATATATCCGGAAAAAGTTGACTACCTTTTTTTCTTTAGTCGTGCGAGGCTGTGTTTGCCCGAAAACGTCATTCCCCGAAAGTTGACGACCTTTTTTTAGTCGTCCGAGGCTGTCTTTGCCCGAAAAACCTCACTTTGCCCGAAAGTCGGGGGGCATTTGCCCCCCCCGGACCCCCGCATCGTACGCCTATGCCAGCACTATATACAATCTGAGCAATAAGAGTCTAATTTTAAAGATCGAGATGGTATAGTTAAATTACGTAAGGTGAGAGGAATATTGTTCCAAGTGTGTGGGGCAGAGCATTTTAACGAAAACATTCGAGAGTTAGTCCAAGCAATAATATTACGCCACTTACGATTGCTTGTTATTTCGTTGTGCTGCGAACTTGATATGCTGACAACGTTCTTTATCCACAATGTGATGCTGCCTACTTACTTACATACGAACTGTTCTTAATGATATGTACACTAATTTTAGGTTGTCGTTCACATCGTCTCTGATCATAATTCTTCTTGATGCTTCACTGTGAAAAAATTTACAATTCCAAATGTTAAAATATACTTTATTGGTGTTTTCGTTTGGCAGACAAATACGAAGGGGTGCAGGTGAATTCCAATGGAACGAGCAACACACCGACTCCAAACAATCTTCGGGTGACTTTCCGATTTGGTTCTTTCAACGTCTCTTTATCTCTCCAGCGTAACCCAAATGTCCCTTCGAATGTCACCGTCATCGTCGGCAAGAAAGGAGTTTTGACCAGAACGAAAACCAACAGTTCTGAAGTAGGTTCCACGCCAATCCATCTTCACCAAAGTTTCTACATATTTTACCTATGATCTACTAAGTACTTGGTAGAAGAATAGATCTAACTTCACTCACCTTCGTATCTTCACTTATGTTTCGAAGCTAGATAGCCTACGCATAGCTGTAACGAAGCGCTTACGGTTTACCTATGATTGGCCGTCGTACCTGTGGCAATTGTGTGCCGGTAGATCAGCATCCATGCCGATTTACGAAGCAAATCTTAGTAGGCCTGCACCACGTTCGATTTTATTCAGTGGCTCTCGAGACGGCCACGATATTTAGAAGTAGCCTAGGTCACGACCCGGAGAAATTTTGGAACCACTGCATTAGATTACGGTACTCTGTATTGCACTACAGTAACTTACTTGTTTCCTCCGTCTGTCTATAATCTCGGAAGCTAATATATAGTAACTGTAGACCACGCCATGTTATGCATAGTTTCATAACCTTGTTGACAAAAGAGTGAACAGGATATGTTGATTGTTGAATGACGATGCACATAATATATCAACTCCATAAAGAGCAATGAGTCAAAGATGGTGATTGGTTTTGAGTGTTTACTTCATTGTACCATACAGGAACATAACTTTTCTACAAGCATAACATTCCCATGACCCAGTAGGGCCTGCCATTGAAATTAATATCATAGACTATTATAATACACAACATGTTATGACACAGAATCGATTTATGAGAAGAAGGGGAACAAATAATAATTACTCTTCTTTGTGAGACTATATATATAGATCTACATATATATATATATAGCCTATACACGAGACCGTCTTATATATATAAGTTATATATATATATATATATATATAAGACGGTCTCGTTTGCTATGGAATGCAGAGATTGTCTACACCATTCAAGAGCAACAAGAGCATTATAGGAAATAAAGTTTCTTTCTGAATGTGTCCGAATTGAAATATTGCTCAAATCAAGCCGGGTGCGTTTGTAGAAGACACAATAATTATTATTATGCAAGTTGAACTCTAAGCGAATACATCGCAAGTTTGCGGTTAGGCGATTGTTCATATGCTATGCCATTTCGTCGTCGCAAATAAAAGAAAGTTTAAATACAATGTATACAGTGGAAATCGTTGCTGTTTGAGTTATTCGTCTGCTGACAGAGTTATGACTGAATCAACAGCTGCTGCTTTGGATTAGAATAACACGACTTCCTTTGTTAGCACAAAAATCGTGACTTGCGGCGTTTTCTTTATCATTTTCCTGATCCCTTTTCGGCATTTCCAAGTATAGTATATAGGTCTTTAGATATCATCTGCAAAAATGTGAGCTTAGGGGCATCGTCCTACTTCCATGTAAATAGCATTTTGACACATTGACACAATGGAATGCTTTTTATTATCGACCAGAACGTAAAAGGTTCAAGTCGTGTTACGTAAGAAGATTGTTGGCATAATCTGAGGCCACCCTGCCTACACATTGTGACTGTCAACTAAAGAAAAGAGTTCTTTCAATCCCAAACTTAATCTTTGCATATAATAGGATTGATTGGCTTCTTAGAAATGCATGCAGGCTTACAGAACATCAGACTGTAAAGAAAGACTCGTTCCATTTAACGAACGAGCGTGAGGATATCCTAAGCCTATAAGCCATAATAATTCATTGTAGACTACGACCAAGAATGTTACTACAGGAAATAGGAAACCATTGCATTAATTTTGTGAAGATGTGGCCTATGGTAAAATATAGAATCTGAAATCCTAATTGGTCTCTGTATTTCTGTATTTCCGTCTGTCTATCGCTCTTATTCTCTGTGTGCCAGTTTCGCCTTCGCTTTCTGTAGGCGTAGGCCTATCCGTGTCACTTCACGGCGTGTCGGCCACATTATGTTACTTTCCATGAGCATACAATACAAGATTAATTCGACATTAGTGTAGTCATCAGCATCATCGTCACGCAATTGTGTTGCATAGGCCTATATGTTTACTGTATATTAACTGTGTATGCACTGCTTTGCTTTTAGAAATTTGCCCATTATATCGACGCTAGTTCGGACGCATCAGTATTAGTGAGGGTGGAAACAGATGGGGATGGACACGTCTCGCACAGCTTTGTAAGTCCATCTTACTTTCACCTGCGCTTCTGGTTTTGGTGAAAAATACTCTGTGATCTATCATACTCATACTTGATAACACGATATAGTTGATGACAAAACAACGATGACGATGGTGATGATGATACCGTTGACAATGACAATGACAATGACGATGATGATGATGATGATGATGATGATGATGATGATGATGATGATGACAATGACAATAGTGATGATGATGACAATAGTGATGATGATGACGAGAACGACGACGTCAACTATGAAATTGAAGGTGTGATGATGAAGATAATGACGACAAAACTAGTTATGATGATGATAATGATGATGACGACGATGATGATAAGAATAACGAGGCAGCTACGAAAATGAACCGTAATGAGGATGAAGATGATGACAACAAAACAACGCGATGATGACACTAAAATTAAATTAAAATGATGACGAAAAATTAATGACGATGATGTGACTGATGATGGCGACGACGACGACAACAGTATGATGATGATCATGATAACGACAACGACTGTCATGATGAAAACGAAAAATCGTATTAGAAAGGACGGTAATTAAACAGAAGGCGAAGAACCGGAGAAAAAAGAAATTAATTAATTATCATCAGCAACCTATGCGTGTGTTTGTCCAGACGGGTGTTTTTAAAGTCGGCAACGAAACGTACGCTTTCGAACCATCGACGCGGAAGACGAGGAGGAGGCGGAGGAGGAGGCGAGGAGGTGTGGAGAGGATGGAGAGAGATACATCGGTCTTCAATGATCAGTATGTTGTTCATAAAGAGATCCCAAAACTCGATGCAACATCACCATGTGAGTCTATCACAAACTTTAATTAATTATTAATTAATTCGTTTATTTTATATAACGCCTCTTCAAGAAATCTACTCAGAAGCGCTCCCAGCACAGCCACGACTAAAGAAAAATTACCCGGGTTATTTATAAAACAGCGTTTGATTGGTCAGGGGTAACATACTCAGCTCCGACGGGATGTCATTCCAGGTGGCGAGGTCTGCAACGAAGAAAATTTGACGCTGCCTATAGCAGCGAAGCAAGCCCGTGTAACTAGGAGTTCCCGTCTTCGGAGCGAAAAGCTCGACGTCCTACAGCGTTGGACACGAGACGGCAGAGAACATGCATGCTGCAGCTTGTGACCAAGGATGCAGCGTAAAACCAAAGCAGCAATCCAACACGACTGGCTTCTACAGTGTATGTAGACAGACTGGAAGAGACCAAAAGACACAGACAAGCAGACAAGCATACTGACAGAATGATGGGGAGAGGGAAGATGCTGAAAAAGAACAGAATAATTGAGTTAAGAGAGTTTTTTTAACTTGTTCAAAGCTATGTCGCCAACTAATTACAGTAATTAGGTCCTAATCAGTTTTCCGTTAATTAGTCTGACATCCGTTAAACTTATTTTTGTCCTTTAGCCGCTAATGAATAAGATCAATTGATGTTCTCGTGTTAATGCTGCATTCCTGCGAATCCTGCCTTCGATTAATTAATCATTGGACACACACTAATAGAATACAGAAGAGGAAAGTAATCCACTAAGCCACCCCTGAAGGAACCAATGACATGAAGTGTCAGCGACTTCATTTCTTCAGCCTCGGCATACGGTGGTTGCACAATGCACATATATATGAATGACATTGTCAGTCCTACCCCTCGCCGTCTGTTCTTGTCACCGACAGAATGCAGTTCTTACGACTGAGTCGTATTAATTATTATAAAGCAGAAATCTAAACTCTAGAAACAAAATATCTGCACTGGTCGAGATTTGAATCCCCGAACTGTCTGTGTTATTGTCTAGTACACTAATCATCGGAAATATGTCGAGCACTCCATACACGTAGGCCTATTATGATAACGCTGCAAGCAATATTATGTAGACTGTGCAGTGTTCATCATCGTCGTCATCATCATCCTCATCCTCATCATCATCATCATCCCAACACCCACCACCACCTACCACCACCATTATCATCATCATCATCATCATCATCATCGTCATCATCATCATCATTATCATCATCATCATCATCATCGTCATCATCATCATCACCTAAGCTGGCCCTACTGGGTGACCCCCCGATTCTCCAGAGTTTAATGCTTTAAACCGATGGTCGGCGCTCGAAAATCAGCTGAGGCCCTTGCAAGAAGGTCTTGACAAGTCAGTTTAACGCTGACGGTCCACTTTCTTCTGAGCTGTCCGACTGTTATTATCGAGTGCATGTTCTAACCCAATTCTCCTCCCCTTCTCTTTTCGTCTTTATTCTCTCCTCTCTCTTTCTCCATCCATCACCTTCTCTGTGTTGTCATAGAACGTATCATTTATTTTTGCCAAGTCTATGCAAACTTTCAAAGCAACCGTGGGAGTTCCTTTTATCTTCTACCGACGTCCACATTCTTTTGTCAACAGACATTTATTTTGAGCCTCTCCTGGTCAGTGAAGTCGTATAAGTGAAGCGGAAAGGAGCGCAGGTAGAAGACCAAAGTTTATTAGGTCTTGACAAAACGTGAGTCAGAAGGAACGCATAGCCAGAGTCAAACAGTAGGTTACGCGCAAAACAGACAAAATACAACTCAGCCTGTAGTCTACACTGTACAGTGTAGGACCTACAATGTACCCACAAGCAGTGCAGCAGCAAAAACAAATTAACAGAATAACATAATTTTTTTTTCATGAAAGAGTTATTGTTCGAAGTGACAAAAAAACAACTGCAACAAACCTCTCTTAAGAGGGTGGTTACAAAAGAACAGTCATGCATAAGGAAGTCATTGACATCTGAGCCTACCAATTCCCAACCCATGTCGATTGGCCCATGCATGCACCAGCACGACTGAGCAATACAATGTGTATGTCTTCTACCGCTTGTTTGCGTTGGTTGAGAAGCGACTCTGCCTGACTCAGACGCTAAGCATTCACATTCAGACCATAAATTTCTGAAGCATATTTGCTATTCCTACATTTTCAAAGGCATAACTTTTCAACCTTTTCTGAAGCATGATCTTCCCACTGTTTCTGCAGTGTCATTATTCCAATTTTATTTAAGATCTGCTCTTTACAACTTTACATCCCATTTGTTATTATTTGCTGTTATTTTCTGTTATTTGCTGTAAGATTTTCTTCATCCTTTTGAATGATACCGGAGATCAATGCTAATCTTGGATGTGTTGCATATTGCATGTATGGAACTTATTTTCCACTTCTGTTTTTGTAGCGTTGACGTTACCAAGAGAGCTCCTTAAGCCGCCCACAGCCGAACGTCAAGATCCGGACACACCAGGAGGAGGAGGAAACTCCGTCGACAAACCACCGGAGAAACCCAACTACGTCGTCGAACTCATGGTCTTCGTCGATTACAACATCTACAAAAAGTAAATAACTACTCTTTCGTATAGTGCACTATATAATATACGCAGTAGACAAGAGCGCTTTTATGCAAATTGGAATCTGCGGAGATAATTTATTTGATCGAAACCTGGGTTGCTAGACGTATGATTTGAATATTATGGTTAAGACACTTCACTTCGTAGGGAGGTTAGGCCAATTTCTTAAAGAGTGTCAAAATGGTAATTTCATCAGCTGTTTTAGTTTTCTCTCGAGTGTTTGAGACTGTTAGCTTCAGAGTGATGACACTGCAAATGAAATACATGTATGATGCCTCCTAATAATATTATAGAGAAATGTGACGTGTGTCTTGGGATGATTAACTTTTTAAAATTGTTTAATTTGGTATGACGTTGTCCTATGTAGGCTCTCATCGTGATTAAAATTTACTGAAAGCAGAGTTTTATAATGCGAGATAATATAATGTATTGAAATATTATGCGACGCAGTGTAACTTTATTAATGTAACGAGTCATTCCAATCGTATTCAAGTAGGGCCTACTCATTTAGTGCCACACAAGAACGTGTTCCTTCAATCATAATTAACTATTCCCAACTTTATCTAAATTTATTTCACCTGGGCCACCTCCCCTATTGTTAGTTGCCTACTGAACCTTATTTACGTTATTTTATCTTATCTATCCTTAGCATTATTTTCCTGCTCTTGAGTGCACATTTAACCGTTTTCCAAACGAATCATAGGCCTACTATTATGCTTCCTTATGTTACTGCTATCGCTGCCTGTGTCAATTTCAGAATGTACGACTTAAGTACAGAGTCCGACAAGGAGACTGACACATTACAAAGAATAAAGGAGTACTTTGGCCACATTATCAACGGGGTTAGTATCAATTAAATTCGTCGAAATTTGAAGTCCAAATAAATATTAGCACTGTAGTCTAAATGTTATTATTATTGTTGTTGTTGTCGACTCGTTGTCGTCGTCATCATCATCAGCAGCAGCAGCAGAATCATCACCACCACCACCATCAAGACCTTTGCTCGCAATTACTCAGCGCTTTGGCGTGAAACTCCGATGCAGTGTCCGCTCTGTAGTTGGGAGCGCCTCTGTGTAGGGAGCTTGAAGGGGCGCTATAACAACTGCACATACAAACAAACAGACAAACATAGTTTCGGGTCTCTTCTGGCGTTTTCAACTAAGTTAGGATTATGTTTTTGAATCAATTGAAGTTGTTGAACTTGTCATAGTTTATTGTTTAACCGGAAATAACTTTCTTTCAGGTTGATTTGAGATATCGAGGAATCAACGAGTCATCGTTTGCAATCAACGTTCGTCTCGTTGGCTTCTACATCGCACAGGTAAGTTCAGACAAAGCATCTCGTTTCATTGTTCTCATTCCTAAGGCTCATTCATGGGTTCTAATAAAAGAGACAATTTAACGATTGATTCCTTAATTTCTTTGCGATCAGGTCTTTGGTCTTTGCCTTTTTTCCTATGGCTATCGGGTAGCGTATTACGTATATAGAAAGTATAGAGCGTATTACGAATAGACCTATAGAAAATTCAAACGGTTGAAACTTGTGTCCACAGCGTATTATATTTATAATGATAAAATAATGATAATAGTAGGCCTAATAGTTACAAAAATAATGACAGTTTACATGACACCGTACGGTAACACTGCTATGCCGTTACAAGAATACCTTACAAAACAGTTTATTTACAAACGGACTGCTTTAAACATTGCTGAAATTGTTCTTACTGCAGGACGCAAATTCATCAGCGTTCATAGAGAACAATCGACAAGGAAGCGGATCGTCAGCTTACATTGCTGCTCAGAAAGCAGCTTATGATTTTGCTGATTGGGTAAATGCGAACAAGGATTCACTGCCGCTCTTCGATCAAGCGTCGCTGTTTACAAAGTATGGCTTAAATATACAAATATATATAATATATATAAAAAAATAAAATAAATAAATATGTAGTTGAGCGTGATGCTTGAGACTCAGACGTAGCAGATGTCTAGGGCGAAATTTCTGCTCTCGGGGAGAGACCGTCCGATAGGCTATAATCACTAGACTATCTCAATACACCTTTCGCATTTCACATGTGCACACTGCACATGTGCCTGCATTCAAACATTAAGTGCATGGAAAACTGAACATAATATTATGCACATTAATTTGAACTTTCTTCTTAATCCATTTAATTATTTTATCTCCAAACCATTTATCTTTTCTATCCACCTGTTAGCATCAATTCGCATGAATTACAAAACATAGGAATAATAGAATTTTAGCCGATTACGTCTTTTGAAACCTACAATTTTATAATAGGTCTATTATATCTCTTCTTCTGGTTCTCTGCCCCTAGGCAGGTTCGGCTGTCCAATGTCGCCACTCTTCCCTCCGCTGGGCCTTCTCCTTTAGTTTCTGATATCCGATCTTCTTCATCAGAGTGTCCAGCAACATCTGTCGGGGTCTTCCTCTTGTTCGTTTCCCCTCCATTTGTCCTTCTAACACCGTTTTCACCAGACTGTCTCCTCTTAGAATATGCCCTATCCAATTCTTATGCCTTTCTCTGATTGTTTTTATCATTGTTCTTTCCTCTCCTACCCTTTCCAGCACTTCCTCGTTTGTTCTGTGTTCCGTCCAGCTGATCTTCTCCATTCTTCTCCACGTCCACATTTCAAACGCTTCGATTTTCTTTATGTCTTCTTTTCTCATGGTCCAGGTTTCGGAACCATACAACACCACACTCCACACCAGTGTTTTTATCATTCGTTTCTTGAGACTTCTGTTTAACTTTCCTCGTAGTAGTTCTCCTCTTTTCGTAAATGCCTCTTTTCCCATTGCAATCCTCCTTCTGATTTCCTTATGACATTTAGCATCCGTTGTCATCAAGCTTCCCAGGTAGCAAAATTCTTTGACCTGTTCTATCCCTTTGCCTTCTATTTGAATGTCGACTGTAGTTTCTTCTCCCTTGCTGATCTTCATTACTTTTGTCTTCTTGATGTTAATTCTCATGCCATATTCAATTGACGTTGTGTTCAATCTATCCATTACTTCTTGCAACCCCTTCTGACTTCTCGCTAACATTGCCTGATCGTCCGCAAACCTCAAAGCCTTAATCCATCTTCCTCCCACCTTTATGCCTTCTTCCAGATCATCTAATGCTTCTCTGACCAGTTCTTCTATATAGATGTTGAATAAAAGAGGTGATAGAGGGCAGCCCTGTCTCACTCCTCTGCCCACCTTTCCTGGTTCTGAGTACTCTCCGTCGATTCTTATTCGTACCTTCTGCCCCATGTATAAATTTCCTATCAATCTTCTGTCTCTCCAGTCTATTCCCATCCTCCTCAGTACATGTAGCAGCTTTCTCCAGTTGACTCTATCAAATGCCTTCTCATAATCCACAAAACATATATATACGTCCTGTCCATTCTGACAACTCCTTTCTGTTAGTATCCGCAATGCTCCGATCGCGTCTCTTGTTCCCACACCCTTCCTGAAACCGAATTGGTCCTCTCCTAGTCCTCCAATTGTCTCTGTTTTTCCCAGTACTCTTTTCGCCAGTATTCTTACCATGATTTTGGATGCATGGGTGAGCAAGCTGATGGTTCTGTGTTCTTCACATGATGTTGTATTCGGTTTCTTCTTAATCGGTATGATGATTGCTTGTAGGAAGTCTTCTGGCCATACTCCCGTTGTATATATGTCCTGGCATATCTGTACTAGTTCATTCATGGCTCCTTCCTCCAGACTTTTAAGCATTTCTGCCGGTATGTCGTCTATTCCCTCCGACTTGTTGTTTTTCATTTCCCGTATGGCTGCTCGTACCTCCTCTGCCATCACCTCTGGTCCAGTGTCTTCCTCTCTCTCCTCTCGCTCAATATCTTGGATTCCTCCATCCAGATCCTCGTTTCTGTAGAGTTATTCTACATACTCCTTCCATCTGTTTTTAACCTCATTTATTTCATTCAGTATGTTCCCCTGCTTGTCCTTGATCTCTATTCCTCCTCCTCTGCCTGGTTTCTTGTTTAGCCTTTTCACATTTTCATACACTATGTCATATCTTCCTCTTTCCTGTAGCTCTTCTAACTCCCGACATTGTTCCTCCCACCACTTTTCTCTTGCCGCTTCTGTTGTTCTTCTTAGTTTGTTGTTCAGTCTTTTGTATTGCGTCCTCGCTATTTCAGTGCTTTGATGTTTCCATTTTCTCCTTTCCTCCATTTCCTCTATCATTTCTCTCGTGATCCATGGTTTTCTAGGGAGTCTCTTCTCTTCCGTTCCTATGATGTCCTTTGCGCTCTCTATAATGTTTTCTTTCAGTCTTTTCCATCTCTCTTCTGTGTCTTCTCCATCGCCATTTGTTAGATTCTCTTCTATTCTCTCTCCCAGCTGTTTGCTTTTTTCTATAAGGTTGTTCTTGTTCCACCTCCGTCTTTTCTTCATTCTCCTCTTGATGAATTTCAACTTTATCTGAGCTTTCATGATGACTAGATTGTGGTCTGTGTCTGCATCCGCACCAGGCATCGCTCGTGCATTTTTCACACTGTTCCTGTACCTTGTTCTTACCAATATGTAATCTATTTGATATCTTGCTGTATCTCCCGGTGCTTTCCACGTGTATCTTCTCCTCTTTTCATGCTGAAACCAGGTGTTTGTCAACATTAATTCTTTCCTCTCACAGAATTCTGCTAGTTTTTCTCCTCTGCTGTTCCTCTCTCCCAATCCAAATTTACCTATGCCTTTTCCCTCTGCTCCTTCTCCCACCACTGCATTCCAGTCTCCCATTACCACCAGGTAATCCGATCCCTTTGTTCTATCCATTACTTCTTCCAGTTTCTCATACATGTTGTCTACTTCCTCCTCTTCATGTGTTGATGTTGGCATGTATACCTGGATCATGACAACATCCACTGGTTCAGCCTTTATTTTAATCTCGATCATCCTGCTTCCATACCTTTCGATTTTTACTATGGCGCTGGCCAGATGTTCCTCCACCAGTATTGCCACCCCTCCTTGGCTCCTCTCTGCGCTCGTGTGTATGATTCTTATTCCCTCACTGGTGAAGTCTCCTTCCTCCTTCCATCTTGTCTCTGCCAAACCCAGAATGTTCAAGTTTGCTCTTTTCATTTCCTTAATGACATTCGCCAGCTTCCCAGGTCTTTTCATTGTCCGTACATTCCATGTCCCAACTTTGATGTTATTTTCCTTTCCATTTTCACCTTTGATTTCTTTGGTTTTGCAGGGGTTTCGCTGGTTGACGACCGAGGAGGCCCCGCTCCCTCCCCTGCCGGGCGCGACTCTTCCCGTACAATTACGAGTTGACCCGTTAACGCCGTTAACTTGTTTCTGTAGTAGCTTCATTTGACATTTTACTCGGGATTCGTAGAGGGGTGGTCTCCCGTTGCCTTCCCCTCGGTGTTTTTAGCGAGACACCATCTCCATGCGTTGCCGAGTTCCGTCATCCGTCCTTCAGGATCTTCTCCTCTGGATTCTCGCATATACCGGCGAGAACTCGGTCGCCCACCACGCACTTCGTTTTCGACAGGGGGGACCACGTGTAGGTGGCGTGGTGGACTTTTGAGCAGCAGAGGCTATATGAGACGCTTGCTTACCCCATTCCCCCCCACATGTTGATTACAGATTACTAATACTTCGATCGAGTCTATTATATAGGCCTAATAAACTTTAGGAGAAAAGAAAAATCCATTTTCTGCGTCAAATTTAGAATTGTAGGCCTACATAATTATTAATTAATTGCCATGTTATTTATATTTTGTTTTTTTTATTAATTGTAGCGAATTCTTGAACGGAGCAAATGGAGACAGAATATCAGGTAACTACAAGCTGCTTTCTTCGACTCTGGCGGTTAAAGCAGTTTAATAGGCCTACACAAGTTGCAACTACTGTATGCCCATTATTCAGTGTAGGCCTATGTGAATAATGATCTGGTGCCTTGCTCTTGGATTTCTAACGGTGGTGTAGAAATGTCGAATTTACGAATACGATTACAATAATTATGTACAAATGAAGGCATTTATGCAAGTGCTTTTATAGTGATAGCCTGTAATGTGTGTGGTTAGCTATTTTCGTGTGTGTCTCTTAAGATTCGAAATCGTCGATACGGTCGATAGTAGGCTTATTGTTGTCTTACAAAGACAAACAAACGGTCAAATTATAGGCATATAGAGAATGTTCAAAAGAAGCATTCAGCATCCTGAACAAATCGGAATTTCAGCGAACTTTGCTTGTACTCAAGCATAACTTTGCTGCCAGATATTTCCTGTTGTTAACCTGTAGGCTAATGTGATGCATGAAAATCGTTTCCTGTAGGTTTGGCCTTTTATCGAAGCATCTGCTCTTACTACTCGGTGTTACTGATCAGAGACAGCGGAGAGTACGGGTCGTCACAGACCGCTGCACACGAACTGGGTCACAAGTGAGTTAGGCTTACTAATCGACTCTGTGCTCGAGTAGGAAATTAGTTTCAATATCTTGTATTAACATGAAATAGTGATTGCGTAATTTCAATGTATAGGCCTATGCCACAGTTTATCGTATGGCCTATTTTATTTTATTTTGTTATATGTAACAACTCCAGTCGATTAGGCCTACACCTAATTGCTTTAAAGCGCCTACCCTAGAAATGTTGCAGTTGGCTCTCGTTCAGCTGTTTGAAACATTAATGTGGCTCTTTGTTGATCAGTTTGGGTGCTGGTCATGACGGGATAGACAACATGTGTAGTGCCTCCGATCAACACATCATGGTGGCTTCAAGTGGACCACTAACGGACGCTGTCTACAAGAACGCTTACACCTTCTCAACGTGTTCTATTGACGAAATGAAATCCTTCCTAGTCACAATGTAAGTCCACAATCAGCGTTTCAATCACAGGAACATAGTTGTGAAAGTTCTGTAACTATTCGCATTTAATTAAGTTACCAAATAATGAATATGAACATTATTTTTGATGCATTGTTCATCTCTAACTTATTCCTTAAACTTAGTTCTCCTGCAAATAATCGATTGCTTGCACACCTTGCATAATATACAGTCCGTCTACAGAGAGTTCCCTATTAAAGACAGGCAGATGAACATCTAGATTTAGAAATGTTGCATCTTAGTAACTAGCCTAAGCCTATACACGTACGTGCATGTGTTTTTTTAAACCATGGTATCGATTAGGTAGCAATAAACACTCATAGCATAGGTTTTTTTTGTATAGGCCTAGAGAGAAAATAGCTTGTACATCAGCTCCATCGAGACATGGATGGCTACAGTATCTTGGCATTTATGTAGCCCAATTCTATGTAGCATTGCAATAATTGCAGGCCGCCGAACAATTGCCTTCAGAAGCTGTCGTCAAACAGCTCAGTCGACACTGGAACATTCGAGATTCCTCTCGGAAAGCTGTATCGTCCGGATGAGCAATGTGCCATTCTCTACGGAAATGGATCTTTCTACTGCAGTGTAAGTCAATACGCTGGTGCCCTGGCTGTGCTTGACTTTCGAGAGGTGCTTTAGAAGTTCGGAGCTTACGATGACGATTACAATTACAAGCAATCCTTATGCCGCATTCTCTTTCTGCTGATCTCAGTGGGTTTTTAAAAACCGTATTGGCAGATTACTAATACTTCGATCGAGTCTTAAAATCAAATCTAATCAAAACGCCCATGCAAGAAGCTCACTCATAGGTGCTTCCAGGTCAACTACGGTGATACAAAAAGGTTTAACCCTTTAACGACCAGCTACATATGTTTTCATGCATTTTAGTACAGCTGGTTGTTAAAGGGTTAAGGAGCCTGTAAAACACTGATGAGTCAATCTTATAGGCTTATAGTTAACTCCAGCGGGAGGCTATTCCTGATGGATGGACCTAAAACAATTGTATTGTTTGCTTTGCATCAATAGGGTCAGAACGAAGACCAGCAGATCTGTCGGTCGATGGGCTGCTACCACCCCCTCTGGAAATACTGCCTGATGCCGTTTGAACAGCGAGCCTTCAGCGGCACACAGTGTGGCGACCATAAGGTTAGTTGACAAACGGGCAATGTTAGCTTCTGTTCGTGTGCTCTCTCTCTCTCCCTATGTAGCACACGGCCGCTAAAGACCTGGTGACATAGTTTATCGCCTCATTCAAGCAAGCGATAGGTTTAATAGTCTAAAAATATGATTTATTTAGATTTCTAATTGCTCCTTCAATCACGCAACGTGGTTTCTTCGAGTTGTTCGGAAGCTTTGCCTTGACTGCTTCGTCACGAGTGTTGACGTCTATTGTTCAACTCTATTGTTCATCTTGCTGATACAATTTCGACAACAGCCACAAGAACATAAGTTGGCGCTTTTGGACATGCGCACTTGCACAACAACATGTTGACAGCAAAATTTCTTCAGATTGCTACAAGTGTATGTGAGGCTGTGAGCTCCAATAATAGCCTGAAAAGAAATTAATTTACGATTATGACTCGGGCATAGGCTTTACATTTTTTTTGTCTGCGGTTGCTGATATATCTTGTCTTCACATGAGTGTTTCTGCTTCACACAAGGGACCTTTAGAACTTCAATTTCATATATTGTGATTTGATAGTTTTTATCGAAATAACTAGCTATGATTCATAGTCGATTAATTTATTTGGGCTTGTGATCTATTTCAATCCTAACGAATTGGATTTAACCAATGTAATTAATCAGCTTTATCTAGACCTCTATACGCTTAACACTGTATGCCAGCTGCATAGTATTCTCATGTGATGCTGGATTTAGAGAAAACGAACAATGGCGTCTGTTTGATTTCTTGTAGTGGTGCTTTATGGGAGAGTGCGTTTTCGATCCGAGAGCAGATGCACTTTACGGCTCAGGTAAAATTCCCAAAGACTTCAATTTCGTATTAATTAAACATAGCCTATGATCATCGTCGTTAGAGATGATGTCAGATGATGGCAAATGTGCTTAACTCATTATAAATCAACTTCATTGTTAAGCAAGAAGCCTAAAACATTCTTCCTCTCAGTGGGTCCGTAGCTCAGTACTGAGAGTCATCCACGCGACCCGGGTTCAAGCCTCGCACAGGGCAAAAATTTATTTGATTTTTTTTCTGTTAGCTGCTATTGTCGCTTTGCTGTTGTGTTGCTTGACTCGGGTTCTGCTGAAAATAAGATAGCCCCTCCCACTTCTGGCTTGGCCGAATCAGGAGTGATCCAGCACTTAGGCCTTAGTGTTAAGCCGAACCCACTGCTATAAAGCCGACCTGCGTGTCGTGCTATAGTGGGCCGTATTTCGTACATGTATAACCTGTACCTGTAATCATTCTGCGGTTTGTCTGTGGGGCCCTGATACGGCCTTCGACTTCCGTGCGCGATCTCGGCGTCCTGCTGGAGTCAGATCTGTCCATGAGGCGCCATATCGCCTGGACAGTAGGTTGTTGCTTCCGGCAGCTCCGTCTCATCAGGAGCTGCATCAAGTCCTTGCCCTTTGAGGCCGCGAGGGCGGCCGTCGCCGCTTTCGTCACTTCCAAGGTGGATCGCCGTAACAGCTTGCTTGCCGGCGCGCCTGCGTGCCTCTTGGACGGACTCCAGTCAGTGCTTAATGCCGCGGCGAGGCTAGTCTGCAACAGGAGGAAGTACGACCACGTCACGCCGCTCCTCCGTGATGTCCTCCACTGGCTGCCTGTTCCATCTCGCATCGAATTCAAGCTCTGTTTGCTCGTGTTCAAATCGCTTCACGGAGCTGCGCCCGAGTACCTGTGCGATTGCTGCATAGAGACTCATTCCTCCGCGGCTGGGCTTCGGCTCAGATCATCCGAGAGGTCTGATTTGCGTGTGCGGAGAATGAGAACGTGCTTCGGCGATCGTGCCTTCTCGGTCGCTGGTCCTCGTTGCTGGAACAGTCTTTCTCTCGCTATCCGATCAGCAGGCTCAGTGGACTCTTTTAAAGCCAGGCTAAAATCACACTTGTTCGCTAGGGCTTATCCGGTGTAGCTGTTTTTTTGTAAGGCGTCCTTGTAACGGCATGGCTGTGTTACTGCGCCATTTAAATCGTCGTAATTATTATTATTATTATTATTATTATTATTATTATTTGTCAGATTGAATGTGAATAAACGAAGATTATTAGTCTTAGTCAGCGTTGACGAATCTATAACTATATGCACTTCGTTGAGCTTAAGGAAATGTTCGAGTGATTCTTCTGAATATTAACGTTCATTTTGTTGCAGAAGACTGCATGTACGGCGACAGCAAAGCACCATTCTACGACGGTTTCAAGTGTTCCAATGTCTCGTCACAGCCATGGAACTGCTACAAATCGACAGTGGCCAACTCCTGCTGTCAATCGTGCAACGCCATCAGGGACGACAAATTGTCAGGTAGATCAGTTGTATATGATAATGTCATTCAGTGCCTGTTTAGTCGGAACGCTCCGATACGACGCTCCGGGACTTAATTTCACCTTTAAAAAAGAATTTAGTTAATCTGAGTTTCTAATTTATTATTTTATTACTTTACTTTTAACGTTTTCAGTGTAAATTGATATTGACATAATTTCATGTAAAGCAAAAATATTTGTATAAAATATGGTTCCAGTAAACCCTTCCTTAATGTTCTGAACTTGTTAGGTTCTGAAAGCTGTTTTAAAAAGACCGCTTAGTAAATTCTAATTATATGGGTATGCAGCGTATGTGGAAATTATTAGTTAAATTTGATTCAACTTCTCAATATCCTATTATCCTAAGAGCAAATTGCAGCTGAAATGTCTAGGACAAGAGATCAAGCGACTGATCGATTTCGAAGCTCAGTTACAATCATAATTATTGCAAATAATCAATGTCTGGCGATATTTTGACTGTGAGCCTATATACACGAAGAGCAACATGAAACTTAGGTCCGATCGCCATTAGTTAGACTTCTATTACTTTTCTAATAACTTGGCCAACATAAATTAATTTTATTTAGGGGAAACTGCATAAATTGTATACTTGATGATCAGCCTCAAACCTATTCCTGGGCAAGTGTAGCCTAAAAGTCTTAATGTCTAACCCGTATTCATCGTTCACGATTGATAATAATGTAGCAAAGAGCTTTTCTTCAAGTTGTTACTGTCTTCTAAAAATAATGAAAGTCTGTTTTCGACTTTCTTTATTTCCGAAGGATGTGAATATGGCGACCTATATCCTGGATGCAAGAACTACGAGCCACTCAACTGCGACGATCCTTCCATCAACAGTGGTTGCTGTCAGACATGCATGGACACACAGAGACTTGGTTTGTGTGATTGCATTGATCTCAACACTGTAGCCTATATTAATTATGGCTACATTTTGTAGTAACGTACGCTCAAGAATGGTCTAGATGGTTTGAATGCCATATACAAGGCCGTAGCCAGGATTTTATTTCGGGGGTGTTTTCAGTGCCGGCCAGGATTTCTCAGTTTTATCGGCAAATTTTCTGATGACCTTTTTTTAGTCATCCGGTCGAAATCTTGGAAATATTTTTCATTTTCGCCGTGTCAAAATTTCTTATGACCTTTTTTTTAGTCGTCAACTTCATTTTTCCAGATCGAAATTTAATCTATTATTTCATTTCAGGAATTCAGGGGGTGTTTTCATGACTTTTTGCATGTTTTTTTGCATCACAAACTCGAAAATGTAATAGATTTTTTCTGCATTTTCCATTTCGGGGGTGTTCAAACACCCAAAACACCCCCCTGTCTACGGCCTTGGCCATATAATATTTTATTACCTACTATGTAGACCTATGTTTAGGAAATTAGCCTATTTCATTACGCATCAAAGATAGAAAATAACATAAATGAACGAACGTAATTCTTTTAGAAGAAAAAGGCTGTTCATGAATATTTAAAATTCAATGAACTTGCAATTGTACAACGACAGCAAATCGACTGCAGCTGCTTATAGCTGTGAAGTCCACTTTAAGGCAATCCTCACGGAGGCGATGCTGAATGTCCATGCGTACGGTCTGGTATTATTACATGCATATAATGAATGAATGCATGTATGATCACTGGTTTTAGCGCCCCTTCCAGATTTTTACTTTGGGGCCGTCCATAAAGTATGTCACGCTCCAGGGGGGGGAGGGGGTCCGAGAAAGTGTGACAGTTTGTGACAGGGGGGAGGGGGGGGGGTCAGGCCATGTGTGACGTCACACATTTTTTTTTTAATGATGTGTATTATATAGTTGTCTAGTTTAATTTTTGCAATTTTTGTTTTCAAATTCAATCTACATTGAGTTACTGCTTCAATGAATAACTGTGACAACTGTTTGCAATTAACTATTCTGCTATTAAAGTCATTTTAATAATGTGATAGTACTTTTAAGTGGAAACCTTACAGTTTAATAGTGAAGTGTGTTTTAGATTAAATTTGAATAAGGTGTTAATTACAAAAAAATTCGAAAGTGCGACGTACTTTAGGGGGGGGGGTCCGAGAAAGTGTGACATACTTTAGGGGGGGGGGTCCGAGAAAGTGTGACAGTTTGTGACAGGGGGGAGGGGGGGGTCAAAAATGGTCAAAAATAGCGTGACATACTTTATGGACGGCCCCTTAGAAGCGCTCCCGACTACAGGGCGGACGCTGAATCGGAGTTTCACGCCGAAGCGCAGAGCAATTGCTAGTAAAGAACTTGCCCAAAGGTCCCTACGCGACGACTTGTGGTGGATTCGAACCTGCAACAATTCATTCAGCTCCAAGGCGTCGAACATACCCAGTACACCACCGCCCCCTTTTTATATGGATGAACCAGTTTAGTGACTTTAGTCAGATTCAAACAACCTAAATTATTTTATTTCTAATGTTGACAATAATATTGCAGTAATAACAACAACAACAATAATAATAATAATAATAATAATAATAATAATAATAATAATGATAATAATAATAATAATAATAATAATAATGATAATAATGATAATAATAATAATAATAATAATAATAATAATAATAATAATAATAATAATAATAATAATAATAATAATAATGATAATAATGATAATAATAATAATAATAATAATAATAATAATAATAATAATAATAATAATAATAATAATAATATTGCAATAATTATTGCAGACTGTCAATCTGGAGACAAGATCACAGGATGCAGTGCAAAGGATTGTCTTGATGAAAGGAAATACTACAACTGCTGCCGAACCTGTGCTTCTTATCCTCTTCCACTTCCTACGTCTACGACTACTGCCACGCTTACATCTGGGATAACTACTCAAACGACTACTTCGACGACTACTCAGACCACAACGACTACCTCGATGACTGCTCCAACCACTAGGAGTACTACTACTTCTACGACTACTTCAACTACTACGCCGAAAACTACTTCCACTCCTGCTACATCAACGACAACACAGACTACCAGTACGACGCCTACAACTACAACAACTACCACGACTACTCCGACAACCACAACAACGACGACGTTTAGACCTACTCTGCGTAAGACTTTTCTGTGCCATTAAACATAATTGTGTATGCATGCTCAGCTCGAGTTTTAACCTAATATCGTTTTAAGCTATGAAAGCTATTTGTATTTCTAATAAATAGCCTACAGATGATTGTGTGGTGCCTTTTAGAGCTCAGCCAGTCCTGTGTTGATTACGATTCGGTCTGGTGTCGTGATGCAAGAAATTTCCCGCCGTCGAACTGTTACACGTCGAATATGGTTTACTGCTGTGCCTACTGCTACAGCATCCGCGATTACAGTCGACCAGGTGAGCGTACGCTTATGAAACAACGTGAGGTCTGGGCATGATAAGCACGCATTTATAATCCGCCACTATTAGGGCCTATAGTTGAATGACCAAACACCAATCTGCTTCATTGTGAGCGAAGAGCGTAACTCAAGGTCTATACAAAGTAGTCCTAAACTGGCTCAGGACGCTTGAGCGGGTTGGCTTATACTCTCCGAGTGACAAGGCAAAAACACCACAGTCAGCTACCGTGAACCACATTTACTAGATGAATATGCCTTTACATTGTGGGGTCTATAAATTGAGTAGCCTAAGTAAGTTGTTCTATTTACAATTTTAATATAGGCACTATAATTATGATTCCAAATTATTGTCAAGAGATAGGCCTATTTTTTAATTATTTGAAACGATCCAAATTATATGCTAATCAACTGAACAGCTTAATAGCAGCAGAATCATCGATATTGGACAAATCAAGGCAGATCAGAACACAATGCGAAGTTATAAGTAGGACTAGACTATCCGACGGGCGTATTAACAGCTGCAGTCAATAACATTATTCATTATCCATGTGTGTTGAAACTGTCTCATTCTAGGCTGTGAGTACGGCGATCGTTATACCTGGTGCAGTACGAGTCGTTGCTCAAACACAATTCGAAGTTATAAGTAGGACTAGACTATCCGACGGGCGTAATAACAGCTGCAGTCAATAATATTATTCATTATCCATGTGTGTTGAAACTGTCTCATTCTAGGCTGTGAGTACGGCGATCGTTATACCTGGTGCAGTACGAGTCGTTGTTCAAACGACGACGAACGTAAAACTTGCTGCGGCAAATGCAAAGACTCTCTAAGCACAAGTAAGTAGATCTATTCTTCTGTTCTTAGAGTAGATCTATCCTTCTGTTCTTAGAGTAGATCTATCCTTCTGTTCTTAGAGTAGATATATCCTTCTGTTCTTAGAGTAGACATATCCTTCTGTTCTTAGAGTAGATATATCCTTCTGTTCTTAGAGTAGATATATCCTTCTGTTCTTAGAGTAGATCTATCCTTCTGTTCTTAGAGTAGATCTATCCTTCTCAATGTTCTTAGAGTAGATCTATCCTTATCAATGTTCTTAGAGTAGATCTATCCTTATCAATGTTCTCACAGTAGATCTATCCTTCTTAATATTCTTAGCGAAAGGTTGATGGCCAAAAACGATCATGTGAACACTCCTAGGATTTGTCGCATCACGTAAAAGTTCAGAACGCATGGCTGGAGATCAGATGGTGAAAGCTGATCCACTAAGGTACAACTGCAACAATGATGTAATCCAGTGGTTCCCAAACTTCAGCATGCTGCGGACTGGCAATAATGTTTGGTGAAGCTCGCGGACTTAGGCCTTAATGGCGATGATCAACATAAATAAGCTGACTGCAGCATCAATGTAGTAAATTTAGAATAAATTAAAATTTTTGAATTCGCCATCTGGCATGTTAAAATAAGGCGCATTGATTTATTTCAAATTTTTAAATATTAAAACAGAAATTTGAATAAATTTTGGACAACAATTCGAATAATTTCACAATTTAAAACAAATAAACTAATAATTACAGTTTATTTGTTATTTTCAACTCTTCTCCGCGGACCGGCGATCATACCTCCGCGGACCACCACTTTGGGAACCACTGATGTAATCACTGGTTTTAACATGTGATTCGAATTTCGATATTCAGGTACAACGACGTCAACAACTACGAGAACTACAACGACACCAACGACTACAACACCACCGACAACTACAAGAACTACTACAACTCCAACGACAACCACGACGGCGCCTACTACAACTACTACAACTCCCACTACAACTACAACAACTCCCACTACAACTACTACAAGAACAACAACAAAAACTTCAACTCCCACCACGACAACTCCAACAAAGACTTCCTCTACAACAACAACAACGACAACAACAACAACAAAAACAACTCCTCTTTCGACTAAATTACCGACGACCACTTCAACTGCGGTTGTGACTTTTAAGACTACACCGACAGTCGGGGGACTTACTACAAATCTAAGCACAACTACGCCAGCACTGAAGGCAACACTAAGTAAGATCCATTATGTCTGATCGTTTATATTCTTATAATTATCTACACGTAGGCCTATCAGTGTTACTATAACTACGCAAGGGTGTCAAATTTTGCACATTTACCCGTCACGTCTGTTAATATACATGTAGCTACAAGAGAGGAAGAAGAAGAAGAAGAAGAAGAAGAAGAAGAAGAAGAAGAAGAAGAAGAAGAAGAAGAAGAAGAAGAAGGAGCAGCTTCTTAGGATATTCACGAGGCTGCCATGCATGCGTACGAGGCATTAGTCACGTCATTTTCTAATTCTCGGTAAATGAAGATGAGTGGCCAGTCCTATCCATCACCGTCCCATTTATCCACCGACAGTGCATGCTTAATGTGCTTCAGCAGGAGCGTAGTCAAGAAGTAATTTGTGTATAACCAGTGTTTATAATAGTGTGTATGGTGTTAGTCCCTTGTGTATAACCAGTGTTTATAATAGTGTGTATGGTGTTAGTCCCTTGTGTATAACCAGTGTTTATAATAGTGTGTACTGTATACATTTCTTCAAATGTTGTTCAGACTCGTATTTGATTTCCATTGACTTTTGTAAGTCAGTTTGGGGTTCAATTTTTGAAACATTAAATATCTCACTGCACCCATGCACGGGTCATTTAGAAATGCCAGTTTTTTGTCTCTCAGTCATAAATAAATCAGGTTCTGAATGTTGTATTGACCTGGAACCGTATAATGCGACTTCTCCTTCTTTTCGACTGTGTATTAGGACCGACTGGAATTATCAACAAATTCTTTAATACCGTAGCTTCCATCAGAATCGATTTTCTTGATGTAAATCATTAATATACTTTCAGTGGCCAATGATACAATGAATCTAATTGTTAATATTTCTATTTTTGAAGATCCAACTTGCGAAGATAAGTCTGGCATATGTGTGAACCTCGAACAATTGCAATGTTACTCAGAGTTCTTGCGTACATTTTGCTGCAAGACGTGCTCGGGTTTTGCAATCGGTCCATCAGGTAAGAGATCACTTTCGGTCCGTATACATATTATACGTATATATATATATAATTTTATATATTATATTATATATATCTATATAAATAAAAATGAAACTTTACTAGCGTACGTTATGAGTGTTCTGGGAAAGTTACGAACCGATTGTTTTGAAATGTTTTACAAAACCTTCCATTCCAATAGAACCGTATTGTAAGATGCCGCCCAAAAGTCGCGATAGCGCATATGTCGCTGTCGGGAAGGAACGGTGTGAGGGAGGAAAGAAGGAGGGAGCTGGACGAAGAGGGAGGGGAGGAACCGGAGGAGAGGGATGAAGAAGGGAGGGACGCATGGAGGCAGAGGGAGGGAGGGAAATGGGAGGAGGAGGGAAGGAGGAGGAGGGGTGGAAGGGAGGAGGAGGGAGAGGGGAGGGAAAGGGGGTGGGGGAGGGTGATTGCGGAGTATCGATTAAGGTACTCGCTGTTTAGTATTTAGCTGCAAAGTACTAATCACTGATTATGGTATTCTTGCAGGCTGTGAATACGGTGACCGCCTAATCAGTCTATGCATTCGGGTTAACCCAGACGACTGTTACATGTACCGCGAAGAGTGCTGTCGAACTTGTCAAGGCTTATGAAGAATCGGGTGACGATGGATGCTAAGTGCACACGTACTACTAGTGACCGGACGCACGGACGGACTCACTGAGCACCCTTCCTTCTGTGTCTACCGCCATCTACCGCCATCGTTATTGCTCAATTGTTGAATCCCTTGAACGGTCGTCTCTTATGACCGCTGTTCGCCGCCCTCCACGGCGGCGGTATTGGCGGATATAATTATTAAGTTGAAGAACACCAAAGATCACTTTGATTGTATCGTATATGAGGTTTGTGCAAAGAACGCTAGGTGGCAGAGACGAGTCAGAAAAATAATTGTAATTACGTTAACGACATTACCTCCAAATGTTTCGTCGTTCTTGTTATATATGCTACTCTGCAGCTCAGCGCTCCTTGCGTGTAATTATAGTACTATTCAATGGCCTTCTATAGCGCCGTTATATAAGTGCGTTAAGCCTTGATACGGTCAATGTTTACGTTGCAATAATTATTATTAAGGCGCTGGATGCTCTTTTTCGTCGATGATGGTCGAAATTGTTATTCGACCTCATCCTTGTGGTATTCTTGACTGCTATGTTCATGTTTCGAAGGTCCGGATTTGGGGCTTCCTGCAATAATAAAAAAGGTTTGAGTCAGGTACTTGTCGCAATGATTAGGGCCTAGAATAGGAAATCTATAATATGGTGAGTTCATGATAGCAATGCTGTTGGTAACTTCTAACAGCATGGCTGAACATGCGATAAGCTATATGAAGCTCTAATTGGTATTACTGAGAATGACAGCCAAAGCATAGAGTATGGCCTATTTGTCAATGTTGTCTTTATATCGTGTTATATTAGGACGACAGGAAAGTACCAGAAAGTAGCTCATAGCAGCCATACTTAAGAGCCAGAGAGTTTAGCAAATAGGCTATATATTTGAAGGTTGAGCCAGATTAGGTTTTTTCATGAGGTGCAATTTGTATAAAGATTGAAGTAGTGCGAGCTTTAAAATGCATGCGATCATAGCATTGTATACATTCAACGGAGGACTATTATAATAATGTTGTCAACTGTTCAAACTCACAAAGAATCATCTTCCTATAATTATTCGGTACTAACATCATATCCTCTGATGCAATGTGATAAAACTAACTTCATGATGTACAGACCGCATGACTAATCGTTTGCTTGTTGAAGGTACAGACTGCAGAGTGTGCATGCTGAATGTATACTGTAAATAAGGAGTGAGCCTATATTTTAGGCCCATATATACACTGTGCCCCATAAAAAAACACACCCAAAAACTTTGTCATGAAACGCATTTAAGTCTAATGTTAAATAAGAAAAAGTAATGTTTCATTTAAGAAGATGTTCGAAGTGATGTCCCTTCGCTTGAACGCAGGCTCTCAGCCTTGGCCGCCACTGTTCAATAGCTTTGTCAATGACACTCTGCTTCAACTGTGCCCACACAACGATGAGGCGCTTCTTCAACTCGTTGATGTCCCGTATTGCTGTCTGGTAGACGCGTTCCTGTAGCCTATTAGACCCCAAATTCTGTAGTCAACGGGATTGAGGTCTGGTGAGTTTTTTGGCCAGAGTTCCGGTCCAATGAAGCTTGGCGTTTCACGTCGTAGCAACGCAATGGTGTCCTTTGCGCGATGTGCTGGGGCGCTTTCCTATAAGTTACTAATCTCTGTTTAAATGTTTCCAAACGCGCCTAGTCTGTGTCACTGCCTCCAACAGCAACCACTTCTGTGAGTAAGTAAAATGTAAAATATTTTGTGGCAGAATTATTTGAGAAACAACGTACAAACTTTTATTACAATTGGCTTAGTTTTATAGAAGATTTTTGAAAAGTTTTTTGGTGTTTTTTTATGGGGCACAGTGTAATTACATGTATAATATGTATATGCCTGATGTCTCTACTTATGCGATGTATTGTATTAATTTATCCGTGACTGTTACTGCCACTCATGCATTTATTGATGTAGCACACATGTATTATGGCGTTGAATTTTGGAGAAAATGTATCTTTCGACGGTTCTCTGTTGAATAATAAGACGCGGTTGTAGCGGTGTAAGCATGATCACTGCCAGGAGATACACACATCATCTGAAATATTATGGTGGCGAAGTTGGATGGTTGAAGGATAGGAGACAAACAGTGGACTGCATGGAGGAGAAGTAGCTGTAAGCATGTGGACCCCTCTCGCTAAGGACATGATGCTGTTGATCATGCAAATGCCTTTCTATTATAGTGTAGGCGGATGATTGAAGGACGTGTGTGCATGGGAGCTGGTCTTAACCATGGCACACTATCGCTTGCAATGCTTGCTACACCTGATAATGAATATAAGACAGCCATACTGACGTACTGTAACAGATCGGTGATTGCAGTGCATTCGATGTGGTCTGTCACATAAATAGAAGCCTCTATCGGAGTTGTTCAGCTTAGTCTATAATTGCAATTTGCGATGATTTGTAATGACCATAAAATTGTTGTGCATATAAAGAAAAGCAGTTCCTTACGTAGCAATTAGGCCTAAAGACTTTGTCTTCCGCTGAAGTTATGGTCTGCTTCGATATCGTTAATTAGCATTGTAGATTGAAGCGACTCCAGCAGAGCAAGAGTAATCCGTTGCATCGCCTGTACAACGTTTGGTTTCGGCAACGCTCCAATCTGTTATCTTTAATGTTGGACGTTTAGTCATTAAATGTACTCTTCGCTAGTTTTAGGAATTATATTGATCATAAGAATAAACCTAATATTATAAACTAGGTCATAGGAAGATTGATTTAGTCAAATGATTTGTTCAAGTAGATTTAGCCTTTATACTCGTCAATATTACACAATATATCTATAGATCTAGGCCTATATGATGATTATCGTGTTTCAAGAATAAACGGAGTGTCTATATAGTATGCAATCATATGCGTTTTTATCTATTATGGACCTAAATATAAAGGAAGTCATCAGAAGGTCTACAGTTTAGAGATGAGGAAACTTGTAGAAATGGTTTGTTTAAAATGCAATATTTTAGTTTGTCCCATTTTGGTCAGATATAATATCATCGCCTCTCAGTAGTTTCCTTGAATTAATGAATTCTAAATAGCTCCTCGTCAGACTTAAGACGTGTGATTCAATGCACGAATCAGGATCTACTTTACTCATGTACTACTACTGTCCGTTGTCCATTTAGGACTAAATGTTCAGCCGAATACGGTCACCAATTCTATGATACGGGTCTAAAGGGCTATGGAAACGTACACCTTAATATTAATATCCATCAGTCTCTGGAACGATGGGTAGCCGACGATGATGTGATGTATTGTAATTAACATTAAAGTAATTTCAATAGGACCAATCGCCCTCCATAGCCATGACCATTCAGTGGCGCTCCCAGTGCTTGAACCCCCAAGAAAAAATAAGTCATACGAAGAGAGAGAGGATGAACAGCGATCCAGAAAGAATAATCACATGCACGCAGAGTGAAGGAAGCGCATGCCATGATGATGATGCAGGAACAAGAAATGTGTAAAATTCGGGAGAAAAATCGCTCCAGATTCGTGGTGCAGTTTTGACACCGCTAGGTTGTGGAACTTTGAATGAGTTGTAACCGGGCGTCGAGAACGGATGACCGGAATTCCTCCAGCGGGGTCTTCGTGGACGGAGTTATTGTTTGTATGTGCACTTGTTATAGCGCCCCTTGAAGCTCTCTCTACTCTGCAGAGACGCTCCCGAATGCAGAGCGGACACTGCATCGGAGTTTCACGCCGAAGCGCTGAGCAATTGTGAGTGAAGAACTTGCCCAAGGTTCTTACGCGGCGAGGTGGATTCGAACCTCGAACCTTCTGGCTCCAAGGCAACGACGCCACCACTACACCACCGCCCCTCAGCTGGAGTTAAGCTTGTGCTCACAGTGCTTTGCAATGTCAGCAGTTGAGAACGTTTCTACAGTTGACTGGGGATCGGAGCCATGACTCACACGGAGGTCTTTGAAAGTTGCTCAGAAACGCATCGGATCCTTCGCCTCTCAGCAGGCCTACTAGCGCTTGAAGCAGGTGCGTGAGAGTTTGGATAGGCCTATGTAGGCCTAATGGTTAGAGAACTAGAAATTTCTAAGTAAAACTAGGATTGCGGACAGGAAAATCGGAAGGAAGTAGCCTAAGAGAGGAGGAGTTAGTCGACGAGGGTGCTGTATGTTCTAGATTTTATAAGGAAAACATAGGATAGGCTTAGGCCTACTTATCTTTTGGAATTAATAGGACAAAGAAGGTTGGAAGACAGCCATTGGAAGATTAAGTTCACCACTTTGAACGATTATTTGATGCGTGTGAAAAAGCTTTGACCGAGTTATGACACTTTGTTGGGGTCTACTTTTCATCGCGGGATACAGTGTATGTTCACTGTAATAGTGAAGTCATTACGATGTTCATAATACAAGTTATAAAGTAATCAAGCAATATCAAGGCCATGATTCACGTGAAATCACTCGGCCGTAGTTTGCTTAAGACACATGCATCTTTCCATTAATTTCTCATCGTTCTACACTCACTATGATGTAGATCCATCGAAGCCATCCGGTCTGATTGTCATCAAGGGGAGTGTATCGATTCAATCTAGGATTGGTCCCTTAGGTCACGCTTCCTGTTTACGACAGATTGAATTACAAAGTAGGCTACGAAGAACTTTCTGCGAATAAAATATGCGTGATCTGACGTCAGTTCGTTTTAGCGTTCAAACATCTATAGTATACAGATCTGATCGAGGCAGTAGGCGCAGACGCATCACCCATTATAATTATTATAGCCTAATTATATTTATTACAATTATTATAATTATATTTATTATAATTATTATAATTATATTTATTATAATTATGCATTTTATTAGACGACACTATTTACTAACCGTCCGTCAAGTAACATAGGCCTACAAACAATACATGTAGTAAATAACTCAAGGAAGATTCGAGCCCTTACTCTTCGCGTTACAAGACGAGTGCACGAACCAGAACGAGTGCACGAACCAATTCCTCATTGCATCCCAGAAACCGATTGAACACCAATCCCTCTTTCAGAAACCGATTGAACAGAGCACAAATACAGATAACTAATCATGATGTTGATACACTGGATATGTGATGTGATGTAATGTAATGTAAAGTAAATCTTCACAATTGCTCAGCACTCACAAAAGTCACGTCAGAGAGACCAGCTTAACACCTAGGCATACATGCAGAGGCGTAGCGACCGCCCTTCGTACCCTCCGACCGAAGGGGGCCCCCGCAAGGAAGGGGCCCATAAAAGTGCCAAAAAATGAATGAAATGACTAAAAAAAAGGTCATCAAGTATCAACCTTTTCGGATGGCGAATTGATGAAATTAAAATTTTTCCAGCGATTTTGGCCGGATGCCTAAAAAAGGTCCTCAGAAATTTTGTAGGCATTATCCTCGGAGGGGGCCACGTTCATTGTTGCTACGGCCCTGCATACATGCAAAATTTGCAACTCTACAGGGTGGTCCAAAATAAACTGCACAGTGACAGTTTTCTTGATATAAGTATAACAATTCAATGTTTAATGCCATTTTTCTTACTTATATATATATTTTCTCTGACGTCATCATTGACTTCATCATTGTTTATCATAGTTTATGGTAAAGAAGTTGTTGTTTATAAGAGATTGTGATCATGGGACGCTTAACTGAGAAAGACCGATGTCTAATTTGGAATCTACGAACTCAGAAACATTGGGGGTCGTGTGGCCCCCAAACAGCCCGGACTTGAATCCAGTCGACTACGCTGTTTGGGGCGCCCTTCAACAGATGGTATACCGTCGTAGAAGTTTCACCACAGTGGATCAGTTGAAAGAAACAATCGTCACAGAGTGGACCAAGCTGTCACAGCGTTTCATTGACCGCGCAATTGATCAATGGCGTCGTCGGCTTCAATGCGTGGTCGAGCAGCAAGGATGACACATTGAACATTTTATGTAACAAAATCCATCCATGCATGTAATGTTACAGTAAAAATAATAAATATTGCTGTGTTTTTGTGAATTTTCACGGTTATATTTGAATTGGTCTGAATAAAGTACTATCAATTTATCATTGTGCCATTTATTTTGGACCACCCTGTAGGTCGCAAAGCCAGGTTCCGGGTTTAGGCCTAGTCTTTGTGTCGTTTCTAATACAAACAGTTACGCCTGGGTTAACTTGAAGACATGGGCGCCCGCACATAGGGGCAAGGGGGGGCACTTGCCCCCCCCTGGAAAATGGAAATTTATTTTTTTAACTACTACTTTTGGGTTTTTAACAAATTTCTTTGCATTAAAGCACTAAGGATACGAATGATACACACAGTGAAAGCCAGAAACCTATGTTTAGAAATCTCTGTTGATATAAACATGCTCTTAATTTTCTGCCTTGCATAATCAACATCTTGTTAAACAGTGGAACAGTGACCATTGGCTGTTAACCCTTCGGCAGGCGCCCTTGCAAATAGTATTTTTCTATCGATTATGGCCTACTTGATTGGAATCTCGCTGTCATGCAACCTTTCACAACTGCACAAAATTAAGTAGGCTATCAACAGAAGTAGCAAGAGGAACACTTGCACCTTGAAAATGGACACCTATTTTTTTGTTCACTTATTCATTCATTCAATGGACTTATAATATTACAGTGCCGCTTCAGGTACCCACATTTTTTATTTATTTTTCTTCGCACTAAAGAAATTATTCATATTAAAGCTGATACACAAAATGAAACTGAAAAATATTTGCATTAAGAAACCTCATTGAAAAATACTCATACTCCTAATTTCCAGCTTTGCATTTTCAAGCTCTTGTTACTAAAACATTTACGGTAACTGTGACCATCGAAAAATTGTTGCCCCCCCTGAAAAAATTTCTGCGGGCGCCCATGCTTGAAGATTACTCAGTTATGTATATATTCAATGAAATTCAGTTGCATGCGTAAGTCTTCTATCCTATCATTGTCATAATTCTCACTCCAGCTATGATACATGTAGGTCTTGTGCCCACAACGCACGACTACTTGACATAGTCTCCACTGTATGCACGTAATTGTAATCGTAACCTCTAAATTTCTAAATCGCTACTCGAAAGCCATGCGTGGGGTACCAGCTTATTCACGAGCCCTCCGTTGAGTCAAATGGTTGTCCGTAAGAGTAGTCAAAGGTGGTCCGGGTCGAGTGACCATAGGATCAGAGGAGGCGGAACAGCTACTAAGGCGGGTGTCGTCTGGGCCGGGGGATTGGAGGGTGGAGGATCAGATGAGACAGGGTAAGAGTTCTTGAAAGCAAGCTCCTAATGCATCTTCTGCATTTTTATTTATTGCTGATCATGCAGTTTCTGCAGAAGGCATTTCTGTACAACGTAGCCTACTTGACAGCGCCAAGGTGAATTACCTAACTGGTTTACTTACAGGTAATTCTTTTCACTCTCAATGGAACCGTCCGACTACATGTAAACCGCAGCGAATTATTCAGCAAACGCTGCAACTCGATCTTATTTCAGGATCCATGCTTCATGATTCTGTTTAACTCAATCGTATTCGACTAAAGCTGATTCATTAGAAGCTTTAGAGTTCAGGTTACTCATCCATGAATCAGACATCAGCCTTAATATGCTATAAATGTCTGAAACTCGACTGAAGTTAATGCAAACGGTAATAATAACTAGAGCTAAGCTGTCTTCGGGACGAAAGTTTACATACAAGACGAAATCAACGGTTGAGAATAGAAGACTAATAAAGTATTTATCCGCAATCAAAATATTATTATTACGAAAAAAACACAGAAAACAACGTTCAATTGCAGACAATTTCTCTGCAAGATGTTTCTCTTTACTAATCGAAACGTTCTTCAGTTATTGGCGATGGCAACATTTCTGCATATTTGTCAGGTAAGACTATTAAAATTTGGACTAAGCAACAAAGTAGGACTACATTTGCAACACTTATTAGCTGCTCAATGAAGTCGGTTGCACTCAATGGTCATCTTTCGGAGAGTTATATAGCCTACCCAACAAACATGTACAGACCTGATGTTTTATGCATACTTTAGCGATTGAATGAAATCGCTATAGCAGTTTGATTAGAAGGAGTAGGCTAACCAACATACAACACGTGACATGAATTCCTCATCTTTGTTTTTGCCTGCTTCACTAAAGCGCTTACAGATCATTATCTTCTATCGCGGTATTAAGTGCGTATCGAATCTGACGAGTATCACGCTGAAGTGTTGTGCGGCATAGGCGCAACCACCCTATGGGACCCACGGGACGCGTCCCCCCAACTTTTGAGTGGTCCCCTATCTTTGAAATTATGGTCCCCCAACTTTTAGGACGTGATTCATTATGGTCCCCCCCAACTTTTAGGACGTGATTGCACCTATGAGTGGCGGTATATAAATTTGCAAATTGCATGTAGGCCCTTCAGTTGCAACACGACACGCAATACCTAGACTTGTAGTTTATATCATCGACGAATAAGAAATTACGTTCGTTTTTATTTATGTGTTTATGGCCAGTCTGGACTTATACGCAATAAACTTATTTTGAACATTGTACAATTTTATGCGCAGGCAAGAAGTTTAGCAAATGAATCAACGAGTGCCAACCCGACGGATGGGTCGCTATGGCAACCGAAGGAAGGAACGATGGAGGAATGGATGGCCTGTCGTGGAATGCCAAAGGACGTCTGCGAGAGGACGAAGATCAAGAAACAAGAGCTCCAGAAAGCACTCGCTAAGAAATTCGACCTCGATGACGTAAGTACAAAGAAAATTCATTAGCACGTGACTTTTAAGCGTCATCGTATTTAAATAACTACATAATTCGCATACAATCATACAATAGACTAGACTAGAGGGCTTTATCATTCATTCCAATATGTTGCACACATTATTATTATTATTTCATTTTACCCACTTCGCAACAGGATTACATCAGTAGGCCTATAGCTCAAACAAATAGTGAGCAATCACATAGATTAAATAAAACGTATGCGGTTAGGAAGTCAGTTTTTAATCTTTGTTTAAATTTAGGCCTATTCTGACACATCGCAGTGTGATAAAAATTCACCGTATGAACGGATAATCACAAGTTTACAGGAGTCGAATTTTGTTTGGCAGCCATACAAATAAGTGGATCATGTCAATACTGTATTAGCCTACACCGTAAATCCTTTCAATATCTTCAGGATCCATCTTCCAACGACAGCGACGAAGACCAATGCATGGTGTTCACGGAAGAGCAACTTGATATGATGATCGCCGAGGTCAAGCAGGAGGAAGGGGAAACATCTACACATCGCAAGAAGAGATCATTGATAGACTTCAAGCAATATACTGACAGCAAGTGGTCGATGCCTGTTCCTTACAAGTTCTACGGGGATCACGGTAACTAATTCGTCATTGTTACATGTAGCTCTCTAGACGACTACGATGGCTTGATAAAGGTCTGATAATTAATTATAATCGTTTGTTGAAAGATGCAGACTTCTATGTCCTCCCGAAGGTCGACAGCAGCCAAACGAAATGTAGACCTAACACGGTCTTCTAGCGAACATAAATGCCGGCTGCTAAATACGGGAAAGAACCACCTAGTAGTGTGGTTATTTTAACTTGACTGAGTACCACAGTGAAACCTTGTTTCTAACTAGAAAGGAAGGGTCTCAACAACCAGTTGGTTGAAATTAAACAGTTGTAGTTAAGTGACAGTGATATTAGGCTATATTTAAAACGCCATATAGGGCTTACATTATAAACTTTGTATAAACAATCATAGGGTGGGCCCACCGCCCGTAACTAACCTATGAAAATATTATAATCATTGTGGCCCGCGCGTTTGAAAGTCGCCGGATCCTTGAGCATTTGCCTTTATCCTCTCAGCAGGCCTTAAACTAATAATTGCGAGGTGAGTTGTTGGTACTGAATTCTTTCTCTTTTCTATTTGCTATTTGAAAGTCTTTTTGCTTTAAGCGTTTCTCAATCGCAAGTAAAAAAATCCTGGAGGATCGTGTCAATGCTTTTATACAATAATACAATTAAATAAGCAATTTATTTCAGACGATAATCAGAAAGCGACGATTCGACGAGCATTCCAGCATTGGTCTGATAACACATGCGTTCGATTCAAGGAGCTGCCGACGAATGCTGACTTCAACAGTAACCATATTCTCATGACCAGAGATGTCGGAGGGTCTGTACAATTGAAGCTGTATTACATGGGCACTTAGCCTAGCCATACTGAATGAACATGAATGAACATGAACAAAAGGCATACATGTACATTAGGCTGATGACCCAGCGACATCATAATATATTCCACCCCAGCTAATGAGCCACCCAGTACACAATTATGGCGGAACAATCTGTTGGTGGAAGAATCTTGAACTAAACCTATCATGACTCCCATTGTTTCTGTCCAATAGTTTAATTCATTGTCCGTGTGTTTCGTGTAGATGTTGGTCGCAACTTGGAAGGACATCTTCCATACCGCAGCAAATCAATTTGGCATCATACTGCGTTGATGTGGTTAGTCGATTTTTTCTTTATTTCCGTGCATTAATAGAGATTTTCAACGATAAAAACTCGAAAAATATAGCCCCCATACTTAGGCTACTATGATATACTTTTTGCAAATTTATAGGCAATCAATCAGTAGGCTATTTTTGCAACAAAATTATGCAATGCCAGTAGACTATAGTCCAGATGCGAATTGCTTAAATTTAAATTTGTGTAGGCTAAAAACAATATTTAAAAAATTATAGTTCTAGACCGCCTTGAGATAATCTGTCTAAACTTGTTGGTTAATTATGATGATGACGACGACGACGACGTCAATGACGACAACGATGATGATGTTGATAACAATGGATCTTAGTAGGCCTAATTGTATATAATTCTATTGTAGTTTGGTACTGTCCTTCATGAGATTGGTCATTCGTTGGGTCTGGTCCATGAACAATCGAGAATCGGCAGAGACGAATCAGTTGAGATTATATGGTCCAACATTGATGCTGGTTCCTGGTCACAATACGCGGAAGCGTCGTATACGGACGCTCTCGGACTTCCATATAACTACGGATCAGTCATGCACTATTCGTCTAAGGTAAATAACTAAACCTGTCAGCTAATTATCAACTATATTCAAATAGGCAATATAATATTAGAGATTTGTCAATAGGAGGAAATAGCCGACGACCACGTCACGCCGCTCCTCCATGATATTTATCCTCCACTGGCTGCACATGTTCCATTGCGCTCTACGCGTTTTTAAATCACTTCATGGTGCTGCGCTTGAGTAGGCTACCTGCGCGATTGCAGCGCTGAGGCTCATTCATCTGCTGCTGGGCTTCGACTCAGATCGTCTGAAAGGCCGATTAGCGTGTTCGAAGGATGAGGATTGAGGACGCACTTAGGCGATCGTATTTTCTCGGCATCTGGTCCTCGATCCACTGGAACAGATTTCCTCTCGCTATTCGATCGACCAGCTCAGTGGACTCTTTTAAATCCATGTTGAAATCAAACTTGTTCGCTAGGGCTTGTCCCCGCCTGTTAGCTGCCTTGTAAGTCGCTCTTGTAACAGCATGGCTGTGTTACGGCGCCAAATAAAATGTCGTAGCCTAATTCTTGTTTATTATTATTATTCGTCGTATTTACTGATTCAATAATATATTATTACAAATTCAAATTATTAGTTAATAATGCTAAATAGACCAACGTTTACGGTTTACATTATCATGTAGGCTTATGTGTGTGTCATTAGGCCATATGGCGCAGGCCCATCTGACGGAGTTAATACACGTTGTTAATTATAATCGACCGGTTATTTTTGCTTAGTATGCGCCCTCTCAAGGCGATACGATGATTGCAAAGGATCGTCTGTATCAGATGAACATGGGACAAAGATCGGATCTGTCGTTTCATGATAGGAAAATCATCAACTTAGCTTATTGCACAGGTTCGTCAAATTAAAGTCAGCCAAAGTATTCTTCTTGCACGCAAAAGCTGTAGCAACAAAGTTTCTATTGAAAACAAATTGATTGATATCTTTAGGCTATATATTGCACATACTATCATAATATTACAATAATAATATTATAACACATCGATATATTTTTCCGCCAAGGAACAACCGTCGTTTAGGTCTCAGGTCTTTCATGCAAAATTTTAAACTTCCGAGCAAAGATGGCCAGAATATGCATAAGACTTAATAAAGGGAAGATATTGTCTTAATTACCACGAAGCAAGACCAGAAGGAACATCAGGGCCGAAATACTTCAGGGCAATTGTTGTCGACTTGTGGAACTTTCAAGATGGCAACCTACTATCCTGCCACAGTCGAAAATGTAACAACTTTGAAAGGAAGTGCTGCTATTTCAGTGTTAAAAGTATCTGCACTTAGATCTAATCACACTTTTCTGAAATTAATTTTGTACTTTGCACGAAGTTCATTTGTCCACTGTATGTTAAATTTTATATTTTCATTAATGTTTAAAGGAATCTGTGCAACTCCACTTACCCAGCCGTGCCAACGAGGAGGTTACCAGAACCCTAACAAGTGCTCCACCTGCATTTGTCCAGATGGATTCTCGGGACAATACTGCAACGAAATTGCCCCACCACAAAATGGTAGGCCTAAGTCGCTTATTAATGATTAGCCTACTTAACTTAAAATGCTTAGGCTTATACAAAGACAAGCTTACTGGACACGATACAGACGCGCTTATAGTCTTATATATTATTGCAGATCATTAATATAATGACGTATTCTCATAGGCTACTTGTAATTTTGTGGTTGATATTTAATTTAATAGAAGTGCTCAATTGTTCGTAATTCGCGAGTAGTTTTGAGACAGCGAAAAGATAACGCAACACTCGCGAATAGGCATGTGCCCAGCTTTGGTTTTCGAGTGGCGCTTTAGAAGTCTGAATGTTACGACGTATCAAACAATACAGTTTTATGAGTTATTCTTAAATGCTCGTGATAATTATATTTTAGCAAATTGCGGCGGCACACTGAACATTGTCTCCGGAACTCAGCAAGTTATCAAATCACCAGGCTATGACACTACAGGCTACGCTGAACGTCAGGAATGCACTTGGTGGATTAAGGTGCATATAAAATTATAAGACTGCCAATTAAATTTACAATTTTATTAGATTGTACTTGCCCACCAAATTTTAAGAATTTCGATAAGTCTATTTTGATACAAAAATAATGCGAATGTGCAATCATTTGTTGAAGTCGATTCACCTTCGTTGCACCCTGACCACAATTAAACGTAGCCTATAATTCGCAACCCATTTGGGCTTTATTTGGGTCTTACAATATTAGGAACATTGAGTTATCTGAGTCTTATGCAAGCAGCGTGGGTCACAAGCCAGCAGGGTTTCTTGTTCTTGAAGCGTTTTCACAAATCTCTCTGTCAATAGATGCAGATTTGCATAGCACCAACATAATTTAGTATTTCACATGACACTAATAATCCCTCACGATTTCGCATGGTTAAACATGGTTGAATTATTTTTCAAAACAGGCACCACAGAATCACAAGTTGGCGCTGGAATTTGGTGAACGCTTCAGTATCGTCTGCAGTGTAGGATCAGCTTGCGTATATCATTGGGTTGAAGTCAAGTACAAAAAAGACCTTGGATCAGAAGGTGCCAGGTAAACACGAACACATTTAGTCTATGATTAGTTTTCACATTTTTAAAAATGGCTCTTAGACCTTGATATAGCCTAGGCAAAGTTTCAAGTGAACGAAGTCGCTAGCAGTCGATATCTTGGCCACTGGTTTCGATTTAGCGGTGGCTAAGATGGCGGAAGATGCCGTAGACCACAATGACATGTATTGTTTGTATGTGCACTTGTTATAGCGCCCCTTCAAGCTCTCCCTACTCAGAGGCGCTCCCGATGCAGAGCGGACACTCCATCGGAGTTTCACGCCGAAGCGCTGAGCAATTGTAAGTGAAGGACTTGCCCAAGGTACTTACGCGGCTTGAAGGTGGATTCGAACCTAGGACCTTCCGGCTCCAAGGCAACGACGCCACCACTAGACCACCGCGCCCCATGTATGCCAACTATGGAGACATAACATTGTGTATAAGCCTTATTGACTAAACGTAGGCACCATCATGATTGTTGGTCTAAAAAAATGTGATTCGTCATCATTTTATCTTAATTTTTTAAGCCGCATGTTAAACAACTTACACTGTTTCATTAATTGCATGTTGTTCTTGTTCTTCTCCTTCATAGGTTTTGTTGTTACAATCGGCCAGATGATATGGTGATCAGCGAATCCAATGAGATGATGGTCATCTTCCGAAGCAACTACAGCGTAGACCCACAGTCGAAAACTTACCAGCGTGGTTTTCAAGCAACCGTTAAGTCGAGTAAGAGTTGAGTTTCGGATTCTTCATGCACTGCGTCTTATAATGATAGCCTAAACTCGCATCGTCTGTATTATTTTTTCTTTCGTGAAATAACTTTCGATCGCTTCGCAACAAAATAGAAAACTTGACAGCCTTTACAACAGTATTGCTACCAGGTACTGCACAGTGCGTGTAATGACTTTCACTCCTTCTAATGGAAAGATCAAATTTGTTGAGAGTAGGCTAATTAAAAGAGTTCCACTTTGCGTTCTTTTAGTTCCACCAGTAAGCAGCAGCAGTAGCAGTTCGACATCAACTCCAGCATCCACCCAGAAGTCTTTAAGTCCAGCATTTGCTGGAACGAGTTCAACTCTAACCAGCAGCAGTACAACGTCTGCATCAACAACTACAACTACGACAACTAAGTCTTCTACTTCTACTAAAACAACCCCTACCACTACGACGAGTGTAACGACATCACAGGCTACACCTTTAGGTAAGGGAAACAACATAGAATGTTTCATTCAATTATATCTACTTTCGTAGTAACACCGTCAGCAAACTACCTACATCGGGTTTTACATTGTCAACAGTTACTGCTAACAGTAACAGATTTTCAGTTGCTTTTAAGAGACACTTTATTCTTAGTTGGGACACAAATAAGTCTATCTTATGCCTAGCCTACATTGGAGGACTTTGGTATTCGTAACCGTCGTCTATTTTTTTCGTCGTATGATGTCTCCATTACTCTCCAAGGTAAATATAGGCTGTAGGCCCTCATGTAAATTTTGAGGTGAGTATAGGCCTACACGCTAAATACCCGCATATTATACCCTCGTGCACATGAACAACGCAAATTAGGCGGGAAAGATATAGGGCCTATAGGGCCTAAAGGTAAAGATAACTAACGCTTACGGAGCTGGGTAAGAACGTCTTTTACACAAAATTAAAGCAACTATGTGTTTGGGTTTATGCTATAGCTACAATAACCGAATTAGCCTACTATGTTTATATCATTTTATAGCCAATAACACAATGCCAATTGGAAATCAAGAGTCGCTGTTTCGGTGCTCGTTTGAAAACTCGGCATCCGGAAACAGCCTGTGCGGGATGACTCAAGACACAACTGATCAGTTCGATTGGACTGTATATAAGGATCCAACACCTTCCGATCCAACTGGTCCGGACTTTCCACACGATGGAAATTTCTACATCTATATTGAAGCCAGCGAGCCAAGACAACCCAACGACACAGCTCGGTAAGAATGATCGAGCTAGTCCACTCCTTTTAAAACATGTTGTGAAAACACCTAGGTTGTTTTGTTAGGCTCGTATAGCCTACTTTCACATCGATCCTGTCAACGAAGTCGTGCAAATCAGAAGTTCAACAGAATAATTCTAGAAACCTTCTTCATTCAAAACATTTAGATGAATCTCTTCAAACACGCATGCTCAGAAGCGCTTAAGATTTGACTGGCCTATAGCCATAATACATGGCATACATGCAATCCACATGCCATGTAAACACGCATAAATAAAATCATTAGGCCTAAACATACACGATAATGAATTGTCTGTAGAATAGACCCAATGTTCGATTAGCCTACTTGTCGTGGGTACTATAGGTAGGTTTACACGGATCGTGTATCTGGTTAAGAAGTTAATTCTATTGAATTGGTTACTAAAGTAGGCCTATGCTAGAATTGATGTCTTTCAACGAAAGTAGCCTATCATTAGCCTACAACTAAATGCCGGTAGCCTACGTATTATTTTATCAATAATATTCCTGAGTAAGATTATTATTCTTAATAGATCGTCGGTTGAGAATTATAAGGCTCTATGTCCAAAAAGTACTATTCCGAGATATTGCAATTTGAAAGTTCAACAATCTAGCACTCAAACACTAATGAAAATATTGCAAATGTAAGTAAAGAATTTTGTTCATTAGTCAATTAAATAACATTGTACATTGAAAAATTATGTGAATAAAACGTTAAAATATTTTAAAATAATTTTTTAAAGAAAGCCCCACGCCCCAAAATTGGACATAGAGCCTTATAATTCTCAATGCGAGGGCTGAACATTTTTTATTCCAGTTTGAAAGTTCAGCATTGAAGCACACAAACAATACTGAAAATATTACAAATTTAACTAACGGATTTAGTTCATTTGTCAATTAAGTAACATAGTACATTGAAAAAAGTTGTGAATAAAACGTAAAAACATTTTTTATGAATTTTTTTAAAGAAAGCCCCATGCCCAAAAATTGGACATAGAGCCTTATGAAAGTTATGACACTCAATGTACAGAATGCGTGGGTCCAATTATTATTAATAGATTGAGATCACGTGACTTCTGTGCAGCGGTCTTATTTGCTGCATACCTAATTTATTCAAATCACGTGACTCGAACGCAGCGGTCTTATTTGCTGTTGGACATAGAGCCTTATAATTCTCAAAAAGATGAAAACTTTGCAGCGTAGGCTAGACGTCTGTTGAAATGCATGGGACATAGAGCCTTTTAATTTAGTAAATATCTCTTTTACTATTGAAGATCCAGCTTAGATTCTCACATGACATGATAGCCCTGAACAAGATCTACGTCATGGTACCAATAACTCAAAAATTTCAAAAAATGGACATAGAGCCTTATAATTCTCAACCGACGAGATGTCAAGTAGACCTATAGGCTAAGCCGAATCTTTTAAATAGGTTTGGCGATTATATTTTCAAAACATGTATCTCGTGTCGTTCTTTAGATTATTTTTTCCGAAGATGAACTTTGCTGGAGACGTGTGTGTAGACTTCTACTATCACATGTACGGTTTCCACATCAACACTCTGAAACTAGTCAGAATAACCGGTTCCCAGTCAACTGATGTCTGGTCAAAAACAGGACAAATTGGAAACTTTTGGTTGCATGCCTCCGTCGGAGTTAACTTGTCAACCAACTCACAGGTAATTGCAAAAATCTCACTCTCTGCAATAAACGTTAGGTCTATTATAGGATTCATATTCTTCACAAATAATATGGTTTTTGAGCAAGACATTTGTCGTTTATAAGTCAATGAAAAATGAATGCTTGTGAAATGTGATTTTTATGTGGATGATGTCGCATATGATTGGTTCAATGGTTTCTCACGAATATGTAGACATGGTCAATTCAATTTTTCTACCAAGGGAAGATTTTAAATTGTTCTTCATAAGAATATAATAGCATGTTTAACAATATGCTGAAGCAGACAAGTTTGTAGTAGCCTATTTTTCGTTTTATCTCGCAAAACTCATTCGACCAAAATTCTCTATACGAGAATTAATCACAGTGATTTTCAAAATGTTTTTCGTGTCATTTTAGCTTCAGTTTGTTGGCATAAGAGGTCAGGAATACTCCGGAGATATTGGTCTCGATAAGATTGAAGTAAAGTCAGGATCGTGTGCTGTCTAACACCTCTCTCCTCTTTGAAGTCAAGAAAGAGCAGAAGACAAAAGAAGTCTCTTGTCCAAAGTGCTTTATTTTAACCGTTGTGAATGGTTGCTGCTTTAACCTCTCAGGCAATTTACATTTACACCTTTAGTCTATGCAGTATAGCCTACTTATTGTGCGTAATTTTTATTGTAAAGAGTCTCTTTTAATTATTTATTTATTTATTATTATTTAATTTATTTACTGTAGGCCCCTAATGCTTTTGGGTTGGTGTCAGGAAGGGCAGCCGGCCATAACCCTCCCCCATTATAATTCCTGGCTACGGTACTGCATGCAGATATCGTATGAGCTATATTAATAGAACACATCTTTTATTATAATCATCAATAATTATTCTTGCATAGGCCTACCGTCATTTGTCCTAATTGAAATGATTACAAGCATGTCGAGAATAGGGCATAATTATATAGGCTAATCAATAATCATATATGCGAATGTTGTCACACTACCATTCAACTTGATGACGTGTTCGAGTTGACTCTATAGTCTCACATCGTAGGCCTACTACAGTCCAGTAGGCTAGTCTACTAGGCCTACGTACTGTGATATCCAATGTTTGCTGAATGTTAATTGTGTAAATTTAATGCGGTTTTATGATTGCGCAAAATCGTTTATTATGCCATACAGAATGATTTTTCACAACAGATGTAATTTTGCGCTACGATAATAATTAGGCCTATCATGTAGGCTACCGCTACCCCACTGTAGGCCTACAACATATCAAGTGAAAAACAATCAGAAAGCTTGGGCTACTAGAGTTCTTAGCTGTTGCTCTGTATTTGCGTGAAATTGATACCACCAGTCTATCTAATATTGTAAACGATTGTGAAAATGATATCATTATTTTATGTATGCATTTATGTATGAATTTGTTGGAATAAACTATTGCTGATTCGAACGAGGTTTCTATTATTTTGCATCAATGCTTAGAAAACTGCATTTAGGCAACAGTCCAACCTGCGACCCGTGGGTTGCCGCATGCAGCCCGTGGGGTGATTTCAAGTGGCCCGCCCGTCGCCCGAGCTCGGTAAATTAAGTAAGCCTAATTAAGTCTAGTCCTGAGACCATTCTAGCAGCTTTCTTTCTAAATGAGGATAATTAAGTCAGCGGCGGCGCCAGACACATTTTGTAGCCAGGGCATCGCCAGGGCAGTCATACAAGTAGCCTAGACCTAACCAGGGCAGAGTCGCCTGCTCGGTAGTACGGGCTTATGTCTACATAGGCCTATTATAATTGAGGTGTAGCCTACTGGTAAATGGTGAGCTGAGTAGGCCTATACTTACTACGGTCGAAACTCGAAAAAGCGATCTTTTAGCAAATTTTTGCTATTTTTCAAGTCCTCTAAATTTCTGAGTTTTCTGACACCCCTGACTTTGTTTAAGTTTTTTGGATATCAGCACTTTAATGGTAACATTTTAAGCTGTCATCTCAACAAATTTCTCATAATTATTTCATTGCTGAAAGAAATGGTTTATGAGTTCAATAATGTTCCTCCATGTTGCATAAATTATCGAATTCCACACTGCAAGGGCAAACAATTTTTGCTGTCGTCCTAGCAAAATTGTTCATGATGGATAAACAGTAGATAACACTCTAGAAATTTATAATGACATTTTTGATTTTTTTTTTAAATATGGGGGAGCAGCATCTCCGTCCACAATCACAAACTTCGGAGTCTCGTGGACCGTCCTTTGACCCCCCCCCCAGTCTCCGCCCATGACTGCTGGTGCTAAATGAACACCCCATTTCTTAATGCATACATGTGATTGTGTAGGACTACCGGCGTAGCCCCTCAAGAAGCCGGCGGGCCGGACATGGTGCACATAACCTCCATCACGGTCTGCGGCGCATTCTATTAGCATACATGTAGCCTATAAGCATCGACGCGCTATTGTAGCGAAATTCAAAATTGCTGTCCTTGTGAATCTCAGCCCCTTCCTCCGCCAGCCCGGACTCAACACCCTTCTCCCGCCAGCCCGGACTCACACCTTGCCAAACCCCAGCCCCCTTTCTCCCCCAGCCCGGACTCACACCGGGCCAAACCTCAGCCTCTTTCTCCTCCAGCCCGGACTCAAACCGGGCCGAATCTCAGCCCCTTCCACCGCCAGCCCGGACTCACCGGTCCGGACCTAAGTCCCCTTGCCCCCCGCGCATACCTCAGCGCCTTCCCCCCACCGCCTCGGACCTCCAGCCCCCTTCCCCCGCTAGCCCGGGCTCAGGCTGGTCCGGATCTCATCCCATTCTCCCGCCAGTTCAAACCCTCCAGTCCTCTTCCCTCTTCCAGACCCGTCCGGACCTTAGACCGGTTGCATATAGGCATTCCGTACCCGATTTCGTAGCATTGCAGGACATAACGCTTTTTCATTGGCCGGTTCCAGATTATGAATATTCATAACCAATGACGTGCTTAGTGCCTTCTCGTGCGCTGTTGTTGCTGCTGTTGTTGGCATACGTGGAAAAATGGCCGATTGCGGTGCGCATAAAGTTATAAGAAGTTTCCATTCGATAGTGAAGTAAATCTAAGTGTGAATGTAGACTTCTAATCAGAGCAAAACTAAAATGCAAAGGTTACGCGTTGTTACGTGCGTGCCAGCGAATATGTCATCCACCAACTCATCGCTGCAATAATACGCTGTGGACCTGTGGTCAACAGCTATTATGCCTATGTGATGCATCAGGCGTCTGCTTCGTTGAATCAACCGCCTCCTGCGATAGGCCTGCCAAAAATCAAAACTGCGCTACAGAAGTCACTACATTAGATTTGACTAAACTTCAGTTGCCTAAATTCGCACCAGTTGAAATAAGTGTTCCACACATTCCCAATTGTAACCTTAAAAGCTCTTAGTTTATTCAGTTTTCGTGAACTGTCTCATTTTCCATGCCTACTGTTCGACAACGAGTAATATTTCGAGCTTAAGCACAGTAGGCCTAGTTCGTGTCAATCTCAGTTCTAGTGAAAATCATCCTAAATTTTAAACCTATGTGTAGTCCATGCGCAATTGCATAGGCCTATAGGCCTAGATACGTTTTTATTAAGATGTGAGACGGTTATCTTCATTAAAATTATTCAAATTTGATTATTTTGAATCATGAATCAGAACCCTTTGCATCCACATTCACAGACCTTCTAATTCCACGTTCTGACTTCCTGACAGGAATAGATTTGTAGAAACACTTCTGTGCAGTTAAAAACTAGCAAAAAGGTCATTGTCCTCCGATTGGAAGTAATTTACCACGGAGGATGGGAAAGGAAAGAAGGGGTTGTGGCGTTATGCAGTTCTAAAAATTCCTTAAACAGTCCTGTAAGAGTGAACGTTAATGCTGAATTATGAATAACCTAAGTAGACGTGCCAATAAAAGCATTAATATGAATGCAAGTAGCCTTATGGCTTTACATATTAGAAAGGCATTTGCTAATAACATCAGTGTTACTCTGTTATCGTTGCTCATGAAAGAATAATATTATCTTTATTCGACAATACGGTTGACAGGCCGCAACCTATATTAGTCTAATGACAACTTGTCACGATTCAGACATAGCAAAGTCCAAACATTTACAGCTTGACCTACCTGCCAATTGCTTACATTTCAACTACAATTATTAAACTAAAATCGGGTGTTTGAATTTTTGGGTGAGGCAGTATAATAATAATTTTCGTCTATTCAACAATCCGGTTGAAAGACCGCAATCGGTTACAGTGTACAATTTTGCAGTTGAAACAGTTTTGCAGAAACTCAGATTACAGAATACATAAATTTTAACTATACTAGCTGAAAAGACAGCCTGCACTAGTAAGCTTATAGGCTACACGGAGCTAACAGCAGTTTAATTACAAAGCATCTCCGCCCAATAATAAATCACAAAACGCAGCTTTATCCCATTATATGCAAAACTGTTTGGTGTAGGCTAGCAGGTAACTGACATATAGCCTACTAGGCCTAATGGACGCAAAGGCTGCGAGTTATTAAACATAATAGTCTAAGATTATTGATATTGCCAACGCAAGCCGCAAAGTCTGTAAACAAAACGGGCTTAATGATGTCACTGGTTATGAATATTCATAATATGGGATAGGCCAATGAGAAGCGCTTAATGCTGACAATGCTACGAAATCGGGTACGGAATGCCTACATGCAGACCGGTTGGTACCTCAACCCCCTGCCCCGCTATCGCGGATCTCTGCTCCTTTCCCCCGCCAGACCGGTTCGGACCTCAGACCAGCCCGGACCTCAGCCCTCTGTCCCCTGCAGCCCCATTAGGGTATAAATAAGCGGGCTGTATGCATGCTAGTGTTGAGTCGCAGAGAGAGTCGATGTCCGGGAGTCGAGCTCAGTCGTAATTGGTGTCTCACATGTGAGTCGATGTATGACCGTCCGACCTAGTTGAGATCAGAAAAATTAGATAATAATAACTTTAAGCCGATACATGGACATTCATTGCTTTTTGCTTTGGGATGAGGCGGAGTCAAATTTAGGGGCTTAGCCCCCTAACCCTCCCCTGGTGCCGCCAATGGCATAAGCATCTACACTATGATAATATACTATAGCCTAGTTGATTTCGTTGCCGTTGCCGTTGGTCATTGTCTAGTTTCCTTATTACGAAGTAAGCCGTTTTAGACATTTTCAGCCTCTTGCTTTGGCCCTTGGAGGAGCTGAGCCACGTTTAGGGGGGCTTAGCCCCCTAGCCCCCCCCCTAGCGCCGCCACTGCCGTGGGCCAGCTCTTTGACACCCCTGTTTTTAAAGCGCTGAATAATAATAATATTCTTTAATGATTCAATCTGACAAACCGCAGAATGATCAGTACAGGTTATACGAAATACGGCCCACTATAGCACGACACGCAGGTCGGCTTTACAGTAGGTGGGTTCGGTAGCTTAACACTATCGCTTAAGTGAATGGCTACAGAAATTTTTACCCGAGGTATCAATGATCCATCAGCGATTTATAACAAATTAATTTATTATTATTATGCTATATTATTATTGAGTAGGCTAGCAGCTAGCTTATTATTATTATTATCTTTCGCTAGGATTAGTATTTTCTTTTTATTGCGCTACAAAATTGAGTACAATCTTCCGAGCATCCGCGCATGCGCACGGTGACTTCCAGGATATTTAAACAGAGGTTTTCCCGCAATATTTTTGCGGTGTCGTTGCTATGTTGTCAGATGTGATCGTCGGAGTCGTTGTAATCAGTTGTCTTGGCGACTATTAGGTGGATCGGGAAGGATTTAAACAACCTACGCCAGTTATCGTCTGAGAATGATCCAGAAGTCACTCGTCAGGGTGTACAAAAGTATCCGTTTGAACGGGTCAGTACTTTAAAATTAAATACCATAGGCCTAGTCTGATCTTTTCGTTTTGCTTGATGACCAGTGTTATCATTCTGCTTATACCTATTTTGGCTTGATAACAGAAAAAATTAATGGTCTGCTCTTAATGACATTTTGCATACTTTATAAAGTTAACATAAAGGAGAATGCACCTCAGATTTGGTTTTACCCTTACCTTTATTACCATTGTCATTACTACCATTGCCGTTATTGAACTTATTACCCACTACCGCCAGTACAAGTCGGGCGCTTGATTATGACGTTATATTCTGGTAATCCTGAAGACTGCGTGACTGTCCATGTAAACTGTATAGCCGCCCTTGGATGTAAACAGTATAGCCGCACAGAGATATCGCTAAAATAGAGCAGTGCAGCCTTATAAGTTGCATCCTATGGTGCAGTGCGCTCAGTATGTAAGTAATTAACAGGATATTAGCATGTGTTCTAAGTAAGTAAATAGAACATTTGGTTGAAGTACAGCAATAGGAAAAATTGCCTTGTACAATCGGATTTTGACCCTTAGTGTTGCAAGTGCTACTATGCTACACTGTGTTACATTGTGTTACCAATAATATGTTACATTGTGTTATCATTACTTTTCCTATTGTTTTGGACAGATTGTTGCTGTTTATCAAGTGTGTTTCATCCAGAAGAACTCGCTCGATGACGTGCTCGGACGCTGAGCATAGAGGGAAACAACGAGACGTTTGCCAGTAGAATACTCGTCAACGAACGCTGTTTCTATTCGGTGAGGAGACAGCATTTTCTTGTCTATACTTAGCTAATCTGAACTAAAAACGGAGCCCTGTTTTCAGGGCAGTGCACGAGGGTATACATGGGTATACAGCGTGTACTTGCCGCCGGGAAAAATCACGTCGTGTACTCGCCCCCGAAAACGAAAGTACACGCGGACATACATCATATACTCCCCTGGAAGGTTTATTTCATCATATTTCCACATAATCTTGAGTGAATGACTTTTAAAAAGGTCATCAGTTTTTCGCAGGGAAATGTATGTATTTTCCAGAAGATTTGGGCCCGATCACTTAAAAAAATGGTTTTCAGAAATTTCAGATGGACAATTGTTGACATTTTTTCACATGATTTGGGCCGGACGATTAAGAAAAAAAGGTAGTCAGAAATGTTTGGCCCCAAAAAGTCCATTTTGCCTCGGTTGGCATGTACTCACCTCAAAATTTACCAGTACAGCCCTGGCTGTTATGAATGCTACCTGGGTTTAATAAACTGACAATGGTGATTTTACAGTGAAGTTAGAATGTTCAATGACTGTAAAACATGTTGACACTGTGCGGAGATTTTTAATTGTTATAAATAATTTGTCAAAACACTGAGAAAAAGATAGACAGACAGACAGAGACATAGGGTGAGAGTACATTCATATTTCTTATTTACAGAGATGGAATCTTGTTATTTCTAATTTTACGTAGAGAGTACATTCTGATTCTGCAGAGAGAATATATTCCAAATTGCTATTTTACAGGGATATTTCACTGTAATTTTATAATTTTACGAAGATATACATTGTAATTTGTTATTTTACTGAGATAGTACATTATAGGTTTTTTATTTTTCACAGAGAGTGATATAGAGGGAGATATATTGTAATTTTTGCAGTGAAAGTACATTGTAATTTGTGATTTTACAGAGAGAGTACATTGTAATTTATGATTTTTGCACACAGCGAAAAATAGAGATACTTTGTAATTTTACAGAGCTATAGTACATTGTAATTTTGCACAAAGAGTACAATGTAATTTGTAATTTTACAGAGATAGTACATTGTAATTTTGCACAAAGATTACAATGTAATTTGTAATTTTACACAGATTGTACATTGTATTTTGTTCTTTTGCAGGTTCATCCAGATAATCCTGACTGGACGGGATTTTAGCAAGATGCCAGTCTTGACGTCAAATCGTTCTTTGGTTTCGAGAACAGCGTTGAGAAAGTTGCCATGAAGCAGTTCACGACCAACATCAAGAAGGCAAGGGTCATTGCATAATTACGTAACACAAAAATGACCGTTTTTGACCCACCCATCCTGTAACGCTTCGTAACATTTCCATTGAATCCATAACGTTGCATAGTTATTGTTGTCAAAAATCCTTTGGAGGACACTTAAAATTGTAATACAAATTTCATAGCGAATTTGTTACAGTAGGCTATAGATGTGAATTATAATATGACAGCCATGTCTGAAATGAAATTTTTGAAGTTTTACATCAAGAGTAAAATTCACACACTGCTGAAAAGTATCACGGACCAAATTGCTTATTAATAATTAAAATCAAAATTAAGATGAACTAATTATTTGCTTAGTCTGGGCACTTCGGATAATTAGGCTATTAGGCCAAATAGAAATGTTTTTTGGTTTGTTAAGAGAATCAATTTTACATGTTTCAAATTCTTGTTCAATAAGTCAAATATGATTCAAAGTGGTTCTTCGATGCCAGTAATGCAGGTAGAAATATATATGCCTACTTCGGTTAAGTTTTAAATCAATGTCACAAAGTTTAAACTTCGATCGCATCATTCCTAATGTGTTATTAGATGTTAACTGGAAAATTCATTTATAACTTAACTGTTGGTAAAGTGCAAAGGCGTTACGTAACGGTCAGCTCCCCACACCCACCCACGTAACGTCTCGTAATGTTTTCAATGACCCCATCCACCCACGAGCGTTACGTAATTTTGCAGTGACCCCCAAGTGGTCTGTATCATGATTTGTTGTTTGAAAATTTGATTGTAAATCTGTTTAAAAAAATTTAAGCACATAAAAAATTATGTTCATCAGTTTGAAGGTTCCATCAAAAGAATTTTCATTCAATAATATTTCTATAGCACCACTTCTCAGAAGTGCTCCCAACTCTAGCATGACAAAAAGGCTCAGTTTCTAATTGAATACCAAAATGCTTCAGTAAGAGCCCCAGTTTTCAGTATTTCTAGATTTGCCTTGTTTAGGATGTCTTGAGAAGTTGAGATCCGGATAAAGTACGGTATTTAGTTCAATTTTATAAATTGTCTTAGTTATAAAGGTTTTTTTTGCATCCTAGCTTTTATGCTGTGTGATAGGTATGTTCCTCTCCACAACTTTGCGTCAATGAGTCTGCACTGTATAATAGCATGTGTGTATGTGAGTACATGCTTGTGTGAGCACATGCTTCGCGAGCGCCTCTGAATTTAGTTATCTTGAAGGGGGGTGCTACGGTATATTCATTTATTTATTACATGGATTTATAGAATGCCTCTTCAAGGCGTTTTCTCAGAGGCGCTCCCGACTTCAGTATGGATAGAGGAAGTTTTGAGATGTGCATGGAAGAGTCAAGAGCAAACATTAATGTACAAGATCAGAAAAAGCGGACTGACATGGTTTTGGACATCTGATGAGAATGGATGAAAAGAGATTACCAGCACGAGCATTGTATTGCCATGTGGAGGGAAAGCGGAGCTGGGGACGACAAGCAAAGACATGGATGGACAATGTACGTCAAGATCTGGAAGAAATGGATATGGACTTGAGAACAGCCGTGGATACCATCACAGAAGGGAAGAATTGGAGGAGTCGAGTACAGACCTCGTCATCGGCATTCGCCTGATGGAGGAGAGAAGAAGAAGACTTTGTAGCGATCAATGCTGAAGTTCTTCATCACTGTTTGTATCAAAAGTGATTGCTTCTTGGTTGATATCATCATGATTGATTGCTTCATGATTAGCCGTTTCAAGATTGATTGCGTCATGATTGGCCGATTCATGATTGTTCACTTCAAGACTGATAGCTTCACGAATGTTGCATCAGCTTCGACTTGACTCATGATAGGCCGCTTCATGCGACAATATCGATGTTTCAAGATGGTTCGGATTGCACGCTTGGTGGTTCAGGGGTCGATTGCTTCGTCGGTGTAGTCGGTTCATGATTGATCGTTTCATGTTTGATTGCGTCATGATTGACTGCTTGAAGATTGATTGCACTTCATGATTGATTGATTCATGATTAGTTGCTTCATGATTGATGTCTTTATGGTTGATTGATGACTTCACGATTGAGCGCTTCATCGTCTTCTTCTTCTCTCCTCCATCAGGCGAATGCCGATGACGAGGTCTGTACTCGACTCCTCCAATTCTTCCCTTCTCTGATGATATCCACGGCTGTTCTCAAGTCCATATCCATTTCTTCCAGATCTTGACGTACATTGTCCATCGATGTCTTTGCTTGTCGTCCCCAGCTCCTCTTTCCCTCCACATGGCAATACAATGCTCGTGCTGGTAATCTCTTTTCATCCATTCTCATCAGATGTCCAAAACCATGTCAGTCTTCTTTTTCTGATCTTGTGCATCAATGTTTTCTCTTGATTCTTCCATGCGCAATTGCGCATACCAAAACTGTCCTCTTTATCCGTACTGGGGCCGGGAGAGTTTCTGAGAAAACGCCTTGAAGAGGCACTATATAAATCCTTGTAATGAATGAATGAACGTAGCACCCCCTTCAAGATAACTAAATTCAGAGGTGCTCAAGATTCACGAAGCATGTACTCACACAAGCATGTACTCACACACGCTCACACACATACAAACACACACACACACACACGCACATGTGCACTTTATTATACTTGTGTATCAATGTATTGTTTTTCTCGTGTCCCAGCTCCTTTCGTGTCACTTCTTTTCGGATTCCATCCCGTCTGGTTCTCCCTGCTATTCTTCTCAACCAAACCACTTCCGACACCAGGATTCTCCTTTCATCCTCTCTCCTCAAGCACAAGCACTCGGAGCCATAAATCAGTACTGGGACTACAAATGTCTTATACAATGTTATTTTTTTCTTATTGGTATACTGCTCGTTTTCCACATTCTGCTTAGCATTCCAAACATCACTGACACCAGGCAGATTCTGCGTTTAATGTCCTTTGTGCACTGTCCATCTTCCGTTATAAGTCTTCCCAGATACACACATTCTTTAACTTGCTCAAGTTCCTCTTGATCTATTTTCACCTTCAGATCTTCGTGTTGTTTTTCCAAAGACCATTGTCTTGATTTCTTCAACATTTATTCGTAGTCCATATTTTCTAATGCTGTCATGTACCCTATGTGTAAGTTCTTGTAGTTGTTGAGGCGACTCTGCAGCCAGGTCGATATCGTCAGCAAATCCCCCAGTCAGCTAGAAATTTCATCCACTGATAGATCTTGTTGCATAACGTGTGTAACATTTCTGTCGAGCATTCTTCTCCGGCTTGTACCATCTTTGCTGTGATACTCCCCTGGTGCTTTCCTCTTTTTCAAGGTCCCTATAGGTGCCTCCACCTCACCTCCCTCATTCCCTCAAGATGTTATCTGATTGATTGCTTCAGTATTGATCACTTCAAGATTGATCGTTTCAAGATTGATCGCTTCATGATTGTTCGATTCAAGATTGATCGCTTCATGGTTGTTCGCTTATATCTGATCGCTTCATGATTGGGGTCTTCATGATTGATCGTTTCATGATTGAGTGCTTCTAGCTGATTGCATATCAATATTGATTGCTTCAGGATTGATCACTTCATGATTGTTCGCTTCATGATTGATTGCTTCAAGATTGATCGTTTCACGAATGAGTGCTTCATCACTGATTGCATCCAAATTAATCGTTTCATGATTGGGGTCTTCATGATTGATCGCTTCATGATTGATTTGCTTCAAGATTGATCGCTTTGTGACTTGCTGTATAGGTCCTCGAGTAACATCACGAACTCCGCTGGGATTCGATAGTTCCTTAATACTTTTCATAGTCAATTCTTCCTTGCACTATAAAATGCCTGCTTGAAATCAACGAAGTTGCTGTACAGCGTTCGGTTTCTTTCAAAGTACTGATATCTGTCGAAAGGTGAAGAGTTGGTCTATCGTACCCCTTCCCGCTTTAAGTCCTGCCTGCTCCTCCGCTACCTTCTGTTCTACATATTTTTTCACACGTTGTTGTGGAATGCGTGTGTATATCTTCCCAGGAACACTTAGCAGGTTTATACCTCGATAATTGCTACATTCATTCTTGTCATGCTTCTTGTGTACTTTGACAATAGTTGCTTTCTCAGCCAGACATTTTCTCCCCTGATAGATCTTGTTGCATAACGTGTGTAGCATTTCTGTCGAGCATTCTTCTCTGGCTTGTATCATCTTTGCTATGATATTGTACTTCCCTGGTGCTTTCCTCTTTATCAAGGTCTTTATAGCTGCCTCCACCTCCTCCCTCAAGATGTTATCTGATTGATTGCTTCAGTATTGATCACTTCAAGATTGATCGTTTCAAGATTGATCGCTTCATGATTGTTCGATTCAAGATTGATCGCTTCATGGTTGTTCGCTTATATCTGATCGCTTCATGATTGGGGTCTTCATGATTGATCGTTTCATGATTGAGTGCTTCTAGCTGATTGCATATCAATATTGATTGCTTCGGGATTGATCACTTCATGATTGTTCGCTTCATGATTGATTGCTTCAAGATTGATCGTTTCACGAATGAGTGCTTCATCACTGATTGCATCAAAATTAATCGTTTCATGATTGATCGTTTCATGATTGATCGCTTCATGATTGATTTGCTTCAAGATTGATCACTTCATGATTGATTTGCTTCAAGATTGATCGCTTTGTGACTTGCTGTATAGGTCCTCGAGTAACATCACGAACTCCGCTGGGATTCGATAGTTCCTTAATACTTTTCATAGTCAATTCTTCCTTGCACTATAAAATGCCTGCTTGAAATCAACGAAGTTGCTGTACATCGTTCGGTTTCTTTCAAAGTACTGATATCTGTCGAAAGGTGAAGAGTTGGTATATCGAACCCCTTCCCGCTTTAAGTCCTGCCTGCTCCTCCGCTACCTTCTGTTCTACATATTTTTTCACACGTTGTTGTGGAATGCGTGTGTATACCTTCCCAAGAACACTTAGCAGGTTTATACCTCGATAATTGCTACATTCATTCTTGTCATGGTTCTTATGTATTGGGACAATAGTTGCTTTTTCAGCTAGACATTTCCCCGCCCCCCCCTTGCCCTGATAGATCTTGTTGCATAACGTGTGTAGCATTTCTGTCGAGCATTCTTCTCTGGCTTGTATCATCTTTGCTGTGATATTGTACTCCCCTGGTGCTTTCCTCTTTATCAAGGTCTTTATAGCTGCCTCCACCTTCTCCCTCAAGATGTTATCTGATTGATTGCTTCAGTATTGATCACTTCAAGATTGATCGTTTCAAGATTGATCGCTTCATGATTGTTCGATTCAAGATTGATCGCTTCATGGTTGTTCGCTTATATCTGATCGCTTCATGATTGGGGTCTTCATGATTGATCGTTTCATGATTGAGTGCTTCTAGCTGATTGCATATCAATATTGATTGCTTCAGGATTGATCACTTCATGATTGTTCGCTTCATGATTGATTGCTTCAAGATTGATCGTTTCACGAATGAGTGCTTCATCACTGATTGCATCAAAATTAATCGTTTCATGATTGGGGTCTTCATGATTGATCGCTTCATGATTGATTTGCTTCAAGATTGATCGCTTTGTGACTTGCTGTATAGGTCCTCGAGTAACATCACGAACTCCGCTGGGATTCGATAGTTCCATAATATTTTTCATAGTCAATTGTTCCTCACACTATAAAATGCCTGCTTGAAATCAACGAAGTTGCTGTACACGGTTCGGTTTCTTTCAAAGTACTTCTCTGATATCTGTCGAAAGGTGAAGAGTTGGTCTATCATACCCCTTCCCGCTTTAAGTCCTGCCTGCTCCTCCGCTACCTTCTGTTCTACATATTTTTTCACACGTTGTTGTGGAATGCGTGTGTATACCTTCCCAGGAACACTTAGCAGGTTTATACCTCGATAATTGCTACATTCATTCTTGTCATGGTTCTTATGTATTGGGACAATAGTTGCTTTTTCAGCTAGACATTTCCCCGCCCCCCCCCCCCTTGCCCTGATAGATCTTGTTGCATAACGTGTGTAGCATTTCTGTCGAGCATTCTTCTCTGGCTTGTATCATCTTTGCTGTGATATTGTACTCCCCTGGTGCTTTCCTCTTTATCAAGGTCTTTATAGCTGCCTCCACCTTCTCCCTCAAGATGTTATCTGATTGATTGCTTCAGTATTGATCACTTCAAGATTGATCGTTTCAAGATTGATCGCTTCATGATTGTTCGATTCAAGATTGATCGCTTCATGGTTGTTCGCTTATATCTGATCGCTTCATGATTGGGGTCTTCATGATTGATCGTTTCATGATTGAGTGCTTCTAGCTGATTGCATATCAATATTGATTGCTTCAGGATTGATCACTTCATGATTGTTCGCTTCATGATTGATTACTTCAAGATTGATCGTTTCACGAATGAGTGCTTCATCACTGATTGCATCAAAATTAATCGTTTCATGATTGGGGTCTTCATGATTGATCGCTTCATGATTGATTTGCTTCAAGATTGATCGCTTTGTGACTTGCTGTATAGGTCCTCGAGTAACATCACGAACTCCGCTGGGATTCGATAGTTCCATAATATTTTTCATAGTCAATTGTTCCTCACGCTATAAAATGCCTGCTTGAAATCAACGAAGTTGCTGTACACGGTTCGGTTTCTTTCAAAGTACTTCTCTGATATCTGTCGAAAGGTGAAGAGTTGGTCTATCATACCCCTTCCCGCTTTAAGTCCTGCCTGCTCCTCCGCTACCTTCTGTTCTACATATTTTTTCACACGTTGTTGTGGAATGCGTGTGTATACCTTCCCAGGAACACTTAGCAGGTTTATACCTCGATAATTGCTACATTCATTCTTGTCATGGTTCTTATGTATTGGGACAATAGTTGCTGTTTCAGCTAGACATTTCCCCGCCCCCCCCCTTGCCCTGATAGATCTTGTTGCATAACGTGTGTAGCATTTCTGTCGAGCATTCTTCTCCGGCTTGTACCATCTTTGCTGTGATACTCCCCTGGTGCTTTCCTCTTTTTCAAGGTCCCTATAGGTGCCTCCACCTCACCTCCCTCATTCCCTCAAGATGTTATCTGATTGATTGCTTCAGTATTGATCACTTCAAGAATGATCGTTTCAAGATTGATCGCTTCATGATTGTTCGATTCAAGATTGATCGCTTCATGGTTGTTCGCTTATATCTGATCGCTTCATGATTGGGGTCTTCATGATTGATCGTTTCATGATTGAGTGCTTCTAGCTGATTGCATATCAATATTGATTGCTTCAGGATTGATCACTTCATGATTGTTCGCTTCATGATTGATTGCTTCAAGATTGATCGTTTCACGAATGAGTGCTTCATCACTGATTGCATCAAAATTAATCGTTTCATGATTGGGGTCTTCATGATTGATCGCTTCATGATTGATTTGCTTCAAGATTGATCGCTTTATGACTTGCTTTATTCGTCCTCTAGTAACATCACAAATTCCGCTGGGATTCGATAGTTCCTTAATACTTTTCATAGTCAATTGTTCCTCGCGCTATAAAATGCCTGCTTGAAATCAACGAAGTTGCTGTACAGCGTTCGGTTTCTTTCAAAGTACTGATATCTGTCGAAAGGTGAAGAGTTGGTCTATCGTACCCCTTCCCGCTTTAAGTCCTGCCTGCTCCTCCGCTACCTTCTGTTCTACATATTTTTTCACACGTTGTTGTGGAATGCGTGTGTATACCTTCCCAGGAACACTTAGCAGGTTTATACCTCGATAATTGCTACATTCATTCTTGTCATGGTTCTTATGTATTGGGACAATAGTTGCTTTCTCAGCCAGACATTTTCTCCCCTGATAGATCTTGTTGCATAACGTGTGTAGCATTTCTGTCGAGCATTCTTCTCTGGCTTGTATCATCTTTGCTGTGATATTGTACTCCCCTGGTGCTTTCCTCATTATCAAGGTCTTTATAGCTGCCTCCACCTCCTCCCTCAAGATGTTATCTGATTGATTGCTTCAGCATTGATCACTTCAAGATTGATCGTTTCAAGATTGATCGATTCATGATTGTTCGATTCAAGATTGATCGCTTCATGGTTGTTCGCTTATATCTGATCGCTTCATGATTGGGGTCTTCATGATTGATCGTTTCATGATTGAGTGCTTCTAGCTGATTGCATATCAATATTGATTGCTTCAGGATTGATCACTTCATGATTGTTCGCTTCATGATTGATTGCTTCAAGATTGATCGTTTCACGAATGAGTGCTTCATCACTGATTGCATCAAAATTAATCGTTTCATGATTGATCGTTTCATGATTGATCGCTTCATGATTGATTTGCTTCAAGATTGATCACTTCATGATTGATTTGCTTCAAGATTGATCGCTTTGTGACTTGCTGTATAGGTCCTCGAGTAACATCACGAACTCCGCTGGGATTCGATAGTTCCTTAATACTTTTCATAGTCAATTCTTCCTTGCACTATAAAATGCCTGCTTGAAATCAACGAAGTTGCTGTACAGCGTTCGGTTTCTTTCAAAGTACTGATATCTGTCGAAAGGTGAAGAGTTGGTATATCATACCCCTTCCCGCTTTAAGTCCTGCCTGCTCCTCCGCTACCTTCTGTTCTACATAATTTTTCACACGTTGTTGTGGAATGCGTGTGTATACCTTCCCAGGAACACTTAGCAGGTTTATACCTCGATAATTGCTACATTCATTCTTGTCATGCTTCTTGTGTAGGCTACTTTGACAATAGTTGCTTTCTCAGCCAGACATTTTCTCCCCTGATAGATCTTGTTGCATAACGTGTGTAGCATTTCTGTCGAGCATTCTTCTCTAGCTTGTATCATCTTTGCTGTGATATTGTACTCCCCTGGTGCTTTCCTCTATATCAAGATTGATCGTTTCAAGATTGATCGCTTCATGATTGTTCGATTCAAGATTGATCGCTTCATGGTTGTTCGCTTATATCTGATCGCTTCATGATTGGGGTCTTCATGATTGATCGTTTCATGATTGAGTGCTTCTAGCTGATTGCATATCAATATTGATTGCTTCAGGATTGATCACTTCATGATTGTTCGCTTCATGATTGATTTCTTCAAGATTGATCGTTTCACGAATGAGTGCTTCATCACTGATTGCATCAAAATTAATCGTTTCATGATTGGGGTCTTCATGATTGATCGCTTCATGATTGATTTGCTTCAAGATTGTTCACTTCAAGTTTGATCGCTTTATGACTTGCTTCTCTCTCTGTCTCTCTGTCTCTCTGTCTCTCTGTCTCTCTGTCTCTCTCTCTCTCTCTCTCTCTCTCTCTCTCTCTCTCTCTCTCTCTCTCTCTCTCTCTCTCTCTCTCTCTCTCTCTCTCTCTCTCTCTCTCTCTCTGTGTCTGTATGTATCTCTGTATCTGTGTCCTCTTTGCCGGTATGTCCACTTCTGGCTTTGTGTGCTCCTGTTTGCGTGTCTGTTTTGTGTTTGTCTTTCTGTCTCTTTCGCTCTTTTTTTTATGTCCTTGTCTTCCATTATATTTGAGATAGGGATCATGAGCAATGAAACTAACAGCTTATTCAAGATTCGGCCATACATCTTTGAACAATGTCTTACAGTGATCGTTTGGTTAATTTAAAAATTACAATTTGTAAGAGAAATATTTGGAAATTGGCTTCGTTTGCATACCCCATTTTTTAGCATTTTTTCCTCATCAAATATGATATCACCCAGATGGGTGATATCATATTTGTATATGATATCACCCATATGTTATATGGGTGATATCATATATGTATAATTTTTTTAGTTGTAGAGTACAACGGACGCGGTTCTTGAAACGCAGATCTTCGTTAAACGTACAACGGTCTTCAGTTTCCAAAGCTACACACTCGCCGCTGAGAACAGTGTTACATTCAGAACAAAGAATGTCGGACTTCGTCAGAGTAGGTCGTCCATATGACCTACACTCTATTGTTTAAAGCAGATTCACGGGTGACGGGACCTGATAGCACTAATCTGACATTCGACACCTGGCAATTGATCTGACCATTGAGACACCGGATCTGACATCTTACCTGTCATTCGCTAGATGGCCGGCTAAGAAGGTGGTTGTTTTGACGGCAGTTGCATAAAATCAACGTTGACTAATTTTGTGCGTAGCCGTTAATAATTTAGCGACAAATAATAATTAGGCAGCATTTCCGCTGACTTCCCAACAAGTTGTAAAATTAACACTCGCAATGTCAGAAAAGGGACTTAAAACTGAAGATTTGATGAACACGCTACAGGAAGAACAGGTCATAAAAGTGCTAACGGGCAAGCTAATAACGGCTCCATTAATTGAGGCATTGGTTGAGAAGTTGGTGGATAAATTCATCACCAAATACACATCAAATTTGGAAGAGGTTGTTGAGAAGGCCACCAAAAGAACTCTCAGCACACATACAGGAAAAAATCTTGTGATATCTTCACTGGGAAAAGAGAATTCATTTCTATGCTGTAGATTCGAAGTGCAGAATATATCGGGAGTCGAGACTAGGCAACCTCGTCAAACATGGTCTGGAGGAAACTTCCCCGTTGATACAACTCAAGCTGGATCACCCACAGGCCCGCCGAGAGGGGGGGCACGGTAAATACCCAAGGCCCGGCGACACTGAAAATAATAATTATTATTATTTATTATTATTTCATTATTATTATTATTATTATTATTATTATTATTATTATTATTATTATTATTATTATTATTATTATTATTAATTATTATTATTGATATGATAATTATTATAACTAGTCCGGAATTGTCAGGCCTCGTCTTCAGGGTTTGAACAGAAAGAGCCTCGGAAGGCCACGGCATTAAAGCGCTGGATAGAAATCGACAAACGCTGGAAGAGATAGCAAGTTTCTCTAGACTCCCTTGAAAATTCGGAAAGACGTCTTCCAAGATCTTTGACGAAAACAAGACCGCTTTCGTTGATTGGACCTAGGGTCTCGAAGGCCAGCGGCACAAATAAGTAGGTTTTGGACAGTTCACTGTACTTCGCATTCTTTCTGGTGGCAGCCAGCTCAGCCGCCGCTCCAGCTGCGCCCGATGTTGAGCTAAGGTAAGATGGAGCCACGGTGTCCGTCACTGTGACATCCCAAACGAGACTACGGCCTCCGCTCCATGGAATTAGAGTCATCCCATCGGGACGCTTTCCGTCCGACCTCAGCAAACCGGATGGCTCTTTAATGTTGGGGACGCCGGCACGAGTCAGACTGCGACTAATCAGGTCGTTCAGGACGGCGTGTCTGGCGATCCTGCCCGGACCGAGACAACAGGACAGGCCGTGGGAGCCATCCGCTGTAACCACCGCCCCACAAGGACATGCGTGTGGCTCGCATAAACCCACTCCAAGGCGGAGGCTTACAGCTATCCTCACCGCTTCGTCGTCCAGCCTCAAACCACACGACGAAATTGGCAGCGCAAACAACCAGTCGCCGCTGTGAGGCGCAGCGACAGCTTTAATGCGTGCTCGATGGTATGCGTCAGTGTGGATGGTGAGCAGTGAATCGACCACCTTGATTACAAGCGGTCTGTCCCAGTGCGACTGCTTGTGGGCTTGGCTCTCGTCTGGCGGTGCGATGCCGCTCGCTTCGCACCAACGTCGTGTCATCTCTTCCACACATACGTCGATGTCAGTCTGCTTTAGTCCCAGCATGGAGGATTGGAGATCACGGGTGCCTGCAGCAGAAGCCAGAAAGGCAGGGAGTGCAAGCGAAGCCACCCGACGAATTCCGAGTCCACCAAGCTTAACGGGCAAAGAGGCCTGAAGCCATTGGTCGTTCGATAAGGCGATGTTGAAGACTGTACTTAATCCGTTTCGAAGAATTTCGTCGAATCTGTCCAACAAAACGTGACCTGTACAATAATAGCAAAAGTAAACAAGCATTCAAAATAAACTGCAATACTTTTAATTTTGGTTTATTCTTACTTTATAAAATATTTTCCAACTCCACTAAAATGTAAGAATATACTGAAATGAAATAGAAATAAACTAACAATAATAGCAAAAGTGTACACATTAAGATGCTGCCCTTGTACAGGTCATTATTATCATTATCATTATTGGGGGGTCCGTAGCTCAGTTGAGATAGCGCTGGTCGTTAAGCTGAGAGTCATCCACGCGACCCGGGTTCGAACCTCACACAGGGCATTAATTTATAAAAGTTTCTGTTAGCTGCCATTGTTGTGTTGCTTGACTCGGGTTCAGCTGAAAATAAGATAGCCCTTCCCATTTCTGGCTTGGCCGAACCAGGAGTAATCCAACACTTAGGCTAATAGTGTTAATTAAGCTACTGAACCCACTGCTGTAAAGCCGACCTGCGTGTCGTGCTACAGTGGGCCGTATTTCGTATAACCTGTACCTGTAATTCTGCGGTCTGACAGATTGAATCATTAAAGAATATTATTATTGTTATTATTATTATATTTTAATATTATTATTAGACTAGGCCAAATAATACACAATCTTCGTTTTGTCGTTTTTTACTTAGAATCTAATATATTTCTTATATGGACATATATGTTCAGGTCAGACTGAAAAAAGCATGTCTTAATATGTTCTCTTGAATTTAGGTTCCTTTAGGGAAAGACGCGAATTTTGGACATAAGGCAAAAACTTTTTTATTAAGCCATCTCAATTAGCATCTCCCGAGTAGCATGTTTTTAAAACACGCCCTCAGTAAACAAGCATTCAAAATAAACTGCAATACTTTTAATTTTGGTTTATTCTTACTTTATAAAATATTTTCCAACTCCACTAAAATGTAAGAATATACTGAAATGAAATAGAAATAAACTAACAATAATAGCAAAAGTGTAAAATGGTAACAATTTATTTAAAATCATGCAAGATGTAACAAATTTCATTGTGAATTCCACTTTAAAAGTTCATTTTGAATCGAAATTGAAATGCTGTCCAAATTAACATTGACTAATTTGGGGCCTGTCTGGGCAGACAATGCATTGCTGCCCTTTTGGGAAAACATAGGGCATGCCCTAAAGAGCAAGTATTTCATTGCCCTTTTGGGAAACCTTAGGGCAAACATTGTATAGGGAAAACATTGAGTGCCCTAAGGGCTCCATATTATGTACCCCAGAGGGCCCATATTTGGCACCCAACTGGGGCCAGTGAGCATAACCAAGCCATCCCATCCCATAATTGAGGTTACCAAACTGGTCCCTATAGGTCCCCTAACATTTTGCTTTATAGCATATGGGAGTTCTTTGTTCAGTCTATCTGCTTCTAGCAAAAGATCTTTGCGTAATTGTAGTGCTGGTTGCTGCATGGTCCAGAGATGATGTTTAACGACGTCTTATGACAGCATGGTCTTTGACGTCCTCTATGTTGTTGATTGTTGATTGATTTCTTGTTGTTGATTGTTGATTGATTTCTTGTTGTTGATTGTTGCTGATTGTTGGTTGATTTCTTGTTGTTGATTGTTGCTGATTGTTGGTTGATTTCTTGTTGTTGATTGTTGATTGATTTCTTGTTGTTGATTGTTGCTGATTGTTGGTTGATTTCTTGTTGTTGATTGTTGCTGATTGTTGGTTGATTTCTTGTTGTTGATTGTTGCTGATTGTTGGTTGATTTCTTGTTGTTGATTGTTGCTGATTGTTGGTTGATTTCTTGTTGTTGATTGTTGATTGATTTCTTGTTGTTGATTGATTTCTTGTTGTTGATTGTTGATTGATTTCTTGTTGTTGATTGTTGGTTGATTTCTTGTTGTTGATTGTTGTTGATTGTTGGAATTGCTGCATGGGACTTCTCAATGTTAAGATATAAGACCTATCGACCAATCGGCAGCCAGCCAAGGCACTAAGGACAATTTTTATAGCGCAACATTTTTCCTAATCTGGCATCTATAAGACAGTTATATGGCGCCTGATAAAGAAAGCATGGCTTCATGCAGCATCGTAAGTCAAATGTTATTACTCGGTGACAGGATACAACCCTGTATTTATATAGGGGCTCTCCCTAGAAATACAGCTCAGTTAAAGAGATGAGGGCCATTTTCTTAGGCCTACAACCAATTAACAGCATATGACTCAAAATTTGAGGCCTATATGCTGTTAATTAGTTATAGGCCTAAGAAAATGGCCCTCATTCCTGAAAGAATTAAACAAATATTTTTAAAAATTACAATTTGGGCAGGATGGAACATAATATCTTTATAATTATTTTATAATACAAATTATTATAGTTAATTTGACGTCTATAAATAACATCAAACATTCTATTTTGATTCAATTATAACAATTTTATATGCTTAATTGTACCTGAAATAGGCCTATAGTTAGGCCTAATTAAATTTCAGGATTGGACCCCTAATGTCCTTCAACTAATAAACAGTGGCCCTCGTAGGCTCGTACCATCCAACTTAGAAAAAGTGGTCCTAATCATTCCTAAATTCCTAATGTGAAAAAAGGGTTGGCAACCACAGACTGCTGTTACAGTGTGTTTAATAAGTAAGTATAGACCAATTGACGCTGTCGATAAATCGGCTGAACGCGACGAATCTGGCTGAACCATTGAAATTCGTAAATCTATGTTCTGGTGCCATCTGCTGCCATTTATAGAACATTAATCTGTTTTGAGGATTTTAGCAATTATATTTATTTTTCTGATTTGACTAATTTATACATCACTAGGCAAACTGAGTTTTGTCCAAATGACAGAACAAGAAATTGACCCGTCATGTAACCCCGTAGATCCGTATTTGTTGCGGGTTCGTTCTTCGAATTCTCTTACCAATGGCGTTACTACGATACTTTATTTATAGTGACTAGTTTTAAGTAACCGAGTAGCTTTGAGAAGTCACCCATCGATTTCTGGCGTGCTTTTTTGACACTTCTCGTGAACGCTGGTGTTTCGTAAAATGGCAAGTTATTCCTACAGCTTGAGCAAGCTGGTTTTTAGAGTAGCCCGTTATTAAGCACGTAAACCCGAAGGCTGAGTGCCTGCTTACATAAACAGCATGGTTTTCCACGACTTCGCTTAAATAGAACGCTGTGACTTGCCGGTCGCATCTCATTATTCAATGATCTTATTAAGTAAGTAATTAACACGAGTTCTAAGTAAACAGGAAATGCACACATTTCTTTGTTTTAGGAAAATAATTTGCCATGGGGTGGGGGCATAGATATTGAGCTTTAAGGCTATGTTGCTAGAATAGGGTTTTCTCATATATCGCAATAGTTAAATATACGGGTAAGTCAGCCCAAATGTTAGAATTAAGTTCACAAAAAAACATTCTAATGACAATGGTTCCATTTCACAAAGTAGTCTGATTTCACAGAAATTGTCAGACTTGTCTGTTGAACGTAGTTCATGTCATTGGCGTTAAACGAACATAAGTCACTAAATGTGGGTGTGGTTGAATGAAACAGATTATAATTGTAAACTTGAAATTTCAAGCAGCATAGAACATATGCGATAAGCTTGCATCAATGGTCAGAAATTTAATGCAAAAAAAACGGGTGATCGGAAGGAGAAGGAGATTGAGGAAATGTTTTGCCGAGTTGTGTTAAATGTGAGAGAAATGTGAAACTGACAAACAAGGTGGATCAGGCTAAGAGCCTAATTTCTTGATAAAGTGTGAGTTTAGTTTGTCTTTAAATGAAAAGCATGAGGATTGATTAGTTATAGGGACCTGATGAAGCATACGACATTGTGTGAGCAACAGTATGGTAGAGGACTGGAGAATTTGCAAGACAGACTAGAAGGGACTAATTTTATATTCTTTTTGAGGGGGCCGTGTGTTCTAGGAGCACCTCTGAGTGGTTCGCACTACTAGAGGAGTTTTACATATATGTTTAAATACAATACAATATTATTCAAATATGAATGCACTGCCTTTGTTGATATCAAATAGGAAATGGATAGATACTGCTGGTATAGTATGTTTCAACATTCAACTTTTCTGTTGATGCTATGGTGTTTTGTTTGATTTACATTAGCACTATAAATTTTTTGTATAAGTACAGATAAAATTAAAAAATTATTTGTTCTCTTTAGAAGCATGAGGAAGAGTATAAACCTTATCCCACTCAACCTGTCCCACCTCCACAGACCATCAGCGCATCGCCTGCCCAGCAACGGCTAAAAACGGACGATTACAAGAGTTTCGATATAGTACGAGCTGCGCAGTATGGAGTCTTTGAACGCGTCGCGGAGTTGGTTGATGCGGGGTACAATGTTAACCAACCGGACCTTGAGAACGTTTCCATATTGCACTGGGCGGCAATTAATAACCGAATGGAAATTGTCAAGTACGTGATTCTGTTGTTTTTATCGTTTTTGTTCAGCTGCTGCATAAAATGGTTTTTATGGAAAGCTTTGTATTTTGAAAGTAATTTGAACAGATTAAACTGATCACTGCAAACAGCTGTTGACCATTTAATTAATTCGTTCATTCATTCATTCACTGAGAATTTACAAGCCATCTCTTCAAGATATATACTCAGGGACACTCATGATGCAGTTTGTTGTTAAAATGTTTATGCTTGAAAGGAGGGCTTGGTAGAAAGTTTAGATCTGCATTTAGACAATTTATTGTAAATATCTGATTGCAACATTTTGTTCCTTAAACTTTGGCATCAGTTAACAGTGGTGAATATTTGATTTGACTTTCAGATAATTTTTGTTTCTTTTTTCAATGGAGACTCTTTGTTCACTCATTTGCTATGACCAAAGAATCTGATACTTTTTAAATATGTGCTGATGTGCTTTGTTTTTGAATTCATTTACTGATAGTTCCAGGATATCAGTTCTATTGTAGGTGGAATATTTTGTTTGTTTTCAGATACCTGGTGTCAAAAGGAGCTATTGTCGATAAGTTTGGTGGAGATCTGAACTCTACGCCTCTGCACTGGGCGACAAGGCATGACTATGATAATTATCAGAATAGTTTATGAAACCTTGCCTGGAATTTAATTCTTATTCAGCATTGTTACTTCTGGTGCTCTGGACAATATGCAAAAGGCTAATGATGGAATTATGATAGAGAGTTGAAAGAGTGTAGTACAGCATAATAAGAAGAGGATAATGATGCAGGAAGAAATTTATAGATTCTGTTATTTTCATGAAGACAGTGTTGGATGCCAGAGTATGTCGAAAAGACCAGCAACTTGAGGAGCATATTGGGAAGGGATGTTGCTGTCTCTAGTACTCTAGCTCTCTGTTGTCTCTCTGGCAAGTTGAGTCGGACTTGCACTGGCAATCAATCTCTGGACGACACCTCTGATAAATACAGCGCAGCACTCGTGATTAAGCTGGTGTTTTGCACTTGCCGTTAGAGTAGTGCTTTAAAAATGTAGAGATTATGATTATGATGGAGTACTGCGCACTTGGGATATAGTGAATGTGGAATCTGTACGGCAGCCTTGTAATGTTAGCAGTGATTGTTTCCTAATGTTTTGTTTGTTTTTGTGTTTGTACAGGCAGGGGCATCTGACTATGGTTGTTTTGCTGATGTCCCTTGGATCCGACCCATCTCTGCTCGATGGTGAAGGTCAGTCTCCTTCATCACTATTGTCTTCAATATGTTTTGTCATATACATGTATTGTTTCATGTCAAATTTTTTTAATCTGCTTCTTTGCTTTAATCTCACTTCACATTGTATGAACTGATTGTCTTATTCTGACATCCAGATTATGCATCTGCAAGTCCTTCTCAATTGTAATCTCTTTTACTTTTCATCAGTTGTAAATTTTGTAATTTCTTTTACTTTTCATCAATATTGTAATCTCGTTCACTTTTCATCGTAATCTCGTTCACTTTTCATCGTAATCTCTTTTACTTTTCATCAATTGTAATCTCTTTTACTTTTCATCAATTGTAATCCCTTTTAATTTTTCATCAATTGTAATTTCTTTTATTTTTCATCAATTGTAATTTCTTTTATTTTCCACAAGTCATCTCTAATTCTCAGATTCGCATTTCACTGTGACCGTGCACACTGCACATATGACAAATTTAATTAATAATATTAATAATTTTCTTTCTACTTTTCTGAAGTGGTCGATAAATTATGCACTATGTATTGAAGTGACTTGACTTATGGCCTTGGCGATGCCCCAGCACGCAGAAGCCGCTCATTTATGGAAGCTCTCCATCTTCCTCTGTTTTCCGCCTGATGCACAGCCTCCTGCATCGACAGCCCCATCTCCTGACAGTCCTCCTTAATCACGTCCCTCCATCGTTTCTTCGGTCTTCCTCTTTTTCTCCTTCCCTGTACCTCCCCATTGAAGGCTATCTTTGGATATTGAAGTATGATCAGTTAAAAAAAAACTATTTTCTCCTTTAGCCTTTTTCTTTAACCTTTCATGCCTGACTTTATCACAATGCAAGGTTGTGTTCCAGCAGTAAATTGCTATCTGTTTCCAGGTTGCAGTGGAATACACTTGGCGGCCCAGTTTGGTCACACAGCCATTGTTGCGTATTTCATAGCCAAAGGCCAGGATGTTGACATGAGAGATAAAAATGGGATGACTCCACTCATGTGGGCAGCATTTCGAGTTTTTGGGTAATCTATTGTCTGATTTGATCTTAATTTCAATTAGAATGATTTTGAATGTTTTTGACTAAGTAACTACATGATTTATCACTAAGTCCCAGTTATTTCATATTAGTTTCTGAAGATTTTGGTGACAGAAGAATAAAAATGAGTTGCAAATGGGTCACTTAAGTAAAGTGAAAATGTTATCAGAATCAGGTCTGATATTATGTGAGATTAGTCCACTGTAGTGTAGATAGGTTAATCAGTGCATCATTTCTAAATTCTTTTGTGGCAGCTCATATATTTCTGTTTTAATTATATTATAGTCTTGGTGTATCCTTTACATAGGAAATTTTTTATATGCAGAGCAATTCATGTACTACTGCATTTAAGAAAATACCTAATTTCTCATTAGAAACTTCAGCCATTCTTCCGCTTGTAATAATTTCAAATCTGCTTAAAGAGCATTTGTGTTTCAGGCATTCAGAATTGTAGCACTGCATTATATCTTTTGGAAAACCTATTAATGCTTGACAAATCAGTAATTTATTTCAGTATTATAACTGCCATTGAATTTTATTTGCATTTGTTATATCCTTTTTGATTATTATTTTTAAACAAGACTTTTGCTGCTGTTTTTCTTTTCAAAGTGTTGATTCTGAATTATGAAAGCTGAAGGTCATCATGAGATTTCATATTACCTTCTGTAACATGCAGTACTCGAGACTAGGCTGGTGCCTATGATTGGCTTTCGAGTAGCTCTTTAGAAATTTGGAGATTACGATTACGATGCTAATTGGTCCAGTAGGTTTGAATGCAGAATGAGTCTATGACAAAATGTCTTTGTCTTAGAGATGGTCTTTGCTTGTTTTGCTATATATGCAAATAGCAAAACAAAGCAATTCTGTGGTAGCTGTGAATTGTATTGTTGTTGGTATTCACAGACCTGATCCGGCTCGACTGATTCTGACTTTTGGAGCAAGTATTAGCAAGAAGGACATGACGAACGGCAACATGGCGCTGCACTGGGCATGCACTTCGGGAAACTATGCTGTCGTTAGAATTCTCATGGATGCAGGAGCCGATCCTCTGGCACCCAATGCCAAAGTATTCATTTGCACTCTTGTCTATTTATTTAAAAATGTATACATCATGTCTAATAGTAAGCTACTTCTAAAGTGTTTTATGTTGTCAGCTATCAGCTAAAGTACCAAAAGAGTGGTGTAATTTCATGTGTTTTTGAGTGCCAATACGATTGTCTTCAGAGTGGTCAACATACTGTTTCACCCAGTGACCCAAAGGCCATACTGTATAGGTAACTCAGTCTGGGACACTGTTTCCACTCGTATTTGACAATAGCTCAACGGCCTGATCAGCTATCGTGCTTTGACGGCAGTGCACCACTAACTTTAACTTGCGAAGAAATAAAGAAGAAGTAAACTGTCTCAATCTGATCTGTCTTACTGCAACAAAATTGTTACTACTTAGATGTTGCTGAAGATAACCCGATCTTATTAAACCATGACAAAATGTGGGATTGTTTAATTCAGCGAAGTTCTGCTTATGCTTTGATCTAACCTTTTGCGCTGTGCACATATATTGTGTATCTGTTAGTGTGTCATGTTAGAATACCTGTGCAGGGAAGTATACTTCTGAATTTGTTGAGCACTATTAGAACTTTAATTTTCCACTGTGTTAGATTGTTCGATATTATATTAGATGCATTTATGGATTTCTTATCAAGTGCTAGTATCATAGCTGGATATTAGTGGCTAATTAACAATGTTTATTGATGTTCATAATATTGCCTTTTGTTAGAATTTGTTTTCCTCAAGTTGTCGACTATTGAAATAACTGGTTTCAAATTTTTATGTTGTCTACAGAACGAGACTCCAATGGACTTAGCCATTCGCAGCCGTAGCATGTGGCTCATACAGAAATTGAAGGCAGTGGCTGCTGGAAAAGGAATTGACAAGTCGGCTGGTCTGTGGAGCTGGATGAAGAACAACCAAGTCAGAATGAGCAGAATCCTTTATCTCTATATTTTTGCATAAAATTTGTTGCAAAATTTGTATTTCATGTGTCATCTGGCCTTTCAGAGCCCTATGTTTTTCTGTGTGTTGGAGATATTATCTACCAATATTGGCAGTGATGTAGTCCAGCCTGTGCATGATATTTTCCAACAGGTCTATGTCCAGCTTTTAATCAACAATGACCTGCTGGATAAATCAGCTATGCTGGTCTTATGCTTAACTGAATGTTTGCTATCTAGTGTCAGACATCTAAAGATCTCATCGTTAGCTAGATCAGTTTAAAAAAAATCTAGTTTTAAACTTTCGTCAGCTTTTGAAATTGATTACTGTTGCATCTTAAAATTCTCCAAAGCTAATATTATGCTTTGTGGTTTCTTTGTGTTGTTCATGCATAATAAAAATTCTTTATGTGAGTGTTCGTTGTTGCGTTTTTTTGCAGTCTGTGAAGTTGAAGGTGGCTGTTGCATTCCCGTTCTTCATGTTGTTTGCAATTGGATTTGTCTTTAACCTCGCGTTGTTCTGGCTGTACAAAGCAGGGCTGTTTGGCCTTTTGTTTCTTCTCTGGCGATTTGTCAATACGTAAGTGTACACACGCACCGTGGCAGTTCCTGTATACTTAGCTGGATGTGATGATACTAATTAAACGTTTTCTAGTGAAATGTTTGCTACTAACTCAATGCAGCGACAGCAAGCTAAATCTGGAAAGAATTGTGTTAAGAAAGAAATTCAATTACAGTGTGTATTGATCTTTTCATTCATTCATTCATTCATTTCAAGAATTTATATAGCGCCTCTTCAAGAAATCTACTCAGAAGCGCTCCCAGTCCAACCACGGTGAAACAAAAAAGTTTTAAGGAGCTTGTAGGACACTGACGAGTCGACCCTAGGCAGCAAGCGCATCTGCAACGGGAGACTATTCCAGACAGAAGGACCTACAACTGAGAAAGCACGACGCTGACAGGTTGATGTTTCAACACGCGGAACCAGATGTTACTTGTGTTATTGCGTTGAGTTTACAAGTGTAGTATGACTTAGTTAATGCAAAGTCATCGGGGACATATGTTACAATGCGTAAGCCAAGTGGTGAATAAAATGTATACCGCTGAAAAATTAATCAGAATCTGGACCTCACTGGTGCATAACACCAAGGCATGTTAAGCATGGTGGCCCTTAACCCTTTGAACCCGGAACCCCCGTAACTCTATGGATAACGGGCCGGAAAACCGACCCGTCGGGTTCAAAGTGTTAAACTAGAATTTATTGTGTGAAAGAGTTGACATTGTAACATTTTAATCGTAGGTTAAAGTTAGTGTTGCACCTGCTGCTGCCAGTTTGACCCACAAAACATTTCTTACTAGCATGATTTACTCTTGACTCATACACTGCGGTCAGCTCAACTTGAAATACAATAGAAATTAGCTTGTTTCACTACAGGCTAGGTCATCATATGTGTAGAGAGTAAGCCAATGTGTGGTTAACAATGGGTGAAATAAAGGATATACTTCTTTATTTAAATTGAAGTGTAGACAGATGTTTTCTAGTTAAGTAGTATACTATAAGTATAGTGCAAATTAATATCGGCCGATGTGTTTTGGATTAATTATCATACTAGTAATTGATTAATCCTTTGAGTTTGATATTGTGATAAATATTAAAATTAATTTTTGTTATTTGAAGATGTCTATATTTTTGTATTGTCTTATGTTTTTGTTCGTTTCCTAGGAACTTTCTCGATGCGACCACCAATGTCAAAGTACCTATCGCTCTGTATTTGGCAACAGAATTTTGGATGTATTTCACTTGGTTCTTCTACTTCTGGCCATGTATCCTTCCTCAAGTTGACTAACATTTAGTCCGTCTGCCAATTACTGTAGAAAAATTATACATGTGACTTATGTTATCATTGCACCAATACTTTATCTGATTTCTATGAACTATCTTGTAGTAGTAGTTCAGTTTAACGACACTGTGTGATAGCAAGGATCATTAGTGTTGCCCTTCTCCTTTATCCAGGCTAGGGACTGGCACTGCCAATGCGAGCAGTGGCAGAGTTAAGGAACTTTGTTATAATTGCTACTGTTTATGTCAATGGCATATAATATGAAAGGCATGGAACACAACAAGTTTCGCTGTGGCATTTTGAATTTCAAGATAGAAAAGCAGATAAGAAATTGTTTCACTGTTTTCACAATACATTGTGATTTGAATATGTGGACTATTCAGTTGCCAGATATGAACAGTCACAACTAAGCAGTCATATACTTATATCCTGCAACAGACAAAGCGAGAAACGTGAGAATGCTTTACAAATGTTTTATTAGGTTTTAGATTAGAAGAGCGAGAAACTTTAATATTTATGTGCAAAAGAGGTTAGCATTGTTCAGGGTAAGGTGCTGTGAATGCTGTGAAATGTATCTCCTGCTAGAAGATTTCTAACTGAATTTGTCTTGGAACGGGTGTTAAATGCCCTGACATAGTTTGCAGATGTTAGCTCTGCTGAGATCTTGACACCATTCCTCATCAACACTGTCTGCCTGAGCTTTTACTTCTGGAAAGCATGGAAGAGTGACCCTGGAGTTATTCAGGGAAGCATTGAAGAAAAACTACAGGTATGTCACAGAAGAATTAGGACTCATTGTGCACATATTTATGATACAGGCTAGTATTATAGCGTATTGTATCTGTAAATTTATAAACGTGCCAGTCAGAGGTGCTCCCAGAGTGAGAAAGACCCAGAGAAAAGATAGTGGTTTTGAGACAGCTGAAAGATGCTCTTGGGGCACCAGTTAGTAGTGAGTCAATATTAGTAATAAGTTAATAACGTTTAATAGTACAAGTCATGCTCACACACATAATTATGTGCACTCTCAAGCACACACCCACACACACACACTTAAAGGCATTCTGCCAGCAGCCTTCGAAGTACTAACCGGTTTTGACCATTGGTCATTGCATAATTGGTATTTTCAATGCTACATAGCTGTAGGCTTGTACTGAAACTCTTGTGATCTTAATCATCATCATGATTTTCATCTTGACACATTTCATGATTTTCAGCTTCACACATTTCACTTCATTGCAATGGAGTTCATTGGGTAAAGAATCTGTTTAGGCTTTCTTGAATGTTTTCTAAAGTGGACATGTATTATTTTGCAGACGGTACTTGATTTGTCCGAGCGCCAGGTGCTGGACTTCAGCCACTTCTGCCACACATGCATTGTCAAGAGACCTGTGCGATCCAAACATTGTTCGGTCTGCAATCGCTGCGTTGCCAAGTTTGACCATCACTGTCCATGGGTTGACAACTGCGTTGGTCAGTAATCACTAATCATGCCTGACTTGCATTGTAATTAGGTTGTGAATAATAATAGCTACATGTTTTCTTGTGAACTTACGACTGTTTCTGTACTTCATCACACCTCTTGATTTGCTTGTGTTGAGATGTGGCTTCATAGCCTATGGTACCAGATGATACATTGCACTATGAATCCAGCCATCTTCTGATATAATTATATAGGTGTTTTATATTTCTTTTATTGAACTCTTCCTTGCAGCCAATTATAAAGAAAGAAATATTTAGAAAAATAAAAATAATTTCACAGGTCAAAATCATATATAGAAAGGTCTTTGGTCAAGTGTTTATATTGTGCTCGGGGAAATGCAATTTCTCGGTTGTTTGAAGCTGTAATGAGATACGTAAGGGTGATAATGAGTTCAGTTCCTGAAGATATGTTCATTGGTTGTTATGCCGCTTGGAAACGAGGTGAGTGTGGTGGTTTCCTGTTACCTTCCTCACAGACAATTGTGGGTGAGCAACCAGGGTCACTATGCAGTGGCTGGAGGTAAATCAAACAGGTCTGTGACCTCGGGGTTACAAGGCACAGATGACATTGCTACATCACTATATCCCGTGTAATACATATTTAAAGAATAAACTGAAATTGTTATGGTTGCTCCAGTTACAAGGACATCACAGATAGATGTGTCTGATGTCTAGTGAGGTCTAGTTGTGAACTGTATAGTAACATTGTCATCTCAGTGTCATTGAAGAATTGCTCTCAGGTTGGCTTTCATTCATGTGATGTAGCACTTGTTGTTTTGTGTCATTAGGGATTGCGTGGGGCATAATATTTTGACATGTTTGCCACTTATTTTATTGTTTTTACCATGTCTAGGTGCAAAGAACCACAAGTACTTTGTTGGATACCTATTCTTTCTACTTGGAATGATTGTCTGGTGCATGTTTGGGGCGTACATGTGTAAGTACTAGTTTGCTATCTGTGAGATATACAAAAAATTTCTGTTCCTATGTCTAAAGTCGTATGTTTAAAATAAAAGTAGACGGAGTTCATGACTATTGCTAAGTACTATGACTTTTAGAGTAGATTAATTTTCTTTCAATCTACTAAAACTTAATTTTTAAAGTTGTCCAGATGCAAATGCATAAGAGCCCACATTTGAAATTCTAACACGTAAAACAGTAGAAAATTGCTTGCTTTAATAAAGATTGCTTTCTATTATGGCTGGATGAAAACTGAAATTTTACATAGCATGAAGTTTGACCTACCAAAACTGTGTTTCTATTTTACAGCATATCGTGTATATTTTTTTCTGTAGATTGGGTGGAAACTTGCCATCTGAATATTGAGACTGACGGATTTTTTGACAGCTTGGTCAAGATTCTTGTCTGCTCCCCATGGGTTGCCTGGATTGCTTTAAATGCTGCAGTGCATTTCCTGTGGGTTGGAACTCTGCTAGGTTGTCAGCTTTATCAGGTGCAGTAATATCTTATTTTCAATATTCTGCCAGTGCAGTTTAGATAGGGATTTTCATTATGTTATTGAGTGGTAGTTACATGCAGCAAGTTTAATTAATGTTCTACTAGTTTTTACTTTAACAAAGGTGAAACACAATGCATAAGACTTTTTCTTAGACAGATCTATGCTATTGTTGGCCAAGGTGATAAATTTGAGAGTGTTCTATAAGGTTCTAGATAATTTTTCTAGCAATTTATTTGTCCCAAAAAATGTTTAAAAAAAGATTATTCCTAGGTTCGGGTTTATTACTGCACCATCTTTGAACAATTTCAATCCCACATTCCATGAAAAGTTAGGTTGAGATCCGGCTGATGTAGGGTATGTTTGTCTTGTCCTGTTGTTCATAACAATGGGAAAAATCGTAATAAAATAAGAGAATGTGCTTGGAAATTTTTTAAAGCCAGGAACATAGGACTGCTGGAAAGAAGGATCTTAATTTAAGAAATGATGACAACTAAGAGACAGCAATTGCACTGCAGGACAGTGACTGTAGGATAACTAAGGTTTATGGGAAGTACTTGCAGAGATAGCAGTGGGACAGGACACATTTATTTTGCACTTTATTGCATCCCGTTGAGGCAAAATGCAAATTTTATTGCTGCCAGATTTAAGTTTGGAATGCTTTAATTAAATAATGTGCTTTTTTATTTTCGGATCTTGCTAAAAAATTGCTTATTTTGTTACACATTTTCAGATCATGTGGCTGGCTGCAACCACCAATGAAAGACTAAACTTTCCAAGATATCAACATTTTCACACTACAAAGCCAGGTGTATTTAAAAGCCCATTTCAGTAAGTGGTCTCTATATTTCATTATCAGACATTTGTCAAATTAAGTTGTGGTTTAATAGATAGTATTGTCAGCCTTGAGGCATTGGAATTAAGTACTCTTTTTTCATTTTAGCCTTCAGAAAGGTCTTTAGGCTTATTTATACCAATAAAATGGTTCATTTCATTGATGCATATTTGAGTCAACAAGATTTTATATTTTTTCTAATCTAATCTAATAGGACATTTGTAAGCGCTTCTCACTGCAGAGCTATTCAGAAGCACTCTCAGTGTGACAGGCCCATGAAAAGAGAAGTCTTCAAGCAGTGAAAAGATGCAGGTGAATTTCCCCACAAGAATCCTGCCATAATGTTAATATTTGTCCGATGTTTGTTTTGTGTGAATCTCTTTTCTCATTCCAGCCTCCATTGATTACTTGAATGATGATTTTCTTCTTTTGCCAAACTCTCGGGGGCAAGGCCACTAGTACTAAATATTATAGCCACTTTGACGACTAACTGGTTAAGAACTGTGATGCAACAAAGATTTGGCTATTATTGTGTATTCAGAATTCAATAATTCATTCTTGGCAAGCTTTACTACAGGATTTATGGGTTTTTTTCAGTCGTGGATTCTTCCAGAACCTCGTCGACCTCTGTGGCTGGAAATGTTTTGGACTGTTCCGACCGCAGCAATACGACTGGGTCACCATGACCAATTACGACGCAAGTTCATTTGCCAACAGCCAGGGAACATCAAGTCACAGCTACCAGTTTGTCTGACGTAAAGTGCGGTTGCTGAATGCTCAGGCGTATTGCTGTTGAGCATTAGAGGAATGTAAAAAAAACTGAAGAATTGACTTCTCCTGAATGTTTTTTACTGGTCTTTGTCCTCTTGCGGTGTTACCTGTTTGTTTTGATGCGTGTACATAAAGCTTGCGTGGCCCACCTATGCAGAAATTCCAGCAGCGTGTCTTTTGAGTGAACATGTTCATCATGAGCTTAATGTAATTGCTAAAAACTGTAGAAATCTTAGGCATGCTAAATGATCAATTAAAATCTTAGAGAAACATACTCTAATAATATTTTAGTGTTTAATACTTATTTGGTTGCAGAAACTTCTAATGCCTTGCGTGTGAACAATATTTTAAGATGTTCAAATTTCTCCTGCTGCATCATGTTGTCCGTATTACCAGTTGAAGTAAGAGTACAGTAACTTTGACAACATTTACTGTTAAAAGCTTGTACAAGTCGCTGCTACTGTTAGTGCAACTGTGATTAGTAACTATAATTATTATCTGTTGCACAGAGAATTTTCTCCTGGCATTATTTGTGTCCGAAATCAATTTAAAACCTAGCTAATGAGTTGACTGCCTTTCTAATTATTTGTTAAGCACTGCTGATGTGCAGCGTTAGCAGACGAGCAAAACGTGGCGTCTTTTTCTCAATGCCAGCTGGCAGAGAGTGCAAAAATGCACGTGTGACGATTAAATGTCTGTATTATATTAGTTATGGAAAATAGACAACCCATACAGCATTTGTAGATATGCGAGTCATTAGTATTTGGTTATTTGCAAGATCATGCTGATAAACACTGCTTTGAGCATCTCTCCTGTAGTGCTTGTAATTTTTTTGTACTTTGGATGCTGTTGCATTATGTTCTAACCTTGGATCTAGACATCTTTGCACCTAGGCGTTTTCTTAAGATTTTTTATCTTCAACTTTGAAACGACAGAAGTTGTAGCAGCATTTCTTTCCTAGGTTATTTTAAACAACTTCCTGCTTACGTTGTGCTTGGGTCAAATATATCATATCTAATACATTGTTGCATTGCATACGCTACTCTTGGCTGTTAAAGTATTGAAACATGGCCGACTACTAGTCTGTAGTACTGTGAATTTAGAGTGCCTCATGGGAAGTAAGGGAGCAGTGTTTATATGCGATGATTTTACCATCCCACTCTTGAGTAATGTATCAAGTTCTTTGAACACCACATATCTCTGATGTTGCTACAGGTAGATGCATTTTGCCAATCATTCCACTGCATCAGGCGTCACAAGAACTGTGGTAAGGCTCATCTGAAAGCCAAACTCTGGCAAAATGTTGATAGGTAACAAAACTTTCAGACTTTATAGAATATGGAATGTACAGCTGTCAGGAACAAACTTGTATTATGTCACAGATTAAAGTGTTTGATCAGTAGTAAATAGTGCACAATGTTGGAATCATTATGATAAAATACAGAATATTCGTACATTGGAGGTTAGCAGACTCCACTGTGCTCCTAGTGTACGGCCAGCCATTTACAGTTTCAAAATTCATTCAAAACATTGAATTGTTAGCAGATACACAAATCTCTTGAGTTTCCTGGTAAAGCACGGCTACTTTACGACGATTCACTTAAAAGCATATTACCGCAGTTAATTATGCTTAGCAACTGTTCATGTCATACCCTCAGGGCTTTTGTAACCAAATCAGAGAAAACTATCTTGGCTGCAAGAGAAACTAACAGACAGAGAAAGCTGTCTTGGCTGTCTCCTCTCTTACTGGACTCATAACTGATCATCCAGTCCTTAGCTTCATGCTGTCAATTACTCTGCACAGACGTTTCAGGCCGTGTTTCTGTCCAGTGGTATACAACAATCCAACGCAGTCCTTATCTGGAACATCGCTTAACATCTTGAGCATGTACTGAAGTCGGTGGCGGTCACAGAGTTTCTCGAGATACACGAGACTCATTGGAATTCGCGGCAGTTCTTCAGCGTTTGGATCATCAGCAGATGCGTCTCCCTCATTCATTGGCTCAATGCGATCTCCGTTTGTCTGCTTTGCTTCTGATACAGGCAGCTGAAACATCACAAGCAATTTAATTCAATTTGCTATATAAACAATCCAAAACAATCTCTTCTACAACTCTACAGAAAATTCCTAAAGTTCGGCAGCTATTTGTTTAGTGACATAAATCTGGTACCTAACACCACTGCCAACTTTCCTTGGCGTCTTCAGATTATAAGAAATAAATCTCCAGCACATGGAATTTAATGTTATCTTGCAATATCTTTAGATATTAAATATCTTTAAAAAAATTATAATTGAAAATCAATACAGCTTATTTACAACAGCTACAACATAATATGACTTATAGATCATCTGTAATTTGCTTTGGTCAAAAGAGCACTGGTTCAACATGTTTACACAATGCACTTTATTGTCAGCCCCTCAATTTTGCCTACTTCATCATTTAGCAAATGCCCATCCCTCATGTCGTCCCATACTAACCACCTATGCCCCAAATACTCTCCATGCAGTGTACCCAATGGCCATCTTTGTGTCCTCTGTCTTATTCATTCTACAATGTTCTTGCATTCTAGTCTAGAATATTGATATCTATAATAATAAAGAAGAAACTATGTGTGTGTGTGTGTCTGTCTGTCTGTTTGACCGGAATGCATTTCCACAGTTTTCGAGCTTTTCACTCCAAACCCTCACTACTGTGTCCGTATGGGCATGAGACGCAAAGTTGGGGGGTTTTCGAATCTCCCCCACCATGGGGGCCAAAATGGGGGGCGAAACCCCCCAATTTTTTTCCATAAAATGCAGGTATTGATCTCAAACTTTGCACCTAGACAGAGGGCCATCCGAACCATCCAGTGGAGTGGTTGGCGAATCTCCCCCACCATGGGGGCCACGGTGGGGGGCAAAAAGGAAACCTTTTGCAATATCGATTTCGTCACCTTAGTTTCACAGCTATTCATCTGAAACGTTGCAGCTAGACCGAATGCAACCAGGCTGACCTCGCCCCCACCCAACACGCACCTCACACCGCAGGGGCCGGGTGGGGCAGGGTATTATTGGGGGGGGGGAGAAAAAATTTGTCACCCCAATTTTTCCTCCGGTAACATACAGGTATTGGTTTCAAACTTTGCACCTGGACAGAGGGCCATCAGAACCACCCAGTGGAGGGGTTGACGAATCTTCCCCACCATGGGGGCCACGGTGGGGGCGAAAACAAAATTTTTTGCCAAATCCATTCCGTCGCCATAGTTTCACATATATTCACCTGAAACGTTGCAGTTAGACCGAATGCTACCGAGCTCACCTCGCCCCTACCCAACACGCACCACGCCCCGCAGGGGCCCGGTGGGGCAGGGTATTATTGGGGGGAGAACATTTTTTACCCCAAATCTTTCCCCGGTAACTAACGGGTTTTGGTTTCAAACTTTGCACCTGGACAGAGGGCCATCAGAACCACCCAGTGGAGGGGTTGACGAATCTTCCCCACCATGGGGGCCACGGTGGGGGCGAAAACAAAATATTTTGCCAAATCCATTCCGTCGCCATAGTTTCACATATATTCACCTGAAACGTTGTAGTTAGACCGAATGCTACCGAGCTCACCTCGCCCCTACCCAACACGCACCACGCCTCGCAGGGGCCCGGTGGGGCAGGGTATTATTGGGGGGGGGGGGAGAAAATTTTTTAACCCCAAATCTTTCCCCGGTAACATACGGGTTTTGGTTTCAAACTTTGCACATGGACAGAGGGCCATCAGAACCACCAAATGGAGACGTTGACGAATCTTCCCCACCATGGGGGCCACGGTGGGGGCGAAAACAAAATATTTTGCAAAATCTATTCCGTCGCCATAGTTTCACATATATTCACCTGAAACGTTGCAGTTAGACCGAATTCTACCGGGCTCACCTCGCCCCACCAAACGCACATCTCACCCGGCAGGGGCCGGGTGGAGGCAGGGTATTATTGGGGGGAGAGAAAGACATTTTTTCGATAAAATGCAGCTGTTGATCTGAAACCGTACCTAAACAGAGAGCGATCAGATCCACCTGGTGGAGGGGTTGGCGAATCTCTACCACCATGGGGGGGGCAGAGTGGGGGGGGGTAACAAACTCCTAATTTTTGCTGTTTCACCGGTATGGATTTCACAGTTTTCACCTTTTCACTCCAAACCTTCACGACTGTGTCGGTGTCGGCATGGGACACCCGATCGAGGGGTGTAAGGGAGGGGTGGGGTGCGTGAGGTGGTGGGAAGAGGGGTGGCGGAGGGATAGAGGAGGGAGTGGGTGGTGGGCATGGGTTGGTGTGGGGAGGTGGGGTGGGAGGTCAGGTGGGGTAAGGACGGGTGAAGGGGTGGGTGGGGTGATGAGGGGAGGGGGTGGTGTGTGGAGGTGGAGGAGTGGGATGGAGGCAGGGGCGGATCCAGGGGGGGGCAATCCGGCCATGCCCCCCCCATTTAGAAATGCCATGTATCGTGGCCCCCCCCCATTTGGTTTCAGCGGCTGCTGAAATGGTATGATTTTCCCAAAATTTTGGCCGGATGACTAAAAAAAAAATTAAAAAAAGTTCATCAACTTTTTGGCGGATGCGAATTTTTTTCCCCAGACCCAAGGTGTCAAGAATTTTTTGGCCCCCCCCCGTCCAAAATTTCTGTATCCGCCCTTGGATGGAGGGGGAGGTGGGGTGGGGAGGGGTGGGGCTGGTGGATCGGTGGGTAGATGGTGGTGGGGAGGGTGTAGTGAGGGGAGTGGAGAGGGGTGGAGGGGTGGGGTGGGCAGCGGGCGGTTGGGGAACCGGCAGTGAGGGTGGAGAAGTAACGAATTGGCCGGGAGCGGGGTGAATCATAAATTTCCCGGGCAACGCCGGGTACCCCTGCTAGTAATATATAGTAGTTAAAATCAATTTTCAAATAAATAAGCTACATAATCAAATTTACATGCAGTTAACTGACAATATTTATCATTATCATCATTTTTCACTACAGCCTTGAAAGCATTAACCTGGTTCAGGTTGCAACTTACCTCGGCAAGCATAACAAGAAGTTCAGACAACATCGTTTGTAGCACTTCATATAACATGTTCGTCATTTCCAATTTGTACTCTTCATCTCGTTTCACATCTGTGCTCGGTGAATTTGCATCGTCTGAATCTCCGGTGGTTTTCGTTTCACCCTTCAATTTATCCGACGTTTGCTCCACTGGATCCGCATTTTCACGTTTTTCATCCACCTTTTCCAGATCTTCCCGTTCACGTCGATGCAGCTTATCAGCAGCTGGTTCTAGTTCCGCAATGACTCGAGTTTCATTGGTTCTTTCTGTGATGTCTGGTGCACTTGAATGATCCTCAACAGAGGAACTTCTTTTGCCGCTGACTGGGTCCACGTCATTCCCCCACACACTGTTGACGGACACTGAACCCGACCTGTCTCTAGAGTTCCTCTGCGCATGCGGCAAACGCATACGCTTTGGATACACAACATCGAGTATCTTCAAAGTACACCTGAACAACTGGAAGTCTGAAAGGCAATATCAAACTTAAATGAAAGAAATGCTGGCATAATTAATTTCCTGTATGTTAAAAATACTAAACGACATAGTTACATAGTTATACAGGGTATTACAGAGAATAAGGATGTCATTACACTATATTTAGATACTCCTATCAAATAATATAATCTATGAGCACTCCATGTGGGTAACTCAATTTTTCATTGTTTCTGAACATGTAAAAAAATTGTGAAGCCCTTAATTTTTTAACATTTATGATGTGCTAAGGACACTTAAAACAAGAATTTTAAACTATTACAAGACCAAACCATAAAACCATGGATCAGTGACAATACAGCAAAATGCAATCAACAACGATAACATAATCTGTTTACAATCCATAAAAAAATGAGAAGTAGGATGATAAAGGCAACACAAAGTTTAAGGCAAAATTTCCTGTTTAAAGTGATTCTGACATCATTCCTCAAATAGCTAGTCTTACCTGTTTGAAGGAAATGCATTCGGTCTTCCCAAACGCCAAATATGACGCACAGGATTGACAGGGCTGACCCAATGATATTCTCATGTCCTTCCACACCCACGATCTCATCAGTGCATAAGTGCTTCAGGTAACCAATGATGAGCATGCACACTTGGCCACAGTAGGTAGCTGAGCAGGTGAATCATCAAACAAGCAAAAGATTTCAGTCAAATCAAATCAGTATCTATCATTTAAGCAAGTAATTAATGCAGAAAGATTGGTATTCTGCGCTCAATAACGTCACTGCAAACAACTAATCAGCCATCTAGTTCAAATTAATTAGGAATCTCATTGTATTCATTTTAACATTAATTAGCTTTTAAAAGGATGAAGTTAACTGAACCTAGCACCTAACAGTTGAATGATGCAAAAAGAAAAAAAATTGTCAAAAATAAATGTATTGAGAAAGAGCCAGCAGAGTCACAGGGATAGCTGCAGGGAGGCCATTCCAGATCATTAGACATTTGACACAGAGTAGTAGTGAGACTAAATAATGTTGCCTACAGACGGTCCTGAAATAATAATTAACTATTTATAACTGCATGAGAAAAGAGGCATCTGGACTGCAATGACTTGCACTAAAAACATGATATTCATAGCGGCAGTTGTTTGTCATACCAAGCGACTGAACGCCTTGTTCTGACGTAGACACCAACTGCAACACGTGTAGAAACGTTTCCAGGATGTGACTCACATGCGACCTAAGACGCAAGAAACACAGACTTTTGAGCCTTTTTGGAAAAAGTTTGCACTGTACCCAAGAAAATATGGCAATTCTTACAAGAGTACTAATAAAATAAAGCGATAATTTATGCTATACTTGAACGGAACACTTTTCAGTGATCATACTTCACTTCCTGTGAACTCGGGTAAACCTAATAAAATTTGTCTTATTAATATATATACTGAAACTTGATTTCTAAGAAAAATCTACAATTACTGATTTAAAGGGTGGACAAACTGATGCAAAACACTGACAGTCATTCGTCATGGCCACGATAAAAGAAATAACGAAAAAATCTATTGAAAAAATTTCAATCCAAAACAATTTTTAAATATTCAATTTAAAATTGAGCAATATTGTATGATGCCATACCTGGCATAAGTACACTACGCCATTAATAAGATGCTATTTGATTTCGCTTTTACATGTATAGTTGTATACCCTGTTTGCTTGATTGCTTCCATGATGGCCACAACCAACTCAGGATTGCTCCACTGACTGCAAATATCCTCGTCAACCTCCATCAATTTGTCAATAAACTCGGCTGTATGTTTCAGCAAGTCCACTGAACACAAAAACATAAAACTTATTATAACTACAAACAAAAACTTCAGATAAATAATTAACAACCTCATGACTGCTCTGTATTAACTGATTACTGAAGGCTAAATTAACTTGTCTGCAATGATTGTTGTAAGCAAAGTATGGCAATAAGTTAAACATTCTCACTTTTCAGCCCAGCTTTTGTTACACTTTATACAACTCGCGACCTTAGAACTATATAGTTCCATGTCCACTTTTTGCGAAACTGAGAAAAACGAATTTTAAGATTTGGTGAGGAAAATGTTTTTCCCTGTTTCATTGATGGCGAATAAATTTACATTTTCGGACAGCACTGTTTTTCCCTAGTATGATCTTAATATTTATTTTGATCATAATTTAAATTTCATACGAGTAATTTAGATATAAATATGGCACGGGTGACCATTTTTGTACAATTTTTGGACATAGAGCAGTATAACATTAATAATGTCGCGATAATAGACACAGGAAATTATAAGATAACGTATACTATGTCCACTAGCAACTTTGTTACGCAACAATTTTGAAGCGACGTCCTGCTGTTATATTTCCGTTTGGCTTGAACTTTTTCACAGAATACTATTATATTTCGTAAAAGCTATCCTTTTAATCTTGTATTCGCACTGCCGGTTAAAATAATCGTCTACATTTCGGGTTTTTTGCAAGTTGGGTTTGTAAGCGTCACCATTAAGTCAGACAACAAGTCTGGGTCACGTGTTCTAATCTCTTACTGCTATTGGCTATGGACATAGAACTGTATAGAAATATCTCACACATCCATAAATCGCTGTGTATTTTTGAGGACATAGAACGTTGTCACCTTGGCTATGGACATAGAACTGTATAGAAATATCTCACACATCCATAAATCGCTGTGTATTTTTTAGGACATAGAACGTTGTCACCTAACAACCACGTGACACAAAGTACACTTTCTATTGGCTGTGGACATGTGCCTCTATAGCTTTGAAAAACCTTCCAAATTTATGGACATAGAACTATTTTGTACTGGCATAAGAGCTATACAAAGCGTTTCCAGTTAAGCTAGACGGCTGAGGACATAGCCCATGTAACCGCCATAACGGATATAGCGTTAGGTTGATTTTTCAAAAAAGTGGACATAGAACTATATAGTTCTAAGGTCGCGAACTATCAATGCAAAGGAAAACATGAAACCTGAATATGTTTAGCAAACCAGTCATACAAGTTAAAGAAATGGCTAACACGAAGTGAGTCTCCAACTGGAAATGTTAAACGCAATTAACTGCAATAACTTTAGGCTTTGTTTGTTAACAGTTTAAAGGTATAGGATCTGACCAGACTTTGTTACATATGAGTGCACCTAATAACAGAGTCCAGGCAATGTGCATTCAGATAAAACCGAAAGAACAGCAACATATTCTGCATCAGTAAAAAGCAACAAGGAAGTGCATACAGTTCGTGGAGCTCTGAAATATGAAGAGAACTTGATCGTAGATAATCGAAGCATCTTTTATCGCTGATAGCCACAGTCCTGACTTTGCGCTGGACACACAAACATGAAGTAACCTGCCGAAAACAAAAACATACTTAGAACTGTTATCAGTACAACAATCAATACCCCATCAATAGTTTACATATTCATTTTTTATTAATTTATTCATGCATTACGGATATTTTTATATAGCACACCTTCAAGGTGACTACTGAGGAGCGTTCCCGATTCAGTTGTAAAAAATGGTTTTAAGGCTCCGATAAAATGCATTTGAGCAAACTCTAAGCATAAGGCGTATAGACAGTGGGAGCCCATTTCATACCATGGAATAACAGAGAAATCATATCAATGCTGTCTAAAAGCAGTTTCCACTCGGGGAAATGAGGAGTTCTCCCTGAGCTTTTGGAAATATGTAGGAGTGGCACCATGGAGGCACCGCAACACCAGAGCAGAAACCTGGTGTATTATAATCCGCTGTGGAATAGGAAGTCATTGGAGGATTTTCCACATATAATGCGCAGGACCTACATATAATGGCGCATTATGATGAAAATTCACTAGAAATTTATCTAAATCTCATGCAGTGCACAGGAAAAACAATAAACAGCCACTAAAGTAAATTTTAAAAATTCGATTTTAAACACGTACAAGAACCAATTAAACTAATGACTCACCTCATAGTTTCAACAAGAGTAGGAGCATCAGGACTTTCTAGCAACAACCAAACAAGGTTCCTATGATCAAAACAAAACACAGCTAGAATATCAGTCAATGAACACGCTTTTCAACACAATGATGAATCATGAATTTTCTTAGTCATTTTACTTAAATTTATTCAAATCTGATTAAAACCAGTTACCACTGTTTACCACTGTCTGAAGCTGCTCAAAATGAAGAAGGAAGACACTGGAAACAGAGACAAGTGGAGGAGAAGGATCCGAGTGGCTGACCCCTCGCCAGAGGGAATAATTCTAGCCTGAAGGGAAAGAAGACCACTGTTTACTGCATCAAGAAAGCCCCAGTGCTAAGAGGTGTGTACCACAGAGCTTTCTGATGAATCTGGGTTTGAACCTGTCTTCTCCAACAAATTACAATTTTATCAATTAATCAATCACACCATTTATTGATTCGGAAGCAAAAGAAATCTTACGGGAAAACAAACTCAAGAATGAAATTTCAAAAGTTAATCTTTTGATGTCGTCAACAGGACAAATATAAATGATAAACGCAACAGAGAGAATAAAAAATAATTCTAATTAAACAAAGTGATTAAAAGTAAACACAATGCGGGTAACACATACACAAGTTCGGTGTTTGAACCAAGCAGATGACAGACATCGGGCGAGCAAGCCATATTGCCAATAATACCGACACAAATTTCCTACAATCCAAACACCATCTCTATTAACTAAATAACATCTTCAAAAATTCACTATCATAAGTTTTACAACGTTTAAATTTTGTTAACTTCAAATTCATCACAACTTTGCTGACTGTTGTTTTCTTAAGCTTCAGTTGAAGACCAATAATGGGTCAAAGGTTTTTAACTGAACTGAAGAAGAATATTACTACAACTCTGTTCTAGTGGCAGCATAAAAAAAGATGCACCCAATCAAAGTTGGAAGACTGAGATTTTATTTTTTATCACTGTACTCCAGAACCCACTATTATTTTGCTCTATTACACAATATCAAAGAAAAGACCGATGCAATCATCATCATTGTCATCCTCATTATTATCATTATCATCCTCAGCATAAACTACATATTCCCTTTAAAACCCTTTGATGCCGAGAGTGTAGTAAAATGTATGGGAAATCCTATACCCTACGGCATTAAAGGGTTAAAACAACCCAATCATAACACAATAGGAAAATATGTTTTCCAAACTGATAATAATTACTAACTTCCAAGCCGAGTATATATGGCAGTGCTCACTATAAGTTCAACACAAAAGCAATAGAAAATAAATTTAATCCAAAGAGTTTTATTTAAAACACATATATATGTAAGACTGTCAAACTAACAGTTGCCCTGGGAGCTTTTGACTTCGCGATGACACCGATCAGTAAGTCGACAGCGTTATGCTCCACAAGAAAATTCACCACTTCCTACGCACAACAAACCACAAAATACATGCAGCATTATCAAAACATAAGAACAAACGACCATCAATGACACAACAGAATATCATTATCAATTGCATAAATACCTCAGCAAGTCAACAACCTAACAAAATAATAATACATTCAAAACATATTATAACAAAAGTACATCAAAGCATAATAAAGTATCCAGGATATATATTGTAAATATATATTGTAATCACCTGCTTGTTAAGTAATATTTTCTTCAAAGCAGTACTTTAGTAATACTGATAATAATCAATATCGCTACAGCAACTTTGGATTCTTATATCAGATGCATAACATTTCTTTATTTCCAAAAAAACGACAGGCAAAAAGCTGTAGGTGTGCATTAAAACAATTGACAGTATGGCTAATTAGTACTTTCAAACAATTGACAGTATGGCTACTTAGTACTTATGGTTGAGTTTTGTGAGTACTCTCATAAAGGCAGCCCAAGAATGATGATCTGCAAACCTGGTTCATTGACATGTCCCATAACTTGCAGAGGTCATCCTGAAGTCCATCCTCCAACTCAACAGGTACGGCAGTTGCTCGTTCTCCAACAGTACCTCCATTATTATCATCATCATCATCATCCTTTTCTTCTTCTTCCACTTCTTCCTCCTTTTCCTTGTCCACTGCATTCTGCTCCTCCACTGCCTACTCACAAACAACACAGAACAGTCAGAGTTCCTACCACATATCAAACTGAATCCTTAAACAACATTAATTTAATTCTAATCCTTAACCTTTACCGCTCGGGTGTCCGGTACCAGCGGACATACAATAAACCGGCTTGCACTCGGCTGGCCGGTATAAGCGGACAAATGTCTATGACTAATCTGAGTGTGTATTAAGTGGACCAAAAGTTGCCATAAACCAACGAATTATGTACTGGGCTATTTAGAAACATGTAGGTCAGTGGCTGTAGTGTATAATATAAATATATAATGAAATATATTGTGTCTATAGTCCCACATAGCAAGAGCAATTCAGCTTGCTCCAGTTACAGGCCAGTTGTAAGATCTGTAGTAGATAAATACATATATACATGTGTGTGTATGTGTGTGTGTGTGTGTGTGTGTATGTATGTATGTATGTATGTATGTATGTATGTATGTGTGTATGTGTGTATGTGTGTATGTGTGTATGTGTATACAAGGCACCATTCAAACAACCTACACGCTGTCTGTCTGTCTGTCTGTCTGTCTGTCTGTCTGTCTGTCTGTCTGTCTGTCTGTCACTGTCTGTCTATCTGTCATATACCCCAAACGATACAAGGCATCCCCTAATATAAGCTACACACTACCTGTCTGTCTGTCGCAATCTTTGCCACCGCCTTGGGGAAAATATGCAATATCGGAAATAACGTCAACTTTATTCCGAGCTGGGTGGGTTGGCGCGGAAAATTTATTCGAGGGGTAAAGGTTAACTACTATCATGCGACAACCATAATTATGGCTTCTGAAGTTACTTTCTTTTAGACTCCACATAATACATATTTCAATACAGCAAAATAATAATGACCATATCATTAAGCACCTACAAAGACTTATTAGCTAGTAAGGCATATTGTCTGCTTTCATCTTCCATACTGCTGTGTCACAGCACATAGTGTTGCTAAAAAATATGCACAATCTTGCCTCTAGTATGTATACAAGTTAGGCGTAAAAAAAAAATGTTGTGTTTCCGGTAACAGAGCTAAAAAAAATAGGGTCGGTAGGTCGGAAAATATTTTTATTTTGGTAAAATATTTTTATGCAGTGACTGTCCGAAAAAGTATACCCGCTAGTCTTTTTTGCACGCTGCAACAAAGTACGTGTTCTAAGCAAGTATAAACTGCCTATTTCGCGACTGTCTGCACCTAAAACTGCTCTAGAAAACAGTCTTATTAATTTCATTTTGTTGACGTCTTTTCTGTTATGTCAATACAAATGTAAAAAAAAATTATTTTAAAAAAAATTTAAATTTTTTTGGAAAAAAAAAAAATTTTTATTAAAAATTTTTTTTTAATAAAATTTTTTTACAAAAATATTTGGGTCGCGGCCGTAAAAGAGGGTCGGTCGGGTTACCGGAAACACAACATTTTTTTTTTTACGCCTTATACAAATTTGGACTGCATCAACGAACAAGTTCATATTAGATCAGATTAGATTAGCAACAAAACATCTTCTTCAAATATAAAAATGCCAACTGACCTTCAGAAGGTTCATAAGCGTAGCAAAGACCCAGCACTTGCTGTACACGGTATTCCCAATATTGTCAGCATCGACAATATGCTGTTCAAGTAACTCCTTTGGAGGCTCAGGATTCCGGTAGCGATTTGACTTACGATCATCCTCAGTGTCGTCCTCACCAGAAAGACTCTGGTCTCCCTGGTTATCGGATGGCTCCGAACTGCTATCGTCCTTGGGGTTGCTCGCGGGACAAGGACTCGGATACTCGGTTGAGCCCTCAGGGGTCTGGTATTGGGAGGCAGCATAGGGGTCTGTGAATCGTGGAGTCTGTTGTGGACTTGTTATGAAAGTGTCCAAAGTGAGTTTCTCTTCTGAAATTCCTTTGTACATTTCTTTATTCGCCTGATTTTCTCCATCCTTGGCATCCATTTCACAGTACATAACAAACTCTACAAAGGCAAGACCGGATGATAAGTCAAAAAAATATGCCAAATTCTGTTAAATTACATTTCCCATTTCCAAACCATTATGCTATCGGTCATTTTGTTACAAAGTTTTGGTTGAGTATAGTCTTGGTCCGGCGCTGCTTTGAGGGTTTGGTTCCTTTATACTTGCAGGAGCTCTGTTGTATAGTCTTGGTCCGGCGCTGCTTTGAGGGTTTGGTTCCTTTATACTTGCAGGAGCTCTGTTGCTCGACCACGCTTGTTCAACGCCGCTGCTCTCTCCGCTCAGCTGCACAAGTGGAACTTATTGTTCCACGCTCCCGGACTGTAATCAGGCAGCGCCGTGCTTTCTCTGTGGCTGGCCCTGCGACCTGGAATGAGCTACCTGTTATCCTTCGTCAAATACCTATTAGCCTTTCTACTTCTACTTCATTTCTTTCTCTTCTCAAGACTGTCTTATTCGACCGGGGTTGGACTGGGAGCGCTCCTGAGTAGTAACCTTGAAGGAGCGCTATATCAAATTCTCAGTAAATAAGATGCTACAAATAAAATTTTATATAACAGAATAGCAATCAGATTAACAGTGAGTTTACATTTGTAAATATCATGTTCGTTAATATTACTAAGTTAATTTTTCAAACTTGTCCAATGGCATGTTAAAGGCAGTGATATTTTACTTCAGGAAATAATTTCCGTTTTACTTCTATTTCAGTTCGGATGGTCTCAATTTCAGTTCTAATTCAGTTCCAGTTCTTCAAAAAATTTCAGTTATACTTCTAATTCAGTTTACGAAATATTTTCAGTTCTCAATTCAGTTCTTTTGCTTGCGTCTTTTTGGAGCACTCATGCTTTCTCCGTGGTGAAGTCGCCGACTCGGATTAGGCCAAGTCGCATGAAAGTTTTCAGCCACCCGTGATTTTGCCTGGTCCGTTTCTTAATATATTTCTTAGTATTCTGTGTGCGCAGAGGCAAAATGTTAAAATTTTTATCATAATATGTAGTTCCGCAGTCATCCGTTTTAGGGTAGGCTAGACCCACGAAGCCTTGCATTGATAGGCCTAAGCACATTTATTTTATCTATTTTCTCGCAGCAAACCTACTTAAAAGTCCAATACATGATTTTCGTCATTTAGCCAAGTGGTTTCCAGTCTTATCGTGAAGTTGAAAATTATAAACTTACAGGGAAAGTCCAAATGAAAAATTGTTTTTAAACTAACCGTAATAAAGCACATGCTCGGCAAAAGATACAAAAGTTGAAAGAGTCAGAAAGTATGTGCGTCTTTTAAACAAACACAGCTGCATCGGAAAAACTGTCAACTAAAATTTCCATTTTTTCATTAATTTCAGTTCGAGAATTAATTTTCGTTTCTATTCTAATTTCAGTTCGGTGTGCTCAATTTCCGTTCTATTTCAGTTTTCGTTCTTAAAATAATTTCAGTTACAGTTATAGTTATACTTAACGGAAATCAATGATTTCAGTTCTAATTTCACTTATCGTTAATGAAAATATCACTGGTTAAAGGACACTAATTTACCTACTCACTTACTAACTTTAGCAAAAGTAAGCGGATTCCATATCTCGCGTGCGTGTGAGCAGTGGGTCTAGGTCGATTCTATGGTGAAACTGCACAATCGGGGACCACTATTAATAGATTTTAGGCGTCGTGAGGGTCGGTTAGGGATCAGGTTAGACGTCGTGACGGTCGGTTAGGGCTCAGGTTAGGCGTCGTGAGGGTCGGTTAAGGTTAGAATTAGGGTTAGTGTCGTCATTCTTTCCAATAAATTGAAAATAGTACGTAAGATCTATTAATAGCGGTCCCCGATTGTGCAGTTTTTCCGATTCTATCGCAGATGATAGATTATATATCAAAATTGCAAACTCGTCACGCGCGTCTTTTAAGTTTCCGAACCTTTGGTAAATCCATCATCAATTATAGAAATGACCCAATGCGCACGCTCCCGCGAGATATCGAATCCGCTTATTAGACTGTTGTATGGTTGAATGCAATAGATGCTATCTGAACCTCCCGGAGGCCATAGTTTCTATTGCTTATTTCGGTCATTGCATCGACTGCCACCGTACTCTTTAACCCATAGTACCGTCAGCTGCCCTTATTTTGAGCATAATACTTGTAAATTGAAACCTCGGTATATCATGCACTGACAACTGTAAAAGCATCTCTTTATGCAACTCATTTACTCGGTGGTATGCAGCATAGCACCCATTATCGCTCAAAAAGTTCCGAAACAAAATATCATAAAAGAAAACAAAAGCAACAGAAACAAACTTTAAAGCAATACAGATACACTTGGAGATGATTAAGTAATCAGTACAACATACTTACTGGTTTGCGCAAAGCTAAATCAAGTACAATAAGTACCCTAGCGTTGAACAACGAAACACCAAAACGCGAGGGTTCTTGACATAGACATCTTACATTTACTAATAAAATTATGATGTCTATGATTCTTAGTAGGCCTACTTCATGCTTTTCTAGCGCCTTCACTGCATCTAATTATTTATCATTATTTTTCCCTGAACCAAACAAACATAATACAATTATGGCAGTGAACATAAGACTTTAACAAGCATGGTTAAAAAGGAGATACCCAGAAGCGATGGACAATTCTGCTAATAAGACCACCCATTGATTAATCATGAAAGATAGGCCATTTTAACATTAATTTTAGGCTAATAATATTATAAGCTATAGCCTATAGCCTAATTCTAATGGCTACAAAGGCTCCTTGACTATTATATAATAATGAAGTAATAACAAAAGGGGGTGGAGATGGGGTAGCATATGCGCCTCAAACAGCCTCTGCTACCCAATTGCCCACCACGCCACCTACACGTGGTCCCTCTGTTGGAAGCAGAGTGCGTGGTTGACGACCGGATAATCGTCGGTATATGCGATGCCCCATGGGCGAAGAAGCCGAAGGACGGACGATGCAGAACATCGACGCTGGGAGATGCTGTCTCCAGAAAAGACACCGAGGGGAAGGAAACGGGAACCCACCTCTCTACATTCCCAAGAAAACGTACAATGAATCAAATAAAGAATTGAAGGAAGGATGGAGGGAAAGAGATTCAGAGGAAGGCCTAGACAAAAACTGCTAGACGGGATCATGGAAGAAGGACACAGAGAACTGAAGGACATGGCACAACAGCGGGAAAAGTGGAGACATTGGACGTTTGGACCTGCCGCTTGGCAGAGAACGTAAAGAAGAAGAGAAGAAGAAGAAGAAGAAGAAGAAGAAGAAGAAGAAGAAGAAGAAGAAGAAGAAGAAGAAGAAGAAGAAGAAGAAGAAGAAGAAGAAGAAGAAGAAGAAGAAGAAGAAGAAGAAGAAGAAGAAGAAGAAGAAGAAGAAGAAGAAGAAGAAGAAGAAGAAGAAGAAGAAGAAGAAGAAGAAGAAGAAGAAGAAGAAGAAGAAGAAGAAGAAGAAGAAGAAGAAGAAGAGAAGAAGAAGAAGAAGAAGAAGAAGAAGAAGAAGAAGGAAGAAGAAGAAGAAGAAAGAAGAAGAGAAGAAGAAGAAGAAGAAGAAGAAGAAGAAGAGAAGAAGAAGAAGAAGAAGAAGAAGAAGAAGAAGAAGAAGAAGAAGAAGAAGAAGAAGAAGAAAGAAGAAGAAGAAGAAGAAGAAGAAGAAGAAGAAGAAGAAGAAGAAGAAGAAGAAGAAGAAGAAGAAGAAGAAGAAGAAGAAGAAGAAGAAGAAGAAGAAGAAGAAGAAGAAGAAGAAGAAGAAGAAGAAGAAGAAGAAGAAGAAGAAGAAGAAGAAGAAGAAGAAGAAGAAGAAGAAGAAGAAGAAGAAGAATGCGAGGAAGAAAAAGGAGAAGGGAGAAGGGAGAAGAAGAAGAAGAAGAAGAAGAAGAAGAAGAAGAAGAAGAAGAAGAAGAAGAAGAGAAGAAGAAGAAGAAGAAGAAGAAGAAGAAGAAGAAGAAGAAGAAGAAGAAGAAGAAGAAGAAGAAGAAGAAGAAGAAGAAGAAGAAGAAGAAGAAGAAGAAGAAGAAAAGACAATAATATTATAGTCTTCTGAACCACTAAAAATCATATATGTAGGCTAGTATTAAATTTATATTGGATGAATATTGACTAAAAAGTTTAACCTTGGCCGTCGATCATCTCTTGAGGAGATTCAGGTTTCTGGTCGGAGACAATTTAAGCGGGAGTCTGATCGAGGGACAACCGCCGATCGAGGCGCGTTGCGCAAAGGGGAGTAGCCTGTCAAGCGGTTTGGGTATATATATGGAGTGTGCCCCTCCCAGGCTCCACATAAAAATTTGTTGAATTTCCATGTTACAGTGGGGGCATGTTAAGTTGTCATCTTAGCAAAATTGGCACACTTTTTCATTGCACTTAAGACATTGGTTGGTGAATGGGTGGCGCGTGCATGGCGCAAGAGTAGATCTATAATAATATGATCGAGCAGACACCAACCTCACGGCGCTCTCTCTCTCTCTCCCTCTTTCTTTCTCCTCCCGCGATGCGGTATTCTTTTCTCACCGAAACTAACTGTAGGTCTATATATTAGGCCTAACTGTTACCGAAGATCCGTTGCGTAAAGCAGCAGAAAGCGAGCTCAGATCGATCGAGTAGGCCCGGTCTAGATGTAGGACTAACCCGCCTACTTGAAGTAATTGAGCCTATATAGTCAGTTCTCGATCATAATTTGTTGACGAACAATTTGTATCGTACAACACGCGCATACACTTAAAGACTTGCATCTTAGTTGCTGTTTAGGCAACTTTGTTGGGCTTCACTGTCGTTAACTTGAACAAGTAGCGAATGGAATGCCTGATCCAGTATTTAGTCACTTAGACCTGCTCAAACATTCTCGCTTTCATTTACATGACAGTCTGAATTAGGTCCTATAGGTCTATACTTGAGCGTCTCTGAACCTACATGTAGTTGCGTCGATAGAGTAGAACGACAATTTATTGGTTTTAAGCTTACTGTTTTCGCAAACACGTTGACGTTGCCAACGAGCGGTCCCTCAGGCTCACAGGCTGGAGCTGATGCACGTCCGGGTAATCGTCTAGGTAAAGAAGTAGATTGATATAAATGTATATCATCGTCATCGTCATCGTCATCATCATCATCATCATCATCATCACCACAAACACCACCACAAACACCACCACCCCGAGCATGATCACCACCACCACGTAGGCTACACCACCACCACCACCACCACCACCACCACCACCCAATTTGACACAACCACCAACCACCACCACCACAATCAACACCACCACCAACACCAACACCAACACTACCAACACACCACTACCACCAGCACCCCACCCCCACGGTGCCCACCCCACCTCACCACACCACCACCAATAAAACCACCTCGTTCTCCACATGAAGTCGGTTGCACATTGCATAAGAATAAATCACATCGAATTTCTAAATTAGGTCTATTAGTCCTGAGCACACAAAGCATGAAAGATTGATTGATTAGACGT